>CM070023.1:9999559-10559559 GCA_036247105.1 Cirrhinus mrigala | reverse complement strand
CTATCTATCTATCTATCTATCTATCTATCTATCTATCTATCTATCTATTGTTCCATCTATCAGTTGTTCTATTAATGCTTCTATATCTATCTATTTATCTATCTATCTATCTGTCTATCTATCTATCTATCTATCTATCTATCTATCTATCTATCTATCTATCTATCTATCGTTCTATCGTTCTATCGTTCTATCTATTGTTTTATTAATGATTCTATCATTCGATATCTATCTATCTATCTATCTATCTATCTATCTATCTATCTATCTATCTATCTATCTATCATCGTTCTATTGTTCAACCGTTCTATCTATAGATTGCGTTTTTCATTGCCTTGCACTCTGTAATGTTTAAAATACATAAACGAGTGTAAACCATGGGGTAAACGCCCCCTTATGTTGTTCTCTTTTATCACCAATAGGTGTCGGTAAAGATCACATGAAGTAACACGGCCTTGCAACATTGTTTAAAGGTTTCCACAGCAACCCGTCTAACAGACCTTCACCATCATCACATGAGACACAGAGCCCTGCGGGAAAGGAAGCGTCATCTGCTCACGGTAACAAACGCACTGCAGATTAACATCTGTACGAACGAAACAATATATTCTGATAAATCATGGCTGGGTTTCTTGGAAATTTGCATAGTAGAAATTTGTTTACATGCTTTTGACTGTAGATATATATCTTGTTGCTGAGTTTCTGTTGTCTTCACTTAGTTACGTGGCGTGCATACCTTTAACTGATTAATATACATGAAAATCTTTCATGCATTTCATGTGCAATGCACAACGAAGATGAAATGTTATCCCTGGTGGGCAAGGACGTCTTTAATCATGGATGAGGTCTTATAACTGAAGTTATGTTCCATATAATAATAATAATAATAATTCAGTAAGTCCATAAATTATAATTATCAGACTGAAAAAATAAAAAAAAATAATTGCAGTAGTAACGTAAAAAGGGCTTGGCGCTGTGTGCAAACCTGCATGTTCAGCATGACTACAGTGTGCATACAGTACATAGAAACACAATGATGTTTACTGAACTGTAAAAAAATGAAAATGTGCCGTTTTCTTTTTGAGATGTCCCTTAAAAATGATTTTGTTTATGCCTCAGTATTAGGGACAGTTCTCACAAAAATGAAGCAAAATATTCATCATTCATTCACCTCCATGTCTGTATGACTTTATTTCTTCTGTGGCAGTGTTGTAATTGTTAACTACTGTAAGCTGAAGTAACATAAAATAATAATATTATCTGAAAAACTAGACATGTTGGTTTGGCAGCTAACTGAAACAAGTTTAAGTTAAGGCACTGAAATTGCTAAAACTTTGTGCAACTGTATTGATTTAGTCAGATTTTATGACTGTTAGTTTATATGTAACCTCATCAAAATATTTTTTTATACTTTCTGACACCCATCCTGTTACTTTTCCTTCTCGGTTCATTGACTCTACATAAAAGAGGACTTCTGATTGGTTGACTGCTTGAGCGAGCACCTATATGAAACCTGCTTTTTGATTGGGCCACATCAAGTTCCTGGAGTTCCTGCATCAGAGTGTGAGAGAGAGAGAGGCAGCAAGAGGAAGAGAGAGTTGTAGGAGGGGCAGATGGGGATGCCCCCTAAGAAAGTAGTGCAGTATCTGCTATCTACTGTGCCGACTGCATGAGTAAACCGGTATCGGAGGAGCGCAGGACTGTAGAGAGGGACCATGGCTTCCCTCAGCCCGTTCGGACGGTCCAGCAAGGACATTATGAATGTGATGCAGAGGCTGCAAGGTAGGTGATGCTGTATTTCTGTTCTTTACCTCACACAACCGTCCTCTGGCTCTGTGAGTCAGGAGGAATTCTGCTGATTCAGTGCCTTCACACCTAGACTTAATGCCAGATGCCTCTTGTTGCACAAATGCACCATATTTGACAGCACAGGAACTTACCCACTTGAGAAATCAATATTGATGCTTTACACAATGGCTGTGTGTGTCTGTCCATTTATCTTAAACTAATGTTGACATCATGTGCAGCTCATGTTACACTTATGGCATTGTTGCAAACACAGAAATGTCCAGAGGGAATCATGTACTTTCATTATGATGGCTTACAGACGCCTTGGTTTATCAGCTGATGGTTCGAATTGACGGGTTGTGTGCTGCAGTGCTTGAGGACAAGTTGTTTTTCTCCCTTTTTAACCAGGATCTATTTGTGTCGTGATGCTTTCTGCACATTTTGGACCTAATTTTGTCTGCTTGGTGCTGAAACAAATTAGTCATTTAGTTAAAATAGCACACAAAGAGCTGTATTGTTAAACTGCCCTAGTATGGTGAAAATTAAAGAAAAGATAAAAGAATCTGTGGATTAGATTTGTGTTTAAAATAGTTTAGTCTGTGAAGGTCATCATTGTTTTTTTCTTACAGGAAGTTGTCCTTGAACAAGGCCCTTTTCTAACACTTGTGTTGCCAGGGAATAGTTTAGTTTGACCTTTCTTGCTTGGATTATATTTTCGTTCTTTATGATAAGGTTTAGTTTACTGGAGCACTCTGTCATGTCATATCAGGCGGTGGATGTGTTAAGACATAATTCTGCCGATATGGTGTCTACCAACATTATGGGTAATGCTTTTAAGGTGGCAGGAAGAGTTTAAATGCTTTGCAATCATTTTTGGAGATGAGAAAAAATAAAACCACCCAAAAGAAAAACACTGAAGTTATGATTGCCCTTCTGGGAGTGAGTGATGACGTTGTGATTCAGGGCTCGTGCTGATAGGAAAATGTTTCTATAATTACCTGTTTTGCTGTGCAGCTTCATTATTATCACCAAATTCACATGCTTAAAGGCACAGTACACCCAAGAATGAAAATTTTGTCTTCATTTGAAGAGTTCAGATGCAAAACCAGCTAAAAGCCATCTCGGTCAAAAATGAGATAATGATACTGAGTGAATGCTCCTGACACATAGTATACGTCCATCCAATACCAGTACTTACATAGAAACCTATACAAAGTAGCCAGAAAGAAATGCTAATTTTAAAGAAATACGTCAGATGGATTTAGAGGCTTTTGCATCTGAACTCTTCATTTATTCACCCTCATGTGTGTATGACTTTATTTCTTCTGTGGCAGTGTTGCAACAGTGTTGAAGTAACATAAAATATAAATATTATCTAAAAAACTAGAAATTAGAAATGTTGGTTTGGCAGCTAACTGTGAAGTTTTCAGTAATTGAAATAAATCTGAAACAACAAAAGATAAATATTAGATGAAAAATTAAATAAAAAAATGTAAAACTTAAATGAGAAGTGTTGCTTTAGCAACTAACTGAAATAAATAAGAAATTTCTAAAACCGAAATAAAATAAATAATACATTAAAGCTAATAAAAATTACAACTAAGGTCATTTAAAATATTATTAGAGACCATAATACTATATAAATAATACCAGAAGAACACAGTTTGTTCTTTGGAATGCATCTTAAAATGTATTTTTATTTATGTACTTTTGTCCACACAATGAAAGTGAAACGGCTTTAAAGTTGTCTGGTTCCCAATATTATTCCTTTTTTTTCAGGTTTTGAATGCCATAAAAGTACACTTTTTCAGATAAATTAATAAAGCTTGCATCTGAGTGCAGAAGCGTAAAATCTACATTGTAATAAAACACCCAGACCGATGGATATGCTCAATGCCCATATTGTTTAGAGTTGGACAGGGACTCTATAGTAGTTGGTGTGTATGGGAACAGGTACAACCTGATACCTCTTTGGAAGATGTCCTGTCCTTGGAAGATGGAACTGATCGATATTTGGACTCCCTGGCGTTATGTGTCCATTCTCATTGACTGATGTCTGTTACTCAGTGTTGGCAGTACACGGGGCAGGTCTATAAAAATTGGTCACAAATTAGCAGTATTTAGTCTTGTCATCTCATTCCTGTGGCCTTCTAACATAGATTTAAAAAATGGTTTGATGGCAACCCGTTGGTCGAGCACAGTGAGATCTTTGAGAGTGTTAATCCTGTGACTAAGTGAAAGCAGATGTTTCGCTGTGGGGTTTCGTGGAAGAGTAATAACAGCATCAGACTGGTGAAATTTTCTGCTCAATAATTGATTTAAGAATGATTTCAACTGCTTCTGGGACAACAAACAGAGCAGGAGGATATGGAAAGAGAAACAATAAAAGCATCCTTTTAAACTTAATAACCAGGCATGCTGGGTAACATAAGAATATACATAAGCAAGCCCGTGATTGCAATTCAATAAAATAAATTTAAAATAAACATGTAACCATTGGAAACCCATTTTCTTTATATGACATTTTGAGTGAAATTGAGTGAGTTGATTTTATTAGTCAAATCGTTTGGTTTGCATGGTAAAAAGTGTCTATAAATGGCAGGTGGTTGTGAGGAAGGGGTTGAAAAACATGATTTCTTCTTCAAAATAACATGCACTGACAAATAATGTGTAATAAGACCAGGAAGGTGTTTTAAGAAACTAAATTGTCAAGTTTAATGTCAGGTCGACATTAAGATTTTCTCTGTTTTTTGACCAGTGGAGGTTTCGTTTTCAAAGTAACCTGCAAAAAATCACAATGCTCTCCTTAAGAACTATAAAAACACTCTTCATGAATAATTAAAGGAGCTCCTTTATGCACCTTCAAAGCTTCTAATGCGTTTTCTATGTAACCTGTAGAGAATATTGTGCTACTTCCTTTTTGAGAATTTATGTTTATTTCTCATCACCATGGCAATACCCACATGCTCATAGTCTTAAAGATGAAACAAGAAGCATACAAGAGGAACTTAGTATTCAAACTCATCAGGAAGGAAGTTACATATGCGTAATAACTGGCACTTCTGTTTTTACCGCCAAAATTTTAAGAACTAGTCATGCATTTTCATCTTTAGTGTGGGTGATCTTAAATTATGGCTGTTTAATTAGATGGAATACGTACCCAACTAATCCGCCCATATGTAAAACTCCCTTAGAACACCTTAGCAATTAAATAGCGAGACTTTAGCAGTCATCCAGAACGCTCAAGTAATTTGGCGGTAAATTTTGCACCAGCAAGCTTTACTCGCATTTAATTTAAAAATTATTTATAGTGCATGCTAAGTTTCAGGTGTGCTATTTAGTATGCATTTGTAGCACAAATTTAGTAGATTTGGCATTTAATGTCGACACAGTGATTGCATATAAGGTGAATTTAGTTGAGGTGTCATCTTGCATGTGGTCAAATGTATTTTGCATTGAAGGCACATCAGAAGAGGCGTGTGCTAGTTACCATGGCACATCAACAGCGAATAAGGCGATATGTGGTTTAGGTGACAGAAGGTCTGTGGTTACTGTTTTCGGAGTAATTTCTTTTGGTTTCCTCCTACGTGGCGACTGGCGCATGCCTGTTTATAGAGTGTGTGGTAAAACCGTTTGCCATCTTCCTTTCATTGGCACGCATGATTTTTATACAACAGCCACTTCCTTTAGACACACATCAGATGCAAACTCTCCAACGAAGAAGGATCTTGTTGTTTTATTGAGACAAAGTTTGTATAAGAAGGTACTGTTGGTGTTTCAATGAAGGTGTTCACAAGTTTAGTCTACAATAGTTAAGCACTCAAAGCTGTCTCTCATCTGATGCTTTTTATAAGTAAAGACACCACTATTAATGAACTAGGTTCAGCTGTATAATCGGTGATTACTGTTGCTTTTTAGAGCTGGTTTAAAGCAAAGCTGAGATCTGTTTGCATCACTGAATCACTGTTTTATTGTTTATCACTGTAAAGCTGCTTTGAATCAATTTCTGTTGTATAAAGCGCTATGTAAATAAAGGTGAGTTGTCTTGACTATCATCATTGCATTGATCAAAATAGCTGGTTGGATATAGATGCAGGCCTTTAATGTCACATAATGTTTTAATAGGACACTAGATGGCACCATTTCAGTGTTTAATATTTTTTTCTAAATATTATCTTAAATTTTGGCCTAATACTCAAAATCAGCTTTTGCATTTCTCCCTTGAAAGTGCAAGAGTGATGTGAAGAGTATTAAAGACTGCGCTCCATTCAGCAGATGACAGCAACATCTGACCTGTTGCCCATGATATCATCTGTCCTGAGTTTGTGTTGAAGGCACTCATTTAAATTTCAGATGCTCCACTCACTTGTTTCTCTTATTTCTACGTGTAGACTGAAAGTGACTGTACATTCATTAATAATTAATTAACTCTAATTCTAAAAATTGGGTGTGAGTGCAAGTGGGCAATGCTGCAAACTAGAAGACCATCAGTAAAGCTGCTTTTTTGATTATAGTGGGAACAATCCAGTTTGTTATTTGCTTGTAGATGCTAAACACTAATCCATTGATTACTGATAGAGAACTGAGGGGCTTTTGCAGATTTACCCTTTAACTCAGTATTGTATCCTGAAAGCCTTTACAGTATTCTGCGATAGTATTTCAGGACTGGACAGCTCCACTATCGATCTATCTATCGTACATATTATATATGTAAATACATATGTATATGTACATTACCAGTCGAAAGTATTTGAACAGTAAGATTTTTTTAGAGTTTTTTAAAGAAGTCTCTTTTGCTTACCAAGCCTGCATTTATTTGATCCAAAGTACAGCAAAAACAGTAACATTTTTAAATATTTTTACTATTTAAAACAACTGTTTTCTATTTTTGAATATATTTTAAAATGTAATTTATTCCTCTGATTTTAAAGCTGAAATTTTAGCATCATTACTCCAGTCACATGATCCTGCAGAAATTATTCTAATATTCTGATTTGCTCCTCAGAAACATTTATTATTGTTATTATGTTAAAAACAGCTGAGTAGAATTTTTGTCAGGTTTATGTGACGAATAGAAAGTTTAGAAGAACAGCATTTGTCTGAAATAGAAATCTTTTGTAACATTATCAATGTCTTTATCATCACTTTTGATTAATTTAATGCATTCTTGCTAAAACAAAAAACAAAACAAAAAAAACATTAATTTATATTTCTATTAATTTATTTTCCAAAAAAAAAAAAAAAAAAATTAAACTGACTCCAAGCTTTTGAATGTTATAGTGTATAGTGTTACAAAAGCTTTTTATTTCAGATAAATGGTGATCTTTGGATCATTCTATCGATCAAAGAATCCTGGAAAAATGTACTCAACTGTTTTAAATATTGATAATAATAATAAAAAATATTTCTTGAACAGCAAATCAGCATATTAGAATGATTTCTGAAGGATCGTGTGACACTGAAGACTGGAGTAATGATGCTGAAATTTAGGTTTGATCACAGGAATAAATTGCATTTTAAAATATATTCAAATAGAAAGCAGTTATTTAAAACAGTAAAAATATTTCACAATATTACTGCTTTTGCTGTATTTTGGAACAAATAAATGCAGGCTTGGTGAGCAGAAAAGAATTCTTTAAAAAAACATTAAAAATGGTTACTTTAAAAAAACTTTTGACTGGTAGTGTATGTATATACTGTAAATGTATATTTAGTGTATGTATGCTATAATATAATAAATAAATTGCTTTTTCTCACCTTATTCTAATCCACAAAAAGTCAGGACTATTTAATCTGTTTTAAAGACCCCTGAGCTTTAACTCTATTAACTGATAGAAACAAATGGTGACTCATTAGATGAGCATGTGATGGGAGTAGCACTTATTTCACAGATTACATTATCTTCTGTGACTGAAACCCTTTGAGGTGCATTCCTCGATCTTTAACACAAAAGGCTTTTGAGATATAAATACCTGAACTATGCCAGAGCGGTGAGAGAATGGATTTTTCATCTAAGTGAATTTGTGAAGGAACAGTTATATTTTGTAAATGCATTAACGTTTCAATGCACGAAAACATGAGATTGAATTAAGTAATTTAATAAAGTGCGTTTTATTAAACACAAAGACACACATGCCTGGAAGGTCAAGACTTAATACTAGGCATGTCCAATTCTGGTCATAAGATGGTGTTATTAAATATATATCAGGATGCAAATAAGTAGTTTGTTTGGTGGATTGGGTCTGTGTGGAGCTCATGCTGTGGCTGATGGTCAGGAATAATAGAGTGATATAGTCACCGACTGCACCATAGCAGGTGGCAGATGCTTTGCACTGGCTGTGACATAAATGATTCAATACTTTGAGTGCAGTTGGTTCCTAGTTGCCTTATAGCCATTTGCAAATAACGCATGTGTTATTTAGTATGATTAAATTTGTGACATGAATGATTTTTGCTATAGACACTTCATAGGATTTAAAGTCAGCATGAGTCCATAAATGTATTTCTGAGTGAAACAGAAAATAAAAAGTGAAAAAAATGCACCAAGGCTGCATTAGAGGGCAAATCCAACATTATGGATGTGACATTTTGCATTATGGATGTGACATATAAATGCTTAGAGAATGTATGTGTTACCAATATACCGAACCATCTGTTTATATTTTAATAAACCCTTGTTGATAGAGTCTAAACATCAGAAAAATATCCGTCTGTGCATGGGTTTTCTATGTAAAAAGAGGGAAATAATCATTCGGTATGGATGTGAGAAAAAAGGACTTCGTTTTTGAGAGACTACATACTTTGTAGGATTTCTGTGGATTAAAATGCACAAACCAGATGCAATAATACTCAACAAATAGAGAAGCAATGGCTCTTCCCAGAACATATATTTACTTTAACTAAAGTTGCTTTATTTGAATTTTGATATGTCTATTTATGGAGAATATGTACTGTTATGGATGTGACAGGCCCGAAAATAGCACTTACCAGACTATGGAAAATTATGCACTTAAAAAAAAAAATAATTTGAACCACCAAATGTTGACATCTGTGCTATTAGTATAGTAAAAACCTTTTCTAAAAACTTTATTCTTTCATGGTAAGGTTGACATTTGCATGGGATTACCCTAGATTAAATAGTAAAGATGATTAAAAATAATGAAAAAATATTACAGTGTAAAATAGCTGCTCTTTATTTGAATATATTGTAAAATGTAATTTATTCCTGGATGCAAAGCTGAATTTTTAGCATCATTGCTCCAGTCTTCAGTGTCACATGATCATTCAGAAATCATTCTAATATGCTGATTTGGTGCTCAGAAATGCTTCTTATCATTATCAATGTTGAAAACAGTTGTGCTGCTTAAATGCTGTAAAATAAATTGCGTTTCAAAGTTTAATACTAGCCATAGTCATTTGTTCAAATTACTAGTACTAAGTAATATTAATAGTGATTCTTGCCTCTTCAAACACAAATAGTGTTTAATTAATAAGTTGTACACAATAAGACCAGAAACATGTACTTTGTTTCTTATTTAGACATGCAAACACATTCAAACCCAGAGTAACTGTGTCATGTCATAAGTCCTTTGTTGTATAGCATTCTGGTCTGCTATGAATCTGATTATTTGTTAAGCCATTCCTGCATTAGGGTGTCTGCGGTGCTTGTAGTGGAGGGCCGGTGGAGTTCAAGCTGTGTAGCCCGAGTGCTGACCCCCACCCACCCATATAAATCAGGATAGCACCAGCTGCCTGGTGACATCACAGCCCCCCGCGTGCTGATTGGCCGATCAGTGCCATAGCCGGTTAGTATGGCTGCAGCTGTGGGATGCTGCTGGAACTAGAACAGACCTGAACAGAGCATCCACACCAGCACGACTCCCCAGCTCCACCAACAACAGGAAGTTGCCTGGCTCATAAAAAACTGCCCTCGATTAGCAGCCTATCCACAGCGGAGGAGAGAGAGGGAGAAGGAAAGAGAGAGACAACAAGGGGAGGGGGAGGTTTCATCCTCCAGCGCTCAGTCGCGCTGTGTTTTCACACGGAAAACTCCTCCGCCTGCACTGTTCTGCTTCCCGGAGGAAATAAAGGATAGCTGATCTGCTTTCCTCCCTGGATGACACGCACGCACTTTCACACATGAAGGACACAAAGAAACGGAGGGAATGCAGGGCGCACAATGGCTCACTTTAAGGACGTAGCTGTGAAAAAGACCACGTCTTTGAATCTGGTGACAGGATTCTTTCAGTATCTCCGCGGTAAGTGGGACATCAACGTCTCCTCTCATCCGACTGGGAGCCTCTAGCTCAGATTTACATGTAGTCTGTGCTTCACTGAATGTAGGTGAAACAGATGCATGATCCAGATATGCAGTGACACGTCTCTGGGTCATATGGCTCACCAGACATTATTGGCCAGCTGAGGTCTTCCTCGTCTTCCTCCTCAGGAGAGGTAATCACCGTGTTGGCACGGGTCACGGCTGCACACGAGTGCTGATGCGAACCTCTTTACAGCTGCGCATGTTGGATTATGACGGCTCTGGTGTGCTTAAGGCTGCACTGGCATGCCATGTGTGCTACAGTACATGGATGCTTCCTAAACATGCCCCGTGCATTGCATTAGAGCATGCATGCAAACATAAGATGTTGTCTGTTGTGAATATGGCTGGTCTGTCTGAGCCCATCATGCATAAATATGTCTGGTGGGTGTTTGTTGGTGACCTAAATGACCTTATCTGTGTCTAAAAATGCTCTGCAAGATTTGTGCATTTGCTGTTTGCAAAGTCAAGCATCACTAGTACCGTTTCTCATGCTTAGGGTTATTGATTTGGACAGTATTAAATAGTTACAGCAGTGAACTTTTTTTCACCTTGCAAATGATTAAAAAAAATCTGAAGCAGAATGTTATTGAAACTTATTATTGGACTCTTTTGGTCAGGAAACATCCCCTAGCAACACTCACAACACCTTAGGAACCACTCAGAACGACTTTATAACTGTGTGGCAATGGCTTGGCAATCACTTAGAACAACTTTGCATCCACATAGCAACACCCTGGCAACCATCCAGAATACACACAGATCATCCTAACATCTCCGTAGCAATGCCATGACAACCACTCAGAACATCTTTATGGCAACACCTTGCAACTGCATGGCAACACCACTTTTGCAGCCACTTTGCAATGCTCTTGCAACAGAATATCCTAGCTACCACATACCAACATCCTAGCAACCACTCAGAACATCTTTATGGTGGCATAGAAACTTCTTGAGAACAATGTAGAGTACCTTTGCAACTGCATAGGAACGGCTTGGCATCCATGCAAAATTCCTTTGCAATTAAAGCATCCTAGAAACCACATAGAAAAACCCTGGCAACCACAGTACATTCTAGCATAGCAGTGCCTTGACAACCATTTAGAATATCTTTATGTCTGCATATAACATCCAGGCTACCACCGGAACAGATTTGAAAGACTACTTGCGATGCCGTGGCAACAACCGAGAACATCCTGCATAGCAACACCCTGCCAACCACCCAGCACATCTAAGCAACCTCTTAGAACATCTTTATGGCTGCACAGCAACACGCTGACAACCATCAGAACACAGCTTGCAGACTGTTTCCAATGCTGTGGCAACAACATAGAACATCCTGCAGAGCAACACCCTAAAACCACCCAGCACATCTAAGCAACCTCTTAGAACATCTTTATGGCTCCCTAACAGCACCCTAACAACGACCAGAACACATTTGCAGACTATTTGCAACGCCATGGCAACATCATAGAACATCCTGAATAGCAACACCCTGATTACCACCCAGTACATCTAAGTAACCTCTTAGAACATGTTTTTGGCTGTGTAGCAACACCCTGACAACCACCAGAACACAATTTGCAGACTATTTCCAATGTTGTGGTAACAACATAGAACATCCTGCATAGCAACACCCTGATAACCATCCAGCACATCTATGCAACCTCTTAGAACATCTTTATGGCTCCCTAGCAACAACCTGACAACCACCAGAACACATTTGCAGACTATTTCCACTACCATGGCAACAAAATAGAACATCCTGGATAGCAACACCCTGATTACCACCCAATACATCTAAGTAACCTCTTAGAACATCTTTATGGCTGCATAGCAACACCCTGGCAACCATCAGAACACAATTTCCAATGCTGTGGCAACAACACAGAACATCCTGCATAGCAACACCCTGATAACCATCCAGCACATCTATGCAACCTCTTAGAACATCTTTATGGCTCCCTAGCAACACCCTGACAACCACCAGAACACAATTTGCAGACTATTTGTGGTAACAACATAGAACATCCTGCATAGCAACACCCTGATATCCGTCCAGCACATCTAAGCAACCCCTTAGAACATCTTTATGGCTCCCTAGCAACACCCTGACAACCACCAGAACACATTTGCAGATTATTTCCAATGCCATGGCAACAAAATAGAACATCCTGAATAGCAACACCCTGATTACCACCCAGTACGTCTAAGTAACCTCCTAGAGTATGTTTTTGGCTGCATAGCAACGCCCTGACAACCATCAGAACAAAATTTGCAGACTATTCCCAATGCTGTGGCAACAGCACAGAACATCCTGCATAGCAACACCCTAACAACCACCCAGCACATCTTAGCAGCCACTTTAGAACATCTTTATGGCTGCATAGCAATGGCTTGGCCTAGCATGCAAAATATCTTTGCAAATGCTTAGTGACAGTATGGCAACTGCTCAAAACATCCTAGCAACCGCACAGCAATGCAAATCCATAGAAACTGCCTGGTAGCCGCTCAGAACATCATAGCAACCGCATAGCAGTGCTCTTATATCTTAAGAGCTTGTGGATTGCACATAAATAGACATTCTGAGCATATCTGTGTGTTTTTGTTTCAAATTTGCATTCATGTTGTTTATGCTGAGCATATATGTAATAATGGGAATACTGGCACATGTTTCTGATATGATGTTGATATTTTTGCTCATGCCACATGTGGACTCTCAGCTCTCCTGTGCTGGTGAATATCTCCTCTCTAGCTTTCAACATGAATGAAAATATACAGTATTCTGTAGTAAATCCTCTTGAATGCATTTCTCACAAATATAAGAAAATAACCAGGTGAGTCATGATGGCTATGAGCCGAATGAAGAAGACAGAAAAGTGGGATATCTCACTGGATGTTGAAGAGTAAAAAATATCTGCTCATTAATGTGGTTACTGTTTTTCTCTCTTTTGCAGATGAACAGGAGGCAGTGCAGAAAAGAACTTTTACAAAGTGGATTAATTCACACTTGGCCAAGGTAAGATGTTTTGCATGTTTTTTTCATTAATGCCACAACATTTAGCTTGTACAGTAGTATTGTTTACACTGGATTACAACAGTAGTGTGGGACACTTTGGGCACTTTTAAAAATACTTATTTATTATTGCATAATATAGCAAATAAAAAGTGTCTTTTGTGCTGAAATGCTGCAAAAAACGCTTAAAGAGGTGCATGTTCTATCTTTATTTAAACTAAAGGACTTGTTTTTAAATGCAATGACATGTAAACACTTTTTAACTGTGGTTTCAGTGCTTTTTTGTCACTGTATATCATTTTAGACATTCACTAACTGATTATATAATGCTGGGCAGTTCATGCTACTCTGGAGAAATATACCAGTGTCTTAAGCAGTGATGGCTGTGTTACCATCTTCCTGTTTTGCTGACCCATCATCCGTGAACAGTGAATGGTCCATGTGATTTGCTTTGTAGCTTAATGTCATAATGACTCGAAAGGGCAAATGTCTGTGTAACCGAGTAAAGCTCAGATGATTAAAGGATGATCGTTGTGCAGGACAGTAAACAGTGAGTGAGGGGGCGTAATGCTGTAATACTCTAATAAAACGGATGAAGGGCGCTGTTTGTGCTGTGTGCTTTGAGGATGAATGCTGTGTTGTGATGGCGTCCCACTGCCATGGCCAAGATGAGTGGGTGATCTTGTGTTAGTAGGCTGAGCATTAAGAAAAACTCTGAAAATGTGCACTGAATTTATGGAATGAAAGTGTGAGATGTGAGATATATGGAGGCCAAACATGCTTTGGTAAATAATTATGGCAAAAAGTCAGATTTATGACAAAAAAGTTGAAATTGACATAATTAATTATGTAAAACACTGACTTTTTTTTTTTTATCAATTACAGAATTATGTAATAAGTTGAAGCTGACATAAAAAGTCTTAATTATTACGCAAAACATTGACATTATGTCAATTATGGCGAGAAAAGCAATTACACAGTTATGATATTTTATCTCATAATTTTTATGAGACTTTTATGTTACAAATTATTACTTTATATCTAATCATTGACATTTTATATATTTTGGAATGTATTCAATCAAAGGTTTAGGGTGAAGGTTTTGCTTACTTTAATTTTATATATTTTCACAAATACTGACTTTTATCTTATAATCTTGACTGTTTTATGTCACAAATATTACTTTATATCTCATAATTTTGACTTTCTATATATTTTGGGTTGTATTTATTCCTTCAGAAAGGTTGAGGATGAACGTTTTACCGTTTAATTTGACATTTCCACACATACTGACTTTTTATCTCATAATTTTGACTGTTTAATGTCGCAATTATTACTTTATATCTCATTATTTTGACTTTTTATATATTTAGGGATGAATTTATTCCTTTCGAAAGGTTGCGATTGAATTTTGTACAGTTTAATTCGGCATTTCCAAAAATACTGACTTTTTATGTGACCGTTTTATGTCAATTATGACTTTATATCTCATAATTTTGACTTTTTATGTCAGAATTTTGACTGGTGTCATAATTATGACAGAAGTTATAATATAAAAATACTTTTATATATATTAGAATATAATTATGCCTTCAGAAAGGTTGAGCATTTAGAGTTTAGTCTGACATTTTTACAAATCATGACTTTTTATCTCATAATTTTGACTTGTGTCATTAATATTAACTTTTTTATCTCATAGTTTTGCCTCTTTATGGCACAATTATGACTTTTTATCTTTATATATAATTTGAACTTTTCATATAATTTGGGATGTGCTCATTCCTTCAGAAAGGTTGAGAATGAACGTTTTACAGTTTAAATTGACATTTCCACAAATACTGACTTTTTATCTCATAATTTTGACTTTTTATATATTTTGGGATGTGCTCATTCCTTCAGAAAGGTTGAGGATGACTTTTTAATCTCATAATTTTGACATTAATATTAACTTTTATCTCAGTTTTGACTTTTTATGTCACAGTTGTGATTTTATATCTCATAATTTAGACATATCTCATAATTATGATTTACCAAAGCATAATGTTTTTCTTATGTGTCTTTCATATATTTATTCATATATATATATTATCTATATAATATATGGCTGTGTGTACAGTATATTTAAGTCGAATAATGAAATAGCAATTTATTTTGACCCCTGAAACAAAAGTAAACTACTAAAACTGTATGATATTACCACTTTTTGGTACTTTTAGGAACGATGTAGGTCTTTTTGTATGAGCTGTCACTTTTGAATCTCTGTTCAATGGAGCGTCTTCAGATTCCGCTTTGACACCAGAATTTCCTCTGTTTGCAAGTCAGATCCTCTGTGTTGACATGTTGTGTCAGACGTTTAGGTGGACAGACGTTTATGTCTGACTAGTGAAAGTGCTTTAACTGGACTGAGACGGTCTGTCATACTATGTTAAGTTGACTGTTTTTAGGACATTTCCCCTGAACGCAGCTTACATTATGTGGAAATGCAGAATGACTGTCTGTTTATGGAGGCAAGGGTGATTCTGGGAAGTTTTGGACACTGTAGGTATGTGCAGATGGCCGTAGAGAGGGGCTGGAACAATTCACAGTGGGAAGAAGCATGTTTCGCTCCTGAGGTCTTTGAAGTGTGTGCCCGCTGATTTCAGATACTGTGATTAAAATTCAAGAACAGAATATTCAAGATGCAATCAGTCAGGACCTGGTCAGCGTTATAAGGGTGCATTTTACATTATGAAAATATTGGTTCCTTTCTGATTTTTAGAAGATTGTCATTTTTGCCAGCTAATTTGTTTTAGATTGCATTTGCAACCAGTTTTACTGCCATAATATGATTTATTTCTGAGTGAGTTAGAGGCAAAGTTGATGCACATTTATGAAGATGAAAGACAAATGTGTCTCTCTTTGGAAATAAATTGTGTCAGTTTTTGATTTCATGCTGACTTTTAGTAAATTAATATATTTGAATATATATTGTAATGGTTGAGGAAGACTGTTGTGCAGTTTAATTAGACATTTTTACAAAAGAGAATCTGTTTACTATACAAAATCAGAATAACTTGACCAACCTCTAAACTGTAAAAGTTTGAATTTTTAAATTTGTAAATGAAACTTTTAGATTAAAGGTTTATTGGATTATTGGAGGAGATTTTTCAAGGAAAATACAGTTTTTCTACTTTAAAATTTCACACTTAATTCAATGTGCCCCTTGCCGTTTCTTTGTAATCGTAAAATTTATCAATTTCTGAGTGAAAATTGTCTTTACACCATTTCACGGCACTGGCAAACATAAAACAGAATAAAAAAAAAAATGTTACACTTGTGATATTTATATTGTATCTCTCTCCATGTTTTATTTATTTTTTATTTATTTTTTGTTATTATTATTTCTACTTTGTCTTTTGTTCGTTGATACTATGTTTGAAAAAAGCAAAATAAAAATAAAAAAAAACAGAATAAAGACATATTTTTAAAGGAGACATTACTAATTTTCCAAAGGATGATGTCAGTAAAAAAGAAAGACACAATTATTTCTGAAACAGGACATTTTTAATAAGAGAATCTAAAAATATGCAGATATTGTGCATTTGCTAATGCAGCAAAGAGAAGCAGCACAGATTTTGGCCAAAAAGACATCCTCTTAAAGAAATAGAGAGAGAAAGACATTCTAAATAAAAGGAAGTCACTATACTTTTGTTGATGTGGTAAGAAAATGCTTTAATAGCTCGTAGTAAATGATGACATCAGCTATTCATTGTTATAGTCACATGGTTTTGTACAATGACCTACATGCTGAAGTGGTGCTGTTGTGAGCTGTTGTGATTGTTGTTGCTCCTCCCACTCGCCTCATTATGCGTGATTAGTTGCTTTGGTGACGGAGCACTTTGCGGAGCACAAAGAGAGGATAATCTGACACAAATGGTGGGTTTAAGTATTCCAGTCAGCACAGATTGCACTGAGGGGCCTTTTGTTCAACACAATCTGCTGCACAACACGACTACGAAAGTTTGAAGAAATGTGTGCAGCCAGTGAGTCCACTGCAGTGAGGCAGCATCCGTATAGAAAGCACACGCTCAGTGCATACTAACTGAGCTGCGGAATATGCCATGTAATGCTTTATGAGTCTGCAGACTGACATTACTGACTGTGTGTGCTGTGTGTCTGTCTCTAATTTTTTGTTGTTTTATTGAGTATTTTTGCATTTGTTCCACAAAAAATGCATTTACATTTCTTGCTTCCTATATTATATTTTTAATTTTCTCATTAGTCAGCATGACCCAAGCAAATGTGTTTGCACATCACTTATGAAGCTTTTCCGTGATGGAAAGTTTTGTCTATTTTGGTTTGACATCTGGCATGTCTGTTATCTTTTCCTATTGTGTCCATTTCCTTTAAAATTTTTAAGCTTGTGGACTTTTTTTATCATGTTTGTACAGAAGCAGCTGAGCTGAGATTTTCAAACTAAACTCAGACTTGCATCATATACTGCATTCTAGTGATAGTCCTTACAAATATGATACAGTAGCTTTACAATTTGCAGATGTCAGATTGTAGTACTGATACGCTACCATTCACAAGTTTGGGTTTGGTGAGATCTTATGGTAGTGATGGGAAATGTTACTACAATTTAAAGTAACAATTTTCTATTTAAATATATTTTAAAATTTAATTTCTGTGATGCAAAGCTGAATTTTCAGTATCATTACTCCAGTCTTCAGTGTCACATGATCCTTCAGAAATCATTTTAATATGCTGATTTGCTGCTCAAGAAACATTTCTTGTTAATGTCAATGTTGAAAACAGTTGTGCTGCTTAACATTTTTTTGTGGTAACATGATTTTTTTCAAGATTGTTTGATAAAACAAAAGATGAAGCAGCATTTACACTACCAGTCAAAAGTTTTTGAACAGTAAGATTTTTAATGTTTTTTTAAAGAAGTCTCTTCTGCTCACCAAGCCTGCATTTATTTGATCTAAAGTACAGCAAAAACAGTAACTTTTTGAAATATTTTTACTATTTAAAATAACTGCTTTCTATTTGAATATATTTTAAAATGTAATTTATTCTTGTGATCAAAGCTAAATTTTTAGCATCATTACTCCAGTCTTCAGTGTCACACGATCCTTCAGAAATCATTTTAATATGCTGATTTGCTGTTCAGGAAACATTTATTAATATTATTATTATCAATATTTAAAACAGTTGAGTACAATTTTTTTCAGGGTTCTTTGATGAAATGAAAGATCCAAAGATCAGCATTTATCTGAAATAAAGAGCTTTTAGAACATTATACACTATACCATTTAAAAGCTTATAAAAGTCTGTATATGTATGTATGTATGTATGTATGTATTCATTTATTTATTTATTTATTTATTTATTTTTGGGAAAGAAATTATAGAAATTAATACCTTTATTTAGCAAGTGATGATAAAGACATTTATAATGTTACAAAATATTTTTATTTCAGATAAATGCTGTTCTTCTGAACTTACTATTCATCAAAGAAACCTGGAAAAATTCTACTCAGCTTTTTTAACATCATAATAATAATAAAAATAAAAATAATGATAAATGTTTTTTGAGCAGCAAATCAAAGTCTTAGAATGATTTCTGAAGGATCATGTGACTGGAGTAATGATGCTAAAAATTCAGCTTTGAAATCACAGGAATAAATGACATTTTAAAATATATTCAAATAGAAAACAGTTATTTTAAATAGTAAAAATATTTCAAAATTGTACTGTTTTGCTGTACTTTGGATCAAATAAATGCAGGCTTGGTGAGCAGAAGAGACTTCTTTAAAAAAACATTAAAAATCTTACTGTTCAAAAACCCTGGTAGTGCATTTAAAATAGAAATCGTTTGTAGCGTTATAAATGTCTTTACTGTTAATTTTATGCATTCTTGCTGAATGAAAGTGACATCTAACATTTGAACTGTAGTGTATATGGTACTTAACGATCACCATATTTCAATAAAAACTGCATTTGTATTGCCTTTGTCTGTTTACTTTGAATATTTCACTGGTTCACCACGAAAAATAAATTTGCATTTAAAGTTTATTTTTGTTAGAGTTTCATCTGCCTGCACAGATTGTAGTTTCAGTCTTTCTGTGTTTGAATGCTGCATGGCATTTCTGGTTGAAGTGTGATATGAGATGGAAAATTGAGGCAAGGAATGAAATTTCAAGAAGAAATTCATGAGGAGATAAAAACACTCTCATAAACTGACACTTTACCAAAGCTTGTTTGAACATTTCAATATAAATTTAACACTTTAAATGATCTGAGCTGCTATCCGCAGTATTTTTATAGCTCTATACTCTTACTGCCCTGTTGAATAAAACAGCATATGCTGGTTTGAGCTGGTTTAAGCTGGTCCTGAACTGGTTTTAAACTAGCTCTTAGCTCAATTAAGGACCAGTTTAAACCAGCTCAAAGCAGCTTTGCTTTAAAACATACCTAACCAGCATATGCTATTTTTTTTTTCAACAGGGTGTATATCAGTTATTCATTAATTTGCATCTTTTTTCTCCTAAGTAATTTTAAGACAAACATCTGCAGTAAGCATAAATGGGAACTTGTTATACTTTGTGTATCCCAAACTTTGAAAGAGCCAGAAACTTAAATTCCTCTGGGAATAACGAGAGGAATTTCTGATGACCTAAAAGCATTTATATGTATTTATTCAGCAGATGATCTGAGGCAACTTATAAGGTAGAATAAGAATGAAGTAGAATGAGAATAATAAAGTAGCAGAAATTAGTCAGAGCAGCACAAGCGTCCAACACATTTGTAATCAAACCACGATAAGGGTTCATTAAGTTCACTGTTTATTTATTCCTCTTCCAGCACAAACCTCCTTTTGAAGTCAACGACCTTTTTGAGGACATCAAGGATGGGGTGAAACTGCTGGCTCTGTTAGAGGTGCTGTCTGGACAGAGATTAGTAAGTGTCGCTGTGATGCAATATCTGCAGATTATCCCTGTGTGAAACCTCTGCACTGAGCGCAGCAGCAGCAGCAGCTGGCACGCGTCTTTAGTGACAAAGTCTGTTTAATGCCAAGTCGATAAGCTTGATAGAGTCCCACTTCCCTTCATTTCTGCTCCTGATTAAACCTTTCGTATTTCCCTGCAGCCATGCGAGCAGGGCCGCCAACTCAAAAGGATCCACTGGGTGTCCAACATCGGCACAGCTCTTAAGTTCCTGGAGGGAAGGAAGGTAGGTGACTCAATTAACACTCATGGTTATCTCATCTGTCTCATTGAACTGCTCGTCTGTCTTAATTATATGGTGATATTCTGTATAACACCCCCAGCTGGGTCATTCCTGTTCTGCAGTACCTTTTAAAGTCTAGATTTTAAAAACGAATATGCTTGTGCTATCATTTCAAGTGCATCTAGTCTTTCTATAAAAGGATATAGCAGACTGTTAGAAATGTGCTTTAGTCAACCCTAGTGAAAATTAAATATACTAAAAAGTATTTAAAATACATTTATTTCGTGTTATGTACTTAATAGAAATAACCTGCAGTTGTACTTTTAGTGTGCTAAATTGGTATATTTAAAGTCTGCTATATTGGAACAACTAATTTTGTACTTAATGCACTTTAATTGTGTGGAAGTAGTGCTGAAGTTCAACTAAAGATAGTATTGTGCTAAAGTGGAACTATTGCAAGTATACTTTAGGTGCATTTTAAATATTGTGCATTTAAAGACTGATATTTCTATATTTAAAGATCATACAATTTTCATCAGTAGTGACATTAAAACATATTTTCAGGTTAATGTTAAGAAATGTGCATTGTGCACAAGTAGTACTCCACATAAAGTTTAATTACAAATTTTATATCAGTAAGTCTCGAGCGATATTTATATATTTTTTAACTAGAGAAGATCAGGCACAAGAAATGACCAGGATGGAAATTAAAGCTAAAGTTAGTCTTTGCTTAGTGAGCTATTGACAGATTCATCTTACATGAGATATATCTTTTGAAATATCACACATCAACTAACAGCACAAAACATCACTGAATTCATTAAATCCATTGATAAAACTTATTGGTACTGATTTTTGTGCTTTTGTTTTTCCACCAAACATGCTGCCACTTCCACATCATTGAAGCTCCTTTTAGACATGATATGGAAGAAAATGTATAAATTGATTGCCAGTTACAACAATGTATTGTTTTTATGTTTAGTAAACATTTTTTTTTATTAAAAAGTTACATTTATTAAATTACATTTATTAAATTCATTAAGTTCTATATTTAAAAAAAAATTAAAACGATTTAAAAATATTTTAAATACAAGGAAAAACTAATATAATTTTAGTCACACAAAAGGAGAATTTTTATGCTTAACAAATGTGTTTTTTTATTAAAAAAAAAAGATAAAAAAGGAGCAATATGTGAAATATTATAACAATTTAAAATAATGTCATTTGTTCCTGTGATGCAAAGCTGAATTTTCAGCATCATTACTCCAGTCTTCAGTATCACATGATCATTCAGAAATCATTCTAATATGCACATTTGCTGCTCAAGAAACATTTGATATTATTATCAATGTTGAAAAGTGTTGCGCTGCTTAATGTTTTTGTGGAAACCATGACATTTTATTTTATTTTTTTCAGGATTCTTTGAGTAATAAAAAGTTCAAAAGAACAGTTTTTATTTGAAATAGAAATCTTTTGTATCATTATAAATGTCTTCATTGTCACTTTTGATCAATTTAATGCATCCTTTCTCAATAAAAATATAAATCCCCCCCCCCAAAAACTTACTGATGCCATATGAACTGCACAGTAAGAATGATCCAGCTTTATCTGCAGTCTTATCTGATCATCAAATGTGTTCATATGTCCCAGTCTGGCATCTGTCTTCATACTTTGTTTTTAACTCTGTCCTCTTTCTTAATATGTCTTGTCTCAGTCTGTGTACCGAGGGTCTCCGGTCAGTACTTCTCTAGTCACAGTTCTCACAATCACAACCTGTTGTTACGCATATCTACATTTGATGATGCGTACCATATGCAGCTGGCAACTCCATTATTTACCAGTCTTTGCTGTAGCTTCTACTGGCTGAAAGAGCTGCAATTATTTTTCTAAAGCTTGTTTTTTTCCACAGCATCTCGTATGATGTCCATGACTGGCTGACTATGAGCAAATTGCTTTTTTCCTATTCACTCACATGTTCCTCATACACTCGGTGCATTCATTCCCTAAGAAAGACTTAATTTTATTCAAGTCGACCTGAAATCAAAATGCACCCTGTTTGCTTTCTTAATGCACGTTCCCGGTGTTATTCTGCACGTTTCATCAGCAGATAGTGCTGGTCTAGACTGGCTTGTTTGCACTGACCTCGGATCTGTGGATAATATGTCTGTTACATTGACATCTTCAAATGATTTAGTCATCTAACATGAGAGTTATTTATTTTCCAGATCAAACTAGTCAATATTAATGCCACCGACATTGCTGATGGACGCCCGTCCATTGTCTTGGGGCTGATATGGACCATTATCCTCTATTTCCAGGTAATGTTTGCCAATTATAATGGTAGGATCTGGAAGGTTGTCATATGTTTGTGTGTATCTGGGTTTTAATGCTCTATCACAAACTTTTGCAGATTGAGGAGTTGACTAGTAATCTTCCAGCCCTTCAGGCTTTATCCAGCAGTGCGTCTTCAGTGGACAGCATGGCCAGCTCTGAGACGGGAAGTCCACCGATGAAACGCAAAGTGATGACGAAGTTTCAGGGCAACGCCAAAAAAGCCCTGCTCAGATGGGTCCAAAGCACAGCAACAAAGTAAATACAAGCTCTATTGAGAGTTTAAACTTACCCTTTGAAAAGGATATGTAAACCAACATGAATTGTGCATAAAACAGGCCTACTTTGTAAGCAATTTCCCTAATGAGTCATTTCTTCTCTCAAGGCGTCTTGGGATTGAAGTTAAAGACTTCGGTCCTAGTTGGCGAAGCGGTGTGGCCTTCCATTCTGTTATTCATGCCATTCGGCCAGAACTTGTGGACATGGACATCGTGAGAAAAAGAAGTAATCGTGAGAATCTGGAAGAGGCTTTCAGTGTGGCAGAGAACGAACTGGGAATACCACGTTTGCTAGATCCTGAAGGTACTGATGCAGCTTATTTTACTTAAAAATCTCTCCAGTTTTCCTTGAGATGAACAGTGTTGACTTACAAAATAGGTTTTTGGACATGGTTCTGTGAGAATGCCATGGGAATGTTTTTTAGATATGTTCAATGGTAATATAATAACATCCTTTTAAATTACCTTGGATTACCATGCAGATACCATGGTATAATAATACGGGAATCATTCAGTACCATTGTACTGTATATATGTAAATACAGGATGATTATCGTTACCAAAACTAAAACCATAAAAAACATTTTAGTTACTTGAAATAAAGCAAACATTTACTTGAAATTAAATTTTAAAAGTGTTATTTCTGCTGGCTGCCAAGGCAAAATTTATAATTTTCATTTAGTTTAATTTGATTTACTAAAAACAACAAATAAAAAATATGTAGGCATAAAAAAATACTACCAGTCAAAAGTTTTTGAACAGTAAATTTTTAGTAAGTTGTTTGTTCTAAAAGTTCTGCAAAAACAGTAACATTTTGAAATATTTTTACTATTTAAAATAACTATATATATATTTAAAATATAATTTATTCCTGTGATTTCAAAGCTGATTTTTTTGCATCATTACTCCAGTTGCATGATCCTTTAGAAATCATTCTAATATTCTGATTTGCTGCTCAAAATATATTTGTTATTATTATGTTAAAAACAGCTGAGCAAAAACTGTCTTTATCATTACTTTTGATCAATTTAAAGCATCCTTGCTAAATAAAAGTATTAATTTTTATAATCTCTTTCCCAAAAAATAAGATCTTTTGAATGGTATAGTGTATAGTGTTACAAAAGCTTTTTATTTCAGATAAATGCTGATCTTTGGATCTTTCTATTCATCGCGGAATCCTGAAA
Source organism: Cirrhinus mrigala (assembly GCA_036247105.1). Lineage (NCBI taxonomy): Eukaryota > Metazoa > Chordata > Actinopteri > Cypriniformes > Cyprinidae > Cirrhinus > Cirrhinus mrigala. The sequence goes on along the minus strand of CM070023.1, from coordinate 10,535,431 downwards.
AAATGTACTCAACTGTTTTAAATATTGATAATAATAATAATAAAATGTTTCTTGAACAGCAAATCAGCATATTAGAATGATTTCTGAAGGTTCGTGTGACACCGAAGACTGAAGTAATGATGCTTAAAATTTAGCTTTGATCACTGAAATAAATTACATTCTAAATTATATTCAAATAGAAAACAGTTATTTTAAATAGTAAAAATATTTCAAAAGTGTATTTTTGCTGTTCTTTGGATCATATAAATGCAGGCTTGGTGAGCAGAAGAGAAAAATAAATGTTACTGTTCAAAAACTTTTGACTGGTAGTGTAATAAAAATGACAAAAACACAACAAAATTACTAAAACTTTAACTAAAATTAAGATGAAAACATAAAACATAAAAACAAAACTAATTTAAAATATTAATAAAAAAAATTAATAATATTAAAAGTATAGTATATTATGTGGTATAACCATCTAATAACATGAATGTAGCACAAGTACTAATGTTGTGTGACTAATAATGTAGATTCAGTCAATGATCTGTTGTGCTTTTGAAGAGCCACTCATTTGTTTTGAGTTTGATGTGATTAGACGCTGCTTAATTATACTGGGGATCCGTCATTACCGGGCCTCATTATAGACAGACGCTGTTATAGTTTATGTAGGTCATGCTGCTATTCAAGCATGACATCAGGCCAGATCAGATAGAGACTAGCATGACTTCATGATGTGATCTGGCAGAAGCCCTTTGAAGAAGCTATAAAAAGCCTCATTTGGCGCTTCAAGTCAGTGGATCATCTAATATGCCAAAAAGCCTATGAAACACCTGATGATGCACAGTAAAACTCAAACAAAAAATAGATGCATGCATGCATAGACACATAAACAGCAGAATGATAACGTCTCAAGGATTTCCACTTCAGGGGTTCAAAACTTTAACTTTTTGTTTGCTTTTATTGCAGATGTGGATGTGGACAAGCCTGATGAGAAATCCATAATGACATACGTAGCTCAGTTTCTGAAGCACTACCCCGATCCCCACCAGTCCGAGACAGATGGACAGCAAGAGGAGGTCTGCTTTAGTGCTTATGCCCATGCACATGCTAAAAATACACTAGCCGCTTGCTGTTGTTATTTAATGCAGTCACTGCTGTAGTGCTTCCTCATCAGTCACTAACCATTACTGTAGTCTATCACAATGTGGAATCCATTCACAGAATGATTTTACTCTAGAATCACACCCATAGTGCATTGCTCTGTGTGCTCACTCTGTCTCTCTGTCTGTGTCACTCGCCGTGCGCATTCGTAGCTGGTTCGTTCCATTCCTACATTTGCTCTCTCTATCCCAGCTCTACAGGTAAGAGTTGATTATGTCTCACCTGCATGAGGTTCATTTAGTGTATGGGACATTCTCAAGAAATGATGCCATGTGTGCTAGAAGACATGATTTCAACCCTATCACAGTCACTTACTAAATTACAGGAACATGCATTTTCTTATAATTGAATATAAAATATTACGGGGTAATTGATGATATAAATAATTTAACAATCATTACTAAAATCACACCATATAACTGAAAATAACATCAATAACCAATGACACTACTCATTCAAAACATGTTTAGTGCAAACTATGTAATATTTAAAATGATTTTGGGTTTAGGATCTGTGTAAACATTTAAAAAAATATTATATTATTAAATATTAATATTATATTAATTAATTTTTAGCCGAAAAATGTCATTACATACACATATTTTACTTTTACCACAGCATAAGAACAGAAAGCTTACAAACAGCAACATATTCTACATATACAATAACATATATTAATATTTACAAAATAGAAGCATTTTAAAAACTGCATAGATAGTGGTAGCATAGTATTTTTATTTGAAAAAAAAAAATCAATATATTTATTTTAAATGTATCTAATTAAAAAATTCAGCATTTAAAAAAAGGTTTTTAAATGTTTGTTTTTCATCTGTAAAATTTTAATGAGAATTTAAAAATGGACATCCTTTTTTTAAATTCTCATTAAAATTTTACTGATGAAAAACAAACATTTAAAAATACATTTTTTGAAACTATTTCCACTATTTTTAAAATTCCTTTGCATACACAATAAGTAGAAATACATTTACCAAATAAATCTCTTGCAAATTAAGTTAATTATATAATTACTTAATTATTTAAGTTCTGGAGACACATATAACTCACAAATGTCACCGTTTGCTGAGAATGGCCTGTCGGCGGTGGATACTCTCTGCTTGTTTCCTCTCTTTCTCTGGCTTTTATCTTGCTAACGTCTTGACTGTGTTGTGTTTGCATCTCTTGATGTGCCTTTGCTCTCCTGGACAGTATGATCCACAAGATATTGAGCTAATGCTTGAGGTATGTGTATATTAATACATAGGGTCATAATAGCTCCGTATTGTATATAACAAACTACAAAATAGTGGAAGATCTTCACTCTTCTTTGGGATTGGACTCTCTCTTCTCTTTTTCATTGTTTCACACTGCTGTGTTACCTGCTGTGGGTTCTTGTTATAAGGGTTTCTTGCTGAATACCTGCTAAACGAGTGATAAATCATTGTTTCTTGCTGTCTGATGTACACAGCGAGAGGAACGCAAGGTGCTGAGAGAGGTGAAGATCTGGCTGGATCAGCTAGAGAGAGATATACTGCGTGCGCAGGGATCTGAAGAGAGTCTTACCGACAAATATCAGGTGAACATAAAATTTTCCATGACATTTAGAATTAAACTGTCTTTAAGACTCCAATATGCAAATTAGTTCTATTATGATTGGCTAAACTCTTTGCATTTGAAATGAGTTGTAAGTATGCTGTATTTATTTCTCCTCCTTCCTTCTTTTTTTGACTACAGGCCTTTAAGAGTTTCCGTGTGCAGTATGAGATGAGAAAGAAACAGACTGAGTCTCTTCTGCAACCAGTACACAGGGATGGCAAACTGTCCGTGGACCAGGCTGTGGTCAAACAGGCCTGGGATCATGTGACTGTCAGGGTACGTGCTTCACTAATGTAACTGAAGTGTTTGGTCACCCAAAAATGAACACTCTGTTATAATTTATTCAGTGCATCTTGTTTCTTTTTCAATGCAATGCAAATGTAGATGCACCAAAAATAACAGGAAAAGTCCTGTTATGTTTGAAAATACTTTTTACTTCAAAGTTCAACGCTGAACTGTCACTGCTGCACTTCTGTCATTAGCTGCAATGAAGTGTGAATTGGAGCGTAGACTGTTGATACAGGGTTCATTACTGAGGAAAGAGGACAAACACACAGAGGCTGTTTTGTTTTAAGGAACACAGAAGCCCACAGAGCGAACACTACAATCTGGCCAGACACTTGACAGCTTGAAGGGTCCTCACAGACAGTAAACGGCTTTCAAAACAGATCTCTCCTTTTGATATTTGCTATGCTTTTGTGTGGCTTGCGCAGCTCTTAGACTGGCACATCCATCTGGATAAGTCTTTGCCGGGGCCGTTGGGAGTGATCGGAGCCTGGTTGCATCGGGCAGAACTTTCCTTGAGAGAGGACATACCCATTCAACAGGCCCACGAAGAGACGGCCAACATCATCCACAGAAAACTGGAACAGCACAAGGTAGGTGCAAGAACTTTTTTTCTTTCTTAAGGGACTTGCTCCGATCACTGTGCTGCTAAAATTAAAAACAATTTCTGTGCTTTCTATGCAGGAGGTTTTGAAAAATTTGGAGGGACACCGACAGACATTTCAACAGATTCACAGAGACCGATCAGTAAACGGCGTCCCGGTTCCACCAGAGCAGCTTCAGGACATGGCGGAAAGGTTAAATCTGATGATCTCATGTTTCTTTTAACTGTTTAAAGGCAATATGAAATGGCATTTGTAATGCATTTAATGTATGTTATGTGATGTGCAATTACATACATAACAATGGCATTTTAATGTATGGAACAACTGCACTGTTTGTGCTATAGACATAAAAGGATAACAAATGTAGAGCGCAGAACATTAAATGACTGAATTAAGATGCTTGGCAACCATCCGGAACAACTTAGCAACTACCTAGACCACCTCAGGCACCCTAGCAACAACATAGGAATGCAGAAACAATCATTTAGAATATGTGGAACAAGTCAGCAAGAACATAGCAACGCCCTGGCAACCACCCAAAACAAGTAGAAAACATCCAGGACAACTTGGTAATCAACCAGAACACCCCTAGAAACCCCACAGTCATGTACAAACATCCACTCAAAATATGTGGCAAACTCAGCAACCACATAGCAACACCTTAGCATTCACCTAGAGCACCCACATAGCAACACCCTAGCAACCATATAACAATGTGCTAACAGTCTGTCAGGACATGTGGGACAGCTCAGCAACCACATAGCAACACCCTAGCAACCACCCAGAACACCCTAGCCAACAACATAGCAACACCCTAGCAACCACATAACAATGTGCTAACAGTCTCTCAGGACATGTGGGACCGCTCAGCAACCACATAGCAACACCCTAGCAACCACCCAGAACACCCTAGCCAACCACATAAAAACGCCCTAGCAATCACACAGAACACCATAGCCAATTACATAGAAACGCCCTAGCAACCAACCGGAATGCTCGAGGCAACCAAATAGCAGCGCCCTAGCAATCACCCAAAATACCCTAGCCACCCAAATAGCAGGACCCTAGCTACCATATAGGAACGTGCTATCAGACTTTACCGGTCAGTGATTGGCTTTTTCATTTAGAAGGCGGGACTGTTCCGCCATATTGTGCTTTGCAGTTTTTCCCAATTATAAATATAGGATTGAACCGTCTTTGTATTTTTATAGTCTTTGTATCAGTCACTCAGAATATGTGGAACAACTCAGCAGTAACATAGCAACACCCCAGCAATTATCTATAACACCTCAGGCAACCACATAGCAATGTCCTAACAATCTCTCGGGACATATGGGACAACTCAGCAACAATCTATCAACAATCTAACAATCTATCAGGACATATGGGACTACTCAGCAACCACATAGCAACACCTTAGCAACCATCCTGGACAATCACTTAGCAACACCCTAACAACCACACAGAACATCCCAGACAACTACATAGCAACACCCTAGCAACCACTCTGGACAATCACATAGGAGTGCCCTAACACCACCCAAAACATCCCAGACAACTACATTGCAGTGCCCTAGCAACCACCCAGAATGCCCTAGGCAACCACATAGCAATGCCCAAGCAAACACCCAGAACACCCTAGCCAACCAAATAGCAAAACCCTAGCAACCACTCCAGCAACACCCTAACAACCACCCAGAACATCCTAGCCAACCACATAGCAACACTCTAGCAACCATCTAGAATTTCTAAGGCAACCACATAGCAACGCCCAAGCAACCACCCAAAAAACCCTATCCAACCACATAGCAACCCCCTTACAACCACCCATGACACCCTAGCCAATCACATAGCAACACCCTAGCAACCACCAAGAACACCCTAGGTAACCACATAGCAACACCCTAGCAACCACCAAGAACACTCCAGGCAACTTCATAGCAACACCCTAGAAACCCCGTAGAATTGTGCAAACATCCATTAAGTACATGTGTAACAACTCAGAAATCACATAGCAACACCCTGGCAACCACCCCGAGCAACCAAATAGTAATGCCCTAGCAACCACCCGGAAGGAAAAGCATCATGTCGGCGAGTTTTATAAAATCTAAAGATCCTATAATATTATTTTAATATTATTTTTGTGACGTGAACTTGGTTACATCTATAAAAAAGAAAGTCTTTTCTGAGATCATTACATTTTGAGGAAAACAAGCTAATGATAATGAATCATACAGAATAAGACCAGCAACATTTATTATTAATAATAATTTTGTGTTATATATACTGTAACTTCAGACTCAAAATCCTATAGATTGCTGTCATATTTACTAATATTTCATTTTTCCACAGGTTTAATTTTGTGTCCACATCATCTCATGTCCATCTGATTAAGTTTGAGTTCTGGGAGATGAAGTACCGTCTCATGGCGTTTCTCATGCTTGCCGAGTCAAAGCTCAAATCGTGGATCATTAAATACGGCCGTCGGGACTCAGTGGAGCTTCTTCTGCAAAATTATATTGTACGTCCTCCAGCGTATTTAATAACTTCTTTTAATCTGCTTTATAAAAACTGACTCAGCTGACATATCATGACACATCTTCCCATTACTGTCCTCATTTACACACAGGCGTTTATTGAAGGCCATAAGTTCTTTGAGCAATATGAAACCACGTTTCGGACTCTGAAACAAGCTGCAGACTCCTACTTGAAATCTGGGGCTTCAGGTAAGATACGTCTCACTTATAGCCATTATTCCCCTGAGGCTGGAGATTCATGCAGCTTTTTATAATCGCTCCCTGGCAGCGATTCTGAACTCCAGCAGCCAAAATGAGCCTATTGCTTTGTGATCAGGCAGTCTCATTCTGTCACTCGTCCTTGAAACCTTTATTACAGTGGCAAACAAGTGCTGTGGAGTAATAATTATTTCTTTAAAAAAATTGTATTTGACACTCACACAATGTGATGGTCTTCTTTGACATTGTGTAGTAATATTAATATAAATAATAAATGTATACTCCTATAAATGGGAGAATATCACAAATGAAATTTCCAGGTTTCACCCCAAATCAAGAGGGAAAAAAATACATTATATTTTGCATAACTAAATTAAATTTTATATGTATATATAATTTTTTTTTAAACATTTGTGTTTTAATTCAGCGAGGATGTATTAAATTAAGGAAATCTAAAAATGAAGGCCTTTACATTGTTACAACAAATTCTGTTTTGAATGAAACAGTTCTTTTGAACTTTGTATTTTCTAATCCTAAAAAAAAAAATTATAATAATAAGTATATGTAACTATCACCAAATCAAAATATTATAATGATTTCTGAAGGATCATGTGACACTAAAGACTGGAGTAATTATGCTGAAAATTCAGCTTTGCATCACAGAAATAAATTACATTTTAAAATATATTCACATAGAAAACAGTTATTTTCATTTATAATAATATTGAACAATATTGCTGATTTTTAAAATGTATTTTAATTAACTAAGTTGCATAAAAGACATTAAAAAAATAGGGGTAAATGTGTTTTAATGTAATAAAAATAATGTGACAAAAATCCTCCCAAAAAGAATGTTGAAATTGATTTTAAAAAAATATATAAATAAATAAATAAATAAATAAATAAATACAGCCTTTATTTATGCAAAATATAATTTCTTGTTTTTATTCTCTTGAAAATGGCAAAATAAATGACCTGGATGTGTTATTGTTAGGTTTTAGGTGTAGAATCACCTGAATCCAAACGCAACATGTAGTAATGTGGTTTAACTATTTCATATTCTAGGCAGTAAAATCCCCAAGAGAGGTAAGTTTAAAGCAACCAGAGTACTCTGTAACATAGCATCTGTTTAGATCACGTGGTTGATCTTGACTGAAGTGTATAACATCTCAATGCACTGATTTCACTTCTACTAACCCCTCCTGTCAGTTCACTTAGAGTAGCTGATACTCTAATTCACAACAATGAGCACCTTCCTGATTCTAGGGATTGATTTGTGTGCAACTCAAAAATCAGATTGTGAAATGCATTTGTTTTTAATGTGCAAGACTCATATTCATAATGTAATTTGTCTTCAGTTGAAGAGGTAGAAGGAGTGAATAAGTTTCTGAGCGATGCAACGGCGCAGTGGAAGAACCTGTCAGTGGAGGTGCGCAGCGTCCGCAGCATGCTGGAGGAAGTGATCTGCAATTGGGAGAAATACAGCAGCACAGTGGCCAGCCTGCAGGCCTGGCTCGAGGACGCTGAGAAGATGCTCAATCAGTCAGAGAGTGACAAACGGGTGCGTTGTGAAAGTGTAAAAGCATTTCAGATGAGATGCTGTCAAATGAAACTTGTGAATAAACAGTGTGATTGCTCTGCAGGAGTTTTTCCGAAATCTTCCACACTGGATTCAGCAGCACATGGATATGAATGATGCTGGAAACTTCCTGATTGAGACGTGCGATGAGACTGTTTCTCGAGAACTGAAACAGCAGTTGCTTCTTCTCAATGGCAGATGGAGAGAGCTGTTTGTCAAAGTCAAACATGTAAGACGTGATGTCATGTTTAGGGCTCATACTCTACACTACACATCAGTCATTTTGTTTTTTATTTCTTAAAGGGATAGCTAACCCATAAAATGAAAATTATGTAATTAATTGCTTATTCTCATGTCATTCCAAACCTGTAAGTCAGATATTTTTGATGAAATCCAAGAGCTTTTTGGCCCGCAAAAGACAGCAAGGGAACGATCAAGGCACAGAAACGTAGTAAGGACGTCGTTAAAATAGTTTGCGGTTCAACCGTAGTTTTATGAAGCTTTGAGAATACTTAGTAATTAAAAATACTGAGTAATTAATGACAGAATTTAAATTTTTTAGGTGAGCTATCCCTTTAGGTCAAGGTTTCTTTCACCAAATATAGTCATAATTTATTTTTTATGACTATTTTCCTGATGTGTGATATGATATATTTTTTCTTAGTATGCAAGAGCAGATGAAGTGGACAAACTGAGGAAGGATTATGATGATGGGATTGAAGCTTTGAAAGCGTTTATTGACACGGCCAATGAGAGGATGAACAATCCAGTTCAAGTTTCTTTTCTGAACATACGGACATATCTACAAGACGTCGAGGTAATCAAAGTTCACAAAGCTTATTACCCGGCACTCTGGAATACTTTCTGATTGGTCGGTTACTTTATATTGACTGACTTATCAGTCAGGCCACCATTCAAAAGTTTGATTTGGGAAAATTTTTGTTTTGAAAAATGCCTTTTAGGCTCACCAAGGCTGCATTTATTTGATCAAAAATACAGTAAAAACAGAAATAATTGTGAAATATTTTTACAATTTAAAAAACTCTTTTCTATTTGAATATATTTTAAAATGTAATTTATTCCTGTGATGCAAAGCTGAATTTTCAGCATCATTACTCCAGTCTTCAGTGTCACATGATCCTTCAAAAATCATTTTAATATGCTGATTTGCCTCACAAGAAACATTTCTTATTATAATGTTGAAAGCAGCTGTGTTGCTTAATATTTTTGTGGAAACCATAATACATTTTTCAGGATTCTTTGATGAATAGAAATTTTCAAACAAAACAGAACAAAAAAGAAAAAAAAAAAGCATTTATTTGAAATAGACTTTTTTTGAAATATTGTACTGTAAATGTCTTTACTGTCACTTTTAATCAATTTAAATTGATTGCTGAATAAAAAAAACTAAAAAAAATATATATATATATTTTTTATTAATTTTTACAATTTACAATTAATTTTCATACAGTAATCACTAATAATAATACATGAAATATAGTTCAAATTTATTAACATATTTACTGACATATTATTTGAGAAAATTATAATTAAACTTTATTTGGAGTACTACTTGTGTACAATGCACATTTCTTAATATTAAGCCTAAAATTTGTTTTAATGTCACTACTGATGAGGATTGTATGATCTTTGAATAATACTGGTCTTTAAATGTAAAATATTTAACGTGTACCAAAATTATACTTGCAGTAGTTCCATTTTAGCAAATCAAATATACTTGAGTATATATTTAGTTGGATATCAGCACTACCATTGCACAATTAAATTGCATTAAGTACAAAATTAGTTGTTCCAATTTAGCAGACTTTAAGAATACCGGTTTAGTACACTAAAAGTACAATTGCAGGGTATTTCTATTAAGTACATAAATATGTAAATGTATTTATAGTATACTTAGCATAAAATAAATGTATTTCAAATACATTTTAGTATATTTCACCAGGATTATATAAAAGTCTAATAATTTTTTGCAGGACATCAAGCACAAAGTGCCGTCCATGGAGGCAGCGTACAAGACGGCCACACGTAACGCACAGCAGTTGACCAAAGACCTCACCGAGGAGGAGATCGCTCGGATGCTGGCTACCATGGCAACCATCAAGGATGAGCTCAGCAAGGTGCCTGCCTTGTTTTTTACCCAATGAACTGCCACATTAGATCGTAATCACACATTATGACATCAATGTCTCTTTTAGATAAGAGAGAGAGCGCTGCCCCTGCTGAGGGACTCCCAGGCCATGCTGCCTCCTTTGGAGGAGATGGAAAAACATATCACTGGGTTCTACCAGTCGCTGGAGAAGGCGAGCCGCATCACTTCCTCCCGGGACTCAGAGGCTCCAGGAGACTTCAAGCAGAAGTGTCAGGTGACTGAAGAACTATGGGTTGCACTCAGAGATGATGACAAGCAGCTTTTAGGGCTTTTTATGATAATGTTTGCACCATGAATGACAATTTAATCATGATGTAGGTAATATATTGTTAAATATGGAAATATAGGAGGTAACCAGGGTTATTGCCGTTAAAATACAATTTTTGTTACTTGAAATAAAATTAGTTTTTAACTGAAATAAATAAATATAAAAAACTTAAACTATATACACCACCAGTCAAAATATTTTGAACAGTAAGATTTTCAGTGTTTTTCAAAGAAGTACATTCTGCTCATCAAACCTGCATTTATTTGATTGAAAGTACAGCAAAAACAGTACAATTTTGAAATATTTTTACTATTTAAAATAACTGTTTTCTATTTTAATATATTTTAAAATGTAATTTATTCAGCATCATTACTTTAGTCTTCAGTGTCACATGATCCCTCAGAAAGCATTCTGATTTGCTGATTATTGTTAGCAATATTTAGTACATTTTTTCAGGATTCTTTGATCAATAGAAAGATCCAAAGATCAGCATATATATTTATATGACCCTGGATCACAAAACCAGTCATAAGGGTCAATTTTCTGAATTTTAACATTAAGACATCATCACCAAATAAGCTTTGACGTATGGTTTGTTAGGATAGGACAATATTTGGCTGAGATAAAACTATTTGAAAATCTGGAATCTGAGGGTGCAAAAAAAAAAAAAAAAATCAAAATATTGAGAAAATTGCCTTTAAATTTGTCCAAATGATGTTCTTAGCAATTCATATTACTAATCAAAAATTAAGTTTTGATATATTATATATATATATACATGATCTTTACTTAATATCCTAATGATTTTTGGCATAAATTAAAAATCGATAATTTTGACCCATACAATGTATTTTTGGCTATTGCTACAAATATATTCCTGCTACTTAAGACTGGTTTTGTGGTCCAGGGTCACACATGTATTTTTATTTTATTTATTTTAAATGAGTACTTTTATTTAGCAAGAATGCTTTAAATTGATAAAAAGTGATAATACAGACATTTATAATGTTACCAAAAAATTATATATCAGATAAATGCTGTTCTTCTGAACTTTCTATTCATCAAAGAAACCTGAAAAAAGTTCTACTCAGCTACTTTCAACATAATAATAAAAATGTTTTTTGAGCATCAAATCAGAATATTAGAATGATTTCTAAAGGATCATTTGACTGGAGTAATGATGCTAAAAATTCAGCTTTGAATAAATTACATTTAAAATATATTCAGATTTAAAACAGTTATTTTAAACAGTAAAAATATTTCAAAATTTTACTGTTTTTGCTGTACTTTGGATCAAATAAATGCAGGCTTGGTGAGCAGAAGAGACTTCTTAAAAAACATTAAAAATCTTACTGTTCAAAAACTTTTGACTTTTTGACTTTCAACACTGGTTAAAACTCTTCTATGTAATTAAATATCAAATATGTAGCTGTGTTATATCACCTAATTACATTAAATTTAAATTTAAAAAAAATTATTTAAAATTTAAATTTATTTAAATTTTTTCTATTTTAATTTAATTGAAATAAAAATGTTATTTAATATATTTGTGTCAAGTCAAACTATTTATTCAGGAGTCCAAATGTTTTAGGGAATGAGAAAAAAATAGTTTGAATAGTTGTTGAATAGTTTTGTTCTCAAAAATTGTGAATTTTATAGCTTTGTGCATCTGATTTGGTGTGGACAGGCTTTATTTATTTATTTATTAATATTAATAATTGTCTCTCTTTGTTTTTCTTCCGTTTGCACAATTATCAGGAGCTGGTGACATATCAGCAGAGCTGTAAAAAGTGTCTGTCAGTGATTGACAAAAACCATCAGATCATTCTGAAGTCACTGGACACCAGTAAGAACCTAAAACACCTGGACACATCACTGCTGGAGAGGAGAATCACTGAGCTTCAGGCCTCTTCACAGGTACAAACTGCACCATTGGAAGAACAACATCATGTCTTAAATGCAAGAATGAGACTGAGAAATGTTTAATGTTTAAATCTATGACTTGACTGCAGACTATGGTAGCTTGGTAAATCGAAGCAGTTTGAGATCTCTCGTGAAACTTTAGAGCAGACAAAACGACAATCTGAGAATCAGGCAATTAGACAGAAGTCCATTTGATCTTGAAGAAACAGTTGTGATAAATGAAATAAATGTGCTTTGTTGTACTGTATGTTTTATCTGCAAAAGGGCATGGTAAAAGAAACCACAGAATGGAAGAGGCATGTGGAGGCGAACAGCAGCCTGATGAAGAGATTTGAGGAGTCTCGCGTGGAGCTGGAGAAGGTTCTGAAAATAGCTCGCAGCTCCATGACTGAGAGAGGAAACCCAGAGGACCTTCTGAAAAAGCACACTGTGAGAAATGAAACCTTACGGTCTATTCTAGTGCTCGGCAAATAGGCCGAAAGCAGAGTTTGAACTTTATTTGGTCTCCAGAAGGAAATGAGTTCAGAGAAATCTCAAAAGCTGAAGCGATTTCATAATATTTCTATTGAATGTCCTGCAGGAGTTCTTTGGGCAGCTGGATCAGAGAGTTCTCAATGCCTTTTTGAAAGCCTGCGATGAACTCACAGATATACTACCAGAGCAAGAACAGCAGAATCTGCAGGAAACAGTCAGGAAACTGCACAAACAGTGGAAGGTCAGAGAACACTTACAGCCACACTTCACAATGCCAACCATTTCTATAGTTTAATCGTGTGAGGGAAACCATGTGCATTGAATTCCACCCACAATATAAAAATGCATCTTTTCTCCAGGATGTCCAAACAGAGATTCCCTCTCACCTGCTGCACCTAAAGGTGGAGCTGGAGAAGAGTCGTCTGATGGCATCAGTGCAGGAATGCCAGGCTGAACTGGCCCGTGAGAACCGCAGTCTGCCCAGCATGGGCAGCGAGAGGTTAATTAAAGAGCACAGGGTGAGAGCCATCAGCATTACGCCCTCTATACGCACTCTTTCTGTTCTGCGAAATAGGGAATGCTTATGTTGGATATCTTTATGTAGATGTTTTTTAAGGAAAAGGGTCCACAGGCTCTTTGTGAGAAGCGCTTACAGCATATGGAGGAACTGTGCTCCAAGCTTCCGGAGAGCAAACAGGCTCAGCAAACTCTGGAGAACGCCAAGACGGCGTTTGCAGAAGTTAAAGAGGATATTGACAGCACACATCAGAAACTCATGCAGCACCCGGACAAGTGGAAGGAGTTTAATACAAGGTGAACCTTTAGTCCTTTGAATATTGAATATTAATTGGTTGAATCAATATTTAATATCACATTATTGGCTTCTGTAAAGCTGTTTATACATCAGTTAAACTCATTTTAAAATTGCATGAACTTTGAACAATAATAAAACTGAACTGATTCAACATTGAACTAACTTGAGCTGAATAATGGCACTACTGGCTTCTGTAGAGCTGCTTTATTATTGAATTATATTCCCTTTATAACTACTGAACTTTGCTATATCCACACTGTTACTGAACTAAACTGAATCAACTTTAAACTAACCTGAGCTAAATAATGATACTATTGTCATTTTAGAGCTGCTTTACAGCTGTAATTGTATTTATTAAAAGTTTAACAAAAATTACATTTTTAAGGCCCTATGAAATCCAGTTTACTTTTTTCTTAAAATCATTTTTTCATGGTTAAATTAAAAAACATTAATTAAAAAGCATGTTTAATTCATTGAAATCACATCAGTGAAACACAATTTAACAGCAATTTAATAAAAGTTTAACAGAAAATACACTTTTAAGGCTGTATGAAATCTGTATTTTTTTTTTCCTGTGAAAATCTTTGTCTGTTTTTATATAGGACGTTTTTCTCAAAAGAAATGGTACTCATATGTTGAGGCGTAACAAAATTGTGCATCTGCGCCTTTCATTCACACAGAGACACACAGAACATGCAGGATTCATATCTAAATAGTATTTTTGTGGCTTAATATTCAAAGACACTAGTCCATATCATGTTTTTATTTAAGTGTACTGACTTACTTTTGATTTATTCATGCAAAATGTGGCAAATTCTTTGACATTCCACGTTATGCAGTAGATTTTATTTTTATGACTGGATTCCGCGTTTCCATCTGTGTTTTGTAGGTCCCTATAATACTGTGATTTTCTTGAAACAATCTGTATTGTATAAAGTGCTATATATAAATAAATGTCTTTTTTTATTGTACTGTTAGTTGCATGCAAAATCACTGCTGAATGATGTAAGTTAATTTTAATTTATGCAATATTGACAATATAATTATATTTTGTATGTGTTTGCAGGTTTTCTGAACTCTCTGCCTGGGTTACGTCGAAGGAAAGTCAACTCAGACTTCTGCGAAACAGAGCTGGAGACCCCAGCAAGTTTGGACAGGTCAAATCCACCATCGAGGTGAGAAACAAAGATTAGTTTAAGAAAACGAATGCGACAGCTGTGCGAAATCTTGACTGATCGTTCCTTCGTGATTTGCAGAGCCTGAGAAACGATGCTGAACTGCAGGAGGGGAACGTGAGCTGGTTGAAGACGCGTTTGGCTGCTTTGATAGAGGTTTGCACAGAGAGTGACGCCCAGAGACAGGGAGCTGCTCTCAGCAAACTCTCCAATGACTTCAAGGGTCTCCTCACCTCCCTTTCTGAGGTAAGACATACTCATTTTAACAACAAATATCAAACAAATCATCTTCCATATGGAAAAATATCTGCTAGCTGATACCTATATATTTTATAGAATCTGAAATTATGACGCTTTACACCTGGAATTGTATTCTTTTCATAATTTAAGTATTTTGCAACATAAGAAAATGTCAATGTAAATCATCTGTTACCTGATGTAAGTAAATTCGTTTTCTAGAGTTTTCTGAAGTATTTTCTCTGGTTTAAACAACTTTTTAATGAGATTATGTAGTTTTGTAACACATTTGCTCTATCGCCCACTCATGGTTTCCAATTTACTTTTACATGACCATTTTCCACCCTGTTAGAATTAAACTGGCTGTTTTTGCTACTGTGCCTTTAAGACTTAAAAGTCCTCTTTCCCATGTTATGATACTTCTAAATTTTAATAATAGATTGTATGTGTGTGTTTTGATAGTCAGAGAAGGTCGTGCTGGCGGTGAGCGACTGTGTGCAGTTCAGAGAGGAGGTGAAAACTACACTGGAGGAACTGACCCAGGGTCAGCAGGAGCTGCAGTCAGAAATCAGCAAGATTCTGGACTCTGAGTCTGTCAGAGAAGCCCAACAACTGCTGCTGCTTCATCAGGTGCTGCTCTCACTGAATAAATCCCAACACTGATATAGCTTAAAAAAATAATCATATTTATATCTAACATTCATGTGCTTTTCTAATATGCAGCAACAACTCAAGCGTCTCCGGCTGAAGAGGAAGGAAATGCAAGAGCAGATAAATCGTGGAAAGCTGCTGCAGGTAGAGGAGGGTCTGGAGGAGAGCTTACAGGACGACCTGCAGAAACTAGAAACCACCTTAAGCAAAATGGATCAAAGCACAGAGTCACAGGAAAAGAACCTGGAGGTGTGAATGGTTCTCAATCCTTTCTTAGTCAAGTCAAATTAAATAAAATAATAAATATAAAAATATAATTATATATAAATATAATTACAGAACCTGGATGTGAGGATGTTTAGGTCTAATTAAATAAAATAAAATTTAATATATTAAATTTATATATTAAATAATAGTGAAGTTTATATATTAAAATGATTAAATATATAGTAATATATTAATACTATTAAAATATTATTATTATTTTTAATCCTAATATAAACAGACTATTTTGACTTTTTTATTTTTTATATTTTTTACTTTATATAAATGTTCTGTTTAATTTGAGAGTATATCACATTAAATTCAAAGTTAAATGTGACTTATGTAGCATAATTATCGATTTTTCTTTTATGCCAAAAAACCATTAGGATATTTAGTAAAGATCATGTTCCATGAAGATATTTTGTAAATTTCCTACTGTAAATATATCAAAACTTAATTTTTGATTAGTGATATGCATTGCTAAGAACTTCATTTGGACAACTTTAAAGGCGATTTTCTCAATATTTTTTATATTTTTATATTTTTTTTTTTGCACCCTCAGATTCCAGAGTTTCAAATAGTTCTATCCTAACAAACCATATATCAACGGAAAGTTCATTTATTCAGATAAAATACAGATTATTTAGATAAAATACAGATAAAAATGGACCCTTATGACTAGTTTTTTGGTCCTGGGTTACAAATGTGTTTTGAATGCAGTTAAAGTAAAAATATTTCATGACTTTGAAACAGTGGTATGAATGTCCGTCTCTGTTCTCAGGTGACTTTGGCTGCTTGGCATGAGTTTGACAGTCAGCAGGCAGCAGTGAAGGAGTTTGTGGGTAAAGTGCGATCGGTCACAGAGAAAGAGATGAACTTCAGCAGTCCAGACAGTCTCAGCACAGAGCTGGAGCAGGCCAAGGTGAGAATAACACTTGATCTCCAAGGGCTCGGTGTAATGAATCACCTTTAATTAAACATGAGCATCTTTATTATGAAAACAGAAGAGCTGCATGAGCTTTTGCATGCAAAATCCTCATTAGAAAATCTGCTTTGGCAAAGAAATCTGACTGAATAAGCCTCACGACAAGCCATTATAAAATAGCCAATGTGCAATTTGAATTATTCTGCCTCACAAAAGCAAAAACAGTGTCACAGACTTTTTTTTGTTACTTTATCTGTTGCTGATGTACATGTAGGAACTTCTGAAACAGTGTGAAACGGAGGCCAGACAGGTGAACACTCTTCTCAAGAGGGCCACAGAGATCCAGTTGGGCCCCAAAAATCAGTCTCTCCTCCAGGATCAAGCACGGGCTCTGAGTGAACAAGTGGACAAAGTTGAAACAGGACTCAAGCGAGAGTAATACACTAAGATTATTAAGACAAATAAGCATAATCTGTGAATTTATTAAGTATTCATAATTTTTTGATTACTGTTTAATTTTTTTAGCGTGAAGACTTTGGAGGGCATGAAAGATCAGTGGGATTCTTTTGGAAGTGAGTTTGAAGCTTTTTCCACATGGATAACAGAGAGAGAAAAACAAATGGATGCCTTGAAAAGCTCCAGCACACCTTTGGACCAGCAAATCTGTACCGTAAAGGTACAATAATAAATATATAAATTAATTAAAGAATGTTTTTTTTTTTTTAAATGCTTGAAATGACTGCTTGGCTTCTGCATTGGCTTCTGTAAACTATTTCTTTTTTTTATATTTATAAAGTAAAGAAATAGTTGTAATAGTTTTTATATTTATATTTTTTATATTTATTTATATTTATTCATTAAAAAAATTGAGTCAATTATATTGAATATATTCTATATATATAATTTTATAAATGGAAATTATTATAATTTGATTAAATTTTTTGTATTCTTTGTTGTATTTAGGTTTTTTTTAGATTTTTTGTTAATTTTTTATTTTTATAATTACATATTTTCTTTTCATTTAATATCACTAACCATTTAATCATTGCTTATCATTTAATTTCATTATTTTTTTTAATAGATGTGGTTCTCCATTTATAAACTGAAAATCTTATTAATATATGTATATATATATATATATATATATATATATATATATATATAATTAAATTTAATATAAGTAATTATAAATTAATTACATTTTTGTATTCTGTAAAATTTTTTTTTTTTTTTAGATTTTTTGTTAATTTCTTTTATTTTTATAATTACATATTTCTTTTCATTTAATTTCACTAATGATTTAATCATTGCTTATCATTTAATGTGTTTTTTAATTTATTTTTTTATTTTATTTAATGCATTAAATTATGCATTTATTTTGAATAGCTGTGGTCCACCGTTTATAATCTGAAAATCTTTTAAATAATATTTATATATATATAATTGTATTAATATAAATTATTGTATAATGTATTTTATTAATATAATTTATTAGAAATTGATTATATTTTGTATTCTTTTTTGTATTCTTCAATTTTTTTATTTTTTGTTAATATCTTTTATTTTTATACTTACATATTTCTTTTCATTTAAAATCACTAACCATTTAATCATTGCTTATCATTTAATATAATATTTTTTTATTTAATACATTTTTCTATTTTATTTAATGTTTTAAGTTACACATTTATTTTGAATAGCTGAGGTCCTCCATTTATAATCTGAAAATCTGAAATTAAGAAATTAATTTTTTTTTAAATTTTATCAGATGAACTATTTTAGTAAAAATTATAGTTTCTGTTTAAAGTGCCGCTGATATTGCATTGTTTTAATCTCTTATATTCTGGTGGGCAGACAATCAGAGATGGTCTGCAGGAGAGGTCACAGGTTCTGTCCAATCTGGAGGAGAAATCTCAAGCGCTGGTCCAGTTTGTGTCGTCTGGCGAATCTGCACGAATCAAAGCCCGTCTGACACAGATTGGCAGATACTGGGAGGAGCTTAAGGAGAGTGTGGAACATCTGAATGGACAGTTGGAAGAAAGCTCCTCCCACCAAACAAAGTTCAACGCCAACCTTCAACAGGTACGTTTGAACATGCTTTTAACTGCAGTCTTACTAAAACATTAAGTTGTCTAATGACATTACATTCTTTTAAAAGGTACAATCAGAGGTTGAAGATATCCAGAAGAAACTTGACAGCCCCGTCACCTCCTGTGTGTCTTCATCCGAGACGTACAAAACCCTACAGAGTCACATGGTATGATAACTGCATAAACTGCATTTTTCATTTATCTGCAGCAGTTCAACCTGAATAAGTGATTTGTTTGGTTTTTAGGATATGTTCCAGTCCCTGGAAAAGCTGAGGGCCACCCTGCTGTCCCTGTCTGCTGGCGCCCGCAGGCTCAGCGAGAGGGAGAAGGCAGAGAAAGCCGCGGCGGCCCTGCAGCAAAGTTACGAGAAGTGTTTAAAACAGGCCAAGGAAAAACAGAACCAAATGGAGACCCTTCTGTCACACTGGCAAAAGTATGTTTTGTTATCTGTGTTAGTATCTAATCTGAAATGATTAAAAAACAGAAGAATAGATATTATTTTATAAGAGATGTGTATTTAAATCTCTTGATTATTTTGTCTACTTCAGGTATGAAAAGGATTGGTCTGCCCTGCAGTCATGCCTGGAGAGATGTGAATCCATATCCGGCTCTGACTCTCAATTCCTCCCGGTTGACAAACTAAAGCTGGATGGAGAACTGCTGGAACTGAAAGTAAAAAATCAGTCTTATAAAAAAAGTGAAACAGCATTCACAATGCATTTTACTTCTGAAATATGACATATTTCTATGGGAAAAAATATTTTTTTGTGTGCATGTCTCTTTAAATGCAAATGAGCTGCTGCACCATTTTGAAAACAAAATGACTGCGTCGTGGGTGCAAACATGTAGGTCAAGTGGTGGTAGTATTATAATAACATTCCCTTACCTCGTCACCGGGGGAGCCAAATCTGACACACTCGCTTTTTTACATGCTTGCAGAAAAAAAGCTTACCAAAACAGTTACTGGGTTGTCCTCTTTCATGTTTTCTGGGTTGGGAGGTGCACCAGGGACCCGATTACAGCACTTAAACACTGAAAAAGTCAGATTTTCGTGATATGTCACCTTTAATAATGGTTAATGTTATGGTTAATGTTATTAGAAAATGGCATGTACTGGTGAAGATCAGTGACATTTGATTAGTATTTAAATATTTCAATTTAATATTGTTTCTTAAACTTCTTTTAAGCACCTACAGAGTGAACTTCAGTCTCTGGAGTCGGTCTACAACAGGCTGGTTTCTCAAACACCAACTCTTTACACCACTGCATCAGATGAACGTGTGAAAACACTCAAAGAAGACCATGAACAACTCGAGAAAAGATGGAAGTGTCAGACCACAGCTGTACCTCAAAGGTCAGTCATTTTAAACTTGCGCAGCTTCTGTTTAAAGAGGCCATCTTTAGGTTTCTTGCATCAGAAATAGTTTTGGATAACTGTTTTCCAACCATTCTCTGACCCTTAGAATTAAATTTGATAGACGTGTAAATAAATAGCCTCTGTTATGTTTAGCCGTCCTCCATGTGGTTTCATAAATCACACTGTTGTTCTTCAGGATGGGTCAGTATGTTAATGTGCTTATGTTTTCTGTTTTCAGGGGTTCAAGCGTGTAACGCTGAAACCCTATTGTAAATGTTAGAATAGTCACGGATCAGCGATCTCAATGTATAACTGATCGTGCAGACCAAACTGTAAGTCATAGAGACTTGAAACTTGGAGGGATGGTAGTAGTCACACCGCCTACAACATAAACTAAGGCTCGCCCCAATCGGCCTGGCGGGGGCATTACAGCGAACAAAAGTACGAAATCGCTCATAACTCCTAAACTGTCAGTCGCAGACTCAAGTGTGTTATGTCACTGGAATCCTTGGCTCATGGCAGACAAAACACATGCCTCAGATTCAATTGTGAGCTTGACGAAATATTCGGGTAATTTGCTTCTTTTTTTTTTAAAGCCTACTATTGGCAAACTAGTCTTATGTTTTTCGCCCAATCGGAACCAAACCAGTGCAGGATTGTCTGGAAAGTGAACATTAATAATTATCAAAAAAAGTTGAACTTTCAACTCACCGTCACAGAGGGACGGCAAAGCGTTCGAAAGGGGCGGGGCCACTTTTAGTAAAATGCCTATAACTTCTGAATGGAATGAGATATATTTGCCAAACTCAGAACACTTATGTAAGAGCCCAGTCTGAGGTCACAGGAAAAAAAAATCTTGGAGCTTAGCCACTTGGTGGTGCTATTAGAGGAGAAAAACATAAAAATGGCTATAACTGTGCAACCATTTGTCCTTTCAACATGGAAATAGGTATGCACAGTCTTGGTCCAAAGTCCCACAAGTGTCTATAAGGACATTTGCGTATCTCAAAATACATGGCCGCCATTGGCCGACTACATTTGAGCACCTGTTAGACAAGGTTAACGGAGGCTGATTGGAATGAAACTTGGTGGGCCTGTTTAACTCATGGCCCCAAAGGTCTGAGAGAAATTTCAAAGAAATCGGCAACTGGAGGGTGATATTACATTTTTCAAGGGTGTAAACAATTGTACGTTATTCGGTTTTTCTCACATACACACGTTATTCATATAATACGATAGAACTCCTCATTCCGAACAACTTTGCCTCTAGAACCACTGCTGTCAATCAAATCGTTTGTTAAATGGTTAAGAAGATGTCAAAAACCTACTTTTGTGAACTAGTTCTAGGTTTTTTGCTCAATCTGGAAAAAAGCACTGCAGTACAATTCTCTGGACTCTCTAGGTCAAAAAAATAAAAAAAAGTTGAAATTTACTCTTTGGGAGGCTATAATGGGGTCGATTAGAAAAGGGGCCTGTCCAGATTTACCCAAAATCCTATTTTCCTATAGGAAAACTCAAAACTTCACAAAACTTGGTGAGCACATGGGACAGGTGATTCTAGACAAGCATTCAATGTTTTAAGGAGATCAGACCACAGCTGGTGCTATAACAGCCATAAATGTTAAAAAAAAAACATCATATTGATATGGAAAATTACCTGTATTTGCCAAAAATGTTTTTTTCAATCATTGATTTATGTGGTTACAGACTTGCTAAACAATGTCTTTTTCCATATTTGCTTAAATGCCTTTAAAAGGCTTGTTTGTAACTAGATTTTATAGTTAGTCTGGGTGGAGTGATGGGGAAAAAACTGCATTATAAAATTTGAGTATGTCTGACATAGTACTATACATTAACCTCTTCATCACAGAATCCAAGTGCTTCAGGAACACCTTTCTCAGGTGGAACAGTTTGATCAAGCCCTACAGAAGTTCTTCAAATGGGGAGAGTCTTTCCTCTCATCTTTACACTCGTTTTCCCACGTTGATATCACTGATCTTCAACCTTCCACCAGTGATATCAAGGTATTGTCCTCCATTCATTATCTGGCATATAATTGGTATATTAAGACTAGAAAGTGATTTTTTTTGGAGGGGGATTCTCCCATGTTTATATCAGATTTCTGAGAGAAGATGATCATTCATGAGTAATGGATGCTGAAAATTCGGCTTTGCATCACAGGAGTAAATTACATTTTAAAATATGTGACCCTGGACCACAAAACCAGTCATATTTGGCAAAGGTACAACTGTTTGAAAATCTGGAATCTGAGGGTGCAAAAAAATCAAAATATTGGGAAAATCACCTTTTAAAGTTATCCAGATGAAGTTCTTAGCAATGCATATTACTAATTCTAAATTAAGTTTGAAATATTTACGGTAGGAAATTTACAAAATATCTTCATGGAGCATGATCTTTATTTAATATCCTTATGATTTTTGGCATAAAAGAAAAAACAATACAATGTTTTGTTGGCTATTGCTACAAATATACCCGTGCTACATACGACTGGTTTTGTGGTCCAGGGTCACATATATTCATGTTTTATAATTTTTCCCACCAGGGGAGGAGAGATGATCTGCTAAAGCAGAGTGTTCTAAGACAAAGTCTTCAAGAGCAAACTAAGACCTTGTGTGATGTTTGTGAGCCGAATGAGGTCCAGCAGCTTCAAGGAAAGTGGGAGAGCTCCTTGCAGCCGTACATGGAGGCACATCAGCTGGTTGAACTCCGAGGTGAGAGTCTGGATAAGCTAGAGGCCTTCCTACACACCCATAGTGTGGCAGCTGGCGTCCTTCAAGGCCTTAGACAGACCGTGGAGAGCGCTGGGAGTTGGGATAAAAGCCGGGTGGATGAGCTGCAGAAAGACCTCGAAGCCATCGTTCCTGATATCAGCCGTCTTGAAACACTTGCCGTGAATCTGGACGGCAGCCTCTGTAAGGCTCATCTCCACCTGATGAATGGAAAGGAGACTCGATCATCGTGCCGCTCATTGGCTGACTCCTTGAGCGTTGAGCTTGACGGCGTGAGGAACCTACTGGGCTCCAAACAAAGCGAAGCTGAGGCTCTTGGCGCTCTTTGGAGCTCGTTCAGACAGCGTAAAGAGCAGCTGCTCAAAACGGTGGAGGATATTGAGGAGAAGGCAGATAAACAAGGCCTGAAAGAACCCAATCTGCTTACTCTACAGCAGAGGTATAGATTGCTCTTTTCAACCTGGTTGTTTGTACATCTGTTGGGGTGTGTTTATTGAATTTGTGATGTGTGTAGGCTTCGGTTCTTCAATCAACTGGAAGATGAGCTGCAGTCACACCAACACGAGGAACAGTGGCTCAGAGATAAAGGTCAACAGCTGGCCCAGAGAGACGCTGAGCTGGGTGGTGAAGTACTAAGGGAAATTAACCTCCTTCAGACCACCTGGGAAGACACCAAGAAACTCATCACTGAAAGGTGGGCTACCAGGAACAGGCAGATGACTAAAAATATAGAGAGTTTTAAGTTTAAGAAAATGTTCTTGCATATATTCATAGTAGTGGCTGATCAAGGGTTTGTCAATGGAAAATTATTAAACTGTCACATTTGCTCCCCCAATTTTAGACATTAGATTCTGTTGGTACAGTAACTTACAATTTTACTTTTTAATTTAATGTAATTTAATTATTTAATTTAATTTAAAGTGTATTTTTATAATAAATTACTTTAATTTTAATCTAATTTAATTATTTAATTTTATTTAATGTAACATTTATATTAATTTAATACAATTTAGTTGCCTTTTTAGTATATTATATATTTCATATTTAGTTTTTATTTAATTAATTTAATATATAACTAAAAATCTAATTTAATAATAATAAAAAACAAATAAACAACTTTCACAATGCTTTTTAGCTACAATTTATTTTTATGTTTAATTACTTTAAATTTAATCTAATTTAATTATTTATTTAAAATAAAAAAATACATTAATTTGATATAATTTGGTTGCCCTTTTAGTATATTTAATATATATTTCAGATTTAGTTTTTATTTAATTAATTTAATATTTAACTACAGTTTAATTTAATTAAAAAAATGATAATAGTAATAAATAAATAAATAAAACTTAAATAATAAATAAATAAATAAATTAAACTTTCACATTGCCTTTTTAGGCATTTTGTATTTATTTAATTATTTGTTTAAATTAAAAATCATTTATAAATAATTAAATAAAACAATAAATAACTCAATTTGCCAATTTAATTTAAATAAACTAAACTTTTAGTGGCTACATCATGACTTTGTGGCACAAGAATGGTCCTTTTTTGCCATATTAAATTTAATTACATTTAATTTTTGTTCAATTAAATTACACATTTATTTATTTCAGTAACAATATTATGGACCTGGACAGAGAACAAACAGTTGCATTTAATGTTTAAAGAATTAAAAATCATTAATGACTGCATGTGGACTTTGTGGCTCTTGAATGGTCTGATTTGATGATCAGTCATGTTTTGCAACTTGGTCTAAAAGTTTGAGCATCATTACCTGAGGATATCATAGTTAATTTTCAATATTTTAGTTACGCATAAGTGCAAATTTTCAATGTCTAACTAAAATTGCTGCATGTTTTTGCCCCAGGCAAGAGCAGAGCAGTTCTTTGGTAGAGCTCATGAAGGACTACCAGAGCTTAAAGTCTTCAATAAACACAATATTGGAGAGTGCTGATGCTATATCTGACATTAAAGCTGTCCTAAAAGATCAAGAAGACACACGGAGATCCCTGTTGAAGGTAAAACCTGATAGTCTGGAGTCAGAATGCAAAATACCTGTTAAAAAGACTTTTACTATCCAAGATAAACTTTAATGTTGGTCTTTAATGGTCTTCATTTCTGTAGCATGAAACTGTGAAAACAGAGATGGCCAGTAACCAGAATGTACTGGAGCGATTCTCCAGTAAAGGAAAGAAGCTTTTAAGTGAATTAAACAAGATCCCCGATTGCGACACCCAGATTGTGAAGACAGAAATGGATGCCACAGTGGACCAGTGGCTAGATGTGAGTTTGTCTGAAGGCCGATTATTGAGTCTTCAATAAAAAAAAATGTCATACAACAGGAACTAAGAGCCATAATTCTTCATATCCACACAGGTTTCAGAAAAAATCGAGGACAATCTCGAAAATCTCAAAAGGAGCTCTGCTCTGTGGGTGGAAATCTACGATATCAGTGGAGAAATTGAAAGCTGGTCCAACAGCTCGGTTATGGATCTTACAGATGGACTCAACAACTTCAACGACAGCCAGAAAACTGCAAACAAACTCTCTGAAATCAAGGCATGTTCCAAGCCGTGTTATTAAACACATTCATAAAACCAGAGCAACGGTTGTGTAATGTTTTTATTCATTTTTCTGTAGGCGGATGTTGGCTTGAAAGAAAAGAAGATTGATGCTTTACAAGAGAAAGTTTCAGAGCTGAAACAAGTCTGCGGTGGCCAAGATGTCCCTGCTAAACTGCAGGTAAGGCTGACCTCCATTAGTTCTCCTGTTTATTAGTTTGATAATTGGTTTAATCATCTTTACGCCATCTTCCAGGTCATGGAGACGGACCTCAGAAGGAAAATTAGTAACATTGAAGAGCTATGCAATCAATCCAAGAGCAACCTCCAAGATTTCTGCTCTCAGAAGAAGCAGCTGGAAGATTTTCTCACCCGGATGTCCGAGTGGTTGCAGAACGTTGAGAGATCTTTGGTGGAATCACCTTGTGGAACAGCTCCTGAAGAGATCTGCAGAGTGAAGGTACAGAAAGTGTGATTTCTTTTGTTTTGCAGGAAACAAATGCATTTATGTATTTGGCAGACACTTTTATCCAAAGTGACTTACAGTAGAAGAGCCATATACAGTGCCGTGTTTATTAGAAAGCCAGATCAGAAACCTAAAAATTTAAAGTTGTAATGGTTTCAGGAGTTCAACGGGTGGATGTTGGTAGCTCATTCCACCAGAAAGAAAGAGAAAGGGTGAAGATTTTGGAAAACAGCTTTAGGCCTCATTATGAAGAAATTAGTGAATTGATGCATGTCACAGTTACCTAAACATAACAGAGGACATTTAGTGCACCTATATAGTTAAGGTCAAAAGTTTACATACACCTTGCAGAATCTGCAAAATGTTAATTATTATACCAGAATAAGAGGGATCGTATAAAATGCAAGTTTTTTTATTTAGTGCTGACCTGAATAAAATATTTCACATAAAAGACATTTACATTCCACAAGAGAAAATAATAGTTGAATTTATAAAAATGAACCTGTTCAAAAGTTTACATATGCTTGATTCTTAGTAATGTGTTGTTACCTGAATGATCCTTTGTTTTTTTTTTTGTTTTTTTTCAGTTGTTTATAAGTCTTGTTTGTCCTGAACAGTTAAACTGCCTTCTGTTCTTCAGAAAAATCCTTTAGGTCCCACAAATTCTTTGTTTTTTCAGCATTTTTGTGTATTTGAACCCTTTTCAACAATGACTGTATGATTTTGAGATTTGTCTTTTCACACTGAGGACAACTGAGGGACTCATATGCAGCTATTACAGAAGGTTCAAACACTCACTGATGAGTCAGTGAATGCATTAAGAGCCGGGGGGTGAAAACTTTTGGAATTTGAAGATGAGGGTAAATTTAACTTATTTTGTCTTCTGGGAAACATGTAAGTATATTCTATAGCTTCTGAAGGGCAGTACTAAATAAAAAAAAAACAAAAAAAATAAAACAGATATTTAGGCAAAATAGAAAAATGTACACATCTTCTTTCTTTTCAAAAGTTTTCACCCCTGGCTATTAATGCATCGTGTTTCCTTCTGGAGCATCAGTGAGCGTTTGAACCTTCTAGAATAGTTGCATATGAGTGAGATGAGATGGATCTCAAAATCATACAGTCATTGTTGGAAAGGATTCATACACAAAAATGCTGAAAAACCAAAGATTTGTGGGACCTGAAGGATTTTTCTGAAGAACGGGACAAACAAGGGACTCATGAACAATTATCACTGAACAAAAAAAAAAAACACAGCTGTGGATCATTCAGGAAACAACACAGTATTAAGAATCAAGTGTATGTAAACTTTTGAACAGGGTCATTTTTATAAGTTCAACTATTATTTTCTCTTGTGGACTATATGTAAACATCTTTTATGTGAAATATCTTATTCAGGTCAGTATTAAATAAAAAATAACATGCATTTTGTGTGATCCCTCTTATTTTGGTAAAATAATTAAGGTTTTGCAGATAAACTGCAAAAAGCTAACTTTATAAATGAAAGATTTTCTATGTATGCAATTCATAGGAAATCCAAAAGGAGCTCCAAAACCAGCAGACAAGCATCGACTCAGCCCGGGAAAGCCTGAACACGCTTTGCAGAAAATACCCATCTGAAGAACTTGCTGGTCTAGGCTCCTCTCTGACTGACCTCATCAAGAAATATGAAACGGTCAATCAGCTGTGTGTTAAGAAGCTCGGATCAATGCAGCATGGCCTCCAACAGCACTTCAATGGTGAGATACGCTGTATTCATGAATAACATGATCTTTCCTATTGATTCAAGGACAGACATTGTGAAAAATTTCTCCTTACGCTTTGTCTTCTTCTTTTCTCAGATCTCGTGAAGGAGTTTCATACATGGCTATCTGGACAGAAAGACATCGTGAGAGAATGTGCCGACCATTCTGGTGACATGAGCGTAGTGGAACGCAAACTGCAGAAACTGAAGGTACTTCATGCCAAAAAAATATAAACTAAGCATTCGTGCATTCCTGTGATGCAAAGCTGAATTTTCAGCATCTTCAATGTCACATGATCCTTCAGAAATCATTCTAATATGTGATTTCCAGCTCAAGAAACATTTCCTAATAGTATCAATGTTAAAAACATGTTTTGTATGTGTAACACTTAGCACTTTAACTCATTATAACGCAGGGAGCTCTGGAGCGGGTGGATGATGGAGACGGCCGCCTAACGCTGGTGTGTACTGAGGGCGAGAAGCTTCTTCTGCACCTCCCTAAAGCCAGCGCTGGCCAAGTCCAGCAGAACCTCTCCTCCATCCAGCAGGACTGGGACAGTTACGTGGAGCAGTGTAAACAGAACCAGCAGAACCTGGAAGAGAGCGCCAATCTGCTCAGCGGGTGAGAACTTAATAGCAGCATCACACTGCTGCTTGCTGGGTTAAACATTAAAGCGGCAGATTGTATGAAATCATTCCTGGGGATAAACGGCTTTGCTGTGGAGGAGAGGACCTACACTCGACTCTCAAGTTGGCAGGGGGTTATTTGTCACCAAACGGTCTGAATTGAAATCTGTGCTGTGTCTTTGTAGTTTTAAGAGCCGTCTGGAGAGGTTGACCCGCTGGCTGGAGCGCATGGATGTGAGGATGAGCACAGAGCTACCTGAGGGGAGACACGGCGATCAGGAGAGAGTGACGCTAGAGCGCGTGGAAGAATTCCAACATGAAGTGCTTAAAGAGAGGTAAGAATAAGTTAAACTGATAAATATCAATCTTTTGTCCTATCCGTGTGCCTTCAGTGGGTAAATAAACTGCTCACTGCTTTGAACCAGAAAAACATTACAACAAGCATTACAACAATTAAAACATTACATTTTCTAAAATGTGAACCTGGGCCACAAACCCAGTCATAAGTCGCATGGGTATATTTGTAGCAATAGCCAACAATGCATTGTATGGGTCAAAATTATCGATTTTTCTTTTATGCATAAAAAACATTAGGATATTAAGTAAAGATCATGTTCCATGAAGATATTTTTTAAATTTCCTACCGTAAATTTATCAAAACTAGTAATATGCATTGCTTAGAACTTCATTTGGACAATTTTAAAGGTTGTTTTCTCAATATTTAGGTTTTTTTGCACCTTCATATTCCAGATTTTCAAATAGCTGTATCTCGACCAAATATTGTCATATCCTAACAAACCATTCATCAATTATGGGCTTATTTATTCAGCTTTGAGATGATGTTTAAATCTCAATTTCAAAAAATTGACTCTTATGACTGTTTTTTTGGTCCAGGGTCACAAATATCCTAAATATTCCCCTCCCCTGCAGAATAAAAAATAATAAATATTTAATTTATTTAAAAATATTTATATTTTGGTAATTATATTTGATTTATAAATGTTTTATAAATGATTTGTTGTTATTAACATGCATTTATTATTTATTTATTTAAATGCATGCATTTTGCATTTAACACATATTTAAATAAATAAGAAAATCCTAATGCAAAATGCTTATTTTTATTATTAAATAAGTAATTATTAAATACATAAGAAAATATTTTATAAATGCATTTTGGAAATTCTGTTTATAAATAATTAATGTTTCATTATTAATGCATGTATATTGCATTATATTTAAACAAATAAAAAATAATGTGTTATTAATGTATGTATTTGGGAATAGTATTTGTTTTATACATGTTTTATAAATGATTTGTTATTATTAACATGTATGAATGTATGTATTATTTATTTAAATGTATTTTGGACGTAACGCATTTAAATAAATTAGAAAATCCTTATGCAAAATAGATGTATTTTATTATTAAATAAATTGTTATTAAATACTTAAGAATATTTTATTAATGCATTTTGAAGTTTCTGTTTATAAATAATTAATAAACAGTATTTCATTCTTAATGCATGTATATTTGCATCATATTTATAAATAATTTTAAAGAAATAAATAATGTGTAATTATTAATGCATGTATTTTAGATTGCATTTTTAAAATGGAAAATGTGTATTTTTATTTTATTAAATGTTTTATTATGGGGTTTTTAAGCATGTTCTTACAATTTCTCATATTTTCATGATATTTTCATATAATATGTACAGTAAGTAATTTTAATAAATGAAATGCATACATAAAATAAAAAAATTCCAATCTCTTATCCTGCAGGGATTCGTTTGAGAGTCTGTGCCAGGAAGCTCAGTCCCTGAGTGAGGGGGGTCACGGCAGTGGGGCAGAGCTGAGGGCATCTGCGCAGCTGCAGTTGCAGCATCAGGCGCTTCTCAAGGCGGCAAGGGAGAGACTGCGCTTATGTCAGCTCAGTATGCAGGAGCAGCAGAACTTCGAGGAGACGCTGCAGAGCACCTGGGGATGGCTCAGTGGAGTACAGGAGCGCCTCAATTCACTCAACAGCACCAACGGGAATAAAGAGACCCTGGAGAAGAGACTGGGGCTGGTTCAGGTTAGAAAACACAGTCATGCCACCCCATTTTTTGATTATGGGATTTGTACGTGTAATAATACTCACCAGGCAATTTTTTGTTGTTGAAATTCCTCACACTCCAAATATTATTACTTTTCACGTTTTAATGTAAACTCTTTGCCAATCATTATTATATATTTATAATATAATATAATATAATATAATATAATATAATATAATACCAAGCCTAATTTAAGATCACCATATTTATATTGAGATTGCCAGTTGTCAATAAATATGGTAAAAATTTTATTAAACCTGAACTCAATCTTTTTGTCAATCATTATTATGTCATATATTTAAGATATTATTATATTATTTATATAAATAAAAGAGTCTGTTTTATTTTATTTTATTTTATTTTAAAATTACCAGCCTTGTCAATTAATATAGCATAAATTGTATTTAAGCTAAATTCAAACGTTTTGTTAATTATCATTATTATATCATATATTTAAGATATTATATACTACAGAAATATAACAGTCAGCCTATTTTATTTTATTGAATTTTATTTTATTTTTTAAATATTTAATATTATTTATATTTATTATTTTATTTAAGTGTTTACTTTTCATTTATTTTATTTTATTTTAAAATTACCAGTCTTGTCAATTAATATGGCATAGATTTTACTTAACCTGAATTCAAACTTTTTGTTAATCATCATTATTATATCATATATTTAAGATGTTATATACTATACAAAGTTTGATTTTATTGAATTTTATTTTATTTTTAAGATATTTAATATTATTTATATAACTTATTTTATTTTATTTGAGATTTGAGATTGCCAGTCTTGTCATTTAATATGTCATTAAATTGATTAAACCTGAACTCAAACTTTTTGTCAGTCATTATGTCATACATTTAAGATGATATTATATTATTTATATAAAAATAACTGTCTGTTTTATTTTATTGTATTGTATTTTATTTTATTTGTAAGATATTTTATATTATTGATGTAACTTATTTTATTTATTTCTATTTTGAGATTACCTTGACAGTTAATATAGCATACATTTTATTTATCCTGGAATTCCAACTTCTTGTAAATCATCATATCATATATTGAGAATATTGCTAATAAAAAAAATATATCATATGTTTATATGCTACAGGAATATATCAGTCAGTCTGTTTTATTTAATTGTATTTATTTTTTTATTTTTTTAAATTATTGATATAATAATTTTATACTAATTTTTTTAAATAATTGTATTACTTTATTTTATTTATTTTTTATTTTATTTTGAGATTACCAGTCTTGTCAAATAATATTGCGCACATTTTATTAAACCTGAACTTTTTGTCAATCATCATTATTATATAATATATTTAAGATATTATATATAATTGTATTATTGATATAATAGTCAGTTGATATTTTGATCATGTTGTTTCAGGACATTTTGCTGATGAAGGGTGAAGGGGAGGTGAAGCTCAACATGACCGTAGGGAAGGGTGAACAGGTGCTGAAGAACTGCAGTAGGGATAAACAGGAAATTATCCGCTCTCAGCTCAAGAGTCTGAAGGATTCCTGGGCCAATATCCTCATGACTGCCATGAGCTGCCACAGGTGAGTTCCTGCCTCCTCTTATGAAGCCTCATGGTAACTTGGCAGACTACTGTAATAATCATTTGTGTGTGTGACGCAGTCGTCTGGAGTGGACCGTGGCTCAGTGGGGCAGTTTTCTGGAGAGTAAAGCTCAGCTGCAGCAGTGGATGGAAATGGTGGAGCAGGAAGCAGGAGTGGCTCTGCCGCAGCAGCCTGGGCTGAAAGAGAAAGCCTCGCTGCTGGAGCGCCTACGGGCCATTCAGGCTGACGTGGAGGTCCATTCATCAGCGCTGACGCGTCTGAATGAGAAAGCCACAGAGCTCTATGAGAAGACAGGAGACCAGACATTTGCAGAGGGACCGAAATCTGAGTTCAACACCCAGTTTACCAACATCACAAGTGTCATTAAGGTGAAAATATGTCACTTTATTTTTAAATATAGAAGCTGAATCACTTCCTGTAGGTCACTCTAGATAATAGTGTCTACTGAACGGCTTAAAAACAACATGAAATGGGTTTGACACCCATAAGGATTTTATTTTGAAATTACTATTCTTACATATAAACCTGAAATCAAACATTTTTTGATAACGATTATTATGATATTATTTAATATTATAATATATATTATTATATTATTGATATAAATTTAACACAAAGTCTGTTTTATTTTATTTTAGATTTTATTTTATTTTAAACATACATTTTTAAACTCACAACTGTCATTAAGGTAAAAATAATTTTATTTTATTTTATTTTATTTTATTTTATTTTATTTTATTTTATTTTATTTTATTCTAAACACCCAGTTTACCAACCTCACAGCTGTCATTACAATAAAATAATACTTTTATAAAAATATTAATTAAAAAAATAATAATAATAATTATTTTATTTTTTTATATTATTTTATTTTATTTTAAACACCCAGTTTACCAACCTCAAAGCTCATTACGGTAAAAATATGTCATCTAAATTTAAATACATAATTCAAGCCACTTCCTGTAAGTCACTCTAGATAAATAGTATATCTGCTGAATGCCTTAAAAACAACATGAAACAGATTTGATGTCCATAAGAATTTTTATTTTGAAATTACTATTCTTACATATAAACCTGAACTCAAACTTTTTGTTGATAATCATTATTATTTAATATTATAATATATTCTTATATATTATTATATTAATGGTATAAATTCAACATTTTTTATTTTATTTTATTTATTTTAAACACCCAGTTTATCAAACTCACAGCTGTCATTATGGTAAAATAATAGTTTTATAAAAATATAAAATTTTATTTTTTTATTTTATTTTATTTTAAACACCCAGTTTACCAACCTCACAGCTTTCTTTAAGGTAAGAAATATGCTATCTAAATTTAAATACACAATCTAAACCACTTCCTGAAGATTTTAAAAGCAAGCAATATAATTGCAAAAAATATTCTGATCAGCAAAAAAATGAATTATTCATTTTTAATGAAAGATTATAAAAACAAATGTTTCTAATAATAATAATAATAATAATAATAATAATAATAGTGTGCATCAATAAATCATTAACAGTAAGCCTTGAAACATTTTTTAAATTAAATAAGGTCAATTTTCAGAGTTTCAGCATTTTTAATATTTTGTGTAATGTCCTATTCTGCAGAATAAGGTACAGCAGATGGAGGAGATCGTCAAAGAGCATGAGCAGTACATGGAGTCGGTGCGTGACCTGAACGACTGGCTCACATCAGCTAAAGAAGAGCTTCAGCGCTGGTCAGACATGTCTGGAGACGCTGCTTCTGTTCAGAGGAAACTCTCTAAAGTCAGGGTATGTTGATCTCTCTTAAACTATACTGTGCTCTGATTTCTTGTTGTGCACAAAATAAGACCAGAAACATTTAGTAAGGAAGTTCGTTTTGATTTCATTTTGACTCAAAAGCTTTGTTTGTCATTTAATTTTAGGGGCTGTTAGACTCCAGGAAACAAGGGCATGAGCGGCTGACCCGTGTGCAGAGCTGCGGTGCCACCACACGTGACCACACATCCACGGTGGGCTGTGAGGTTCTGGAGAGAGAGGAGGCCGGACTGCTCTCGGCCTGGGAACAGTGGGAGCGCGGAGCTAAACACGTGTGCTCCGGTCTGGAGGGCGTTCTGGCTCAGATGGCCAATTCAGAGCAGGAGTTCAACAGCTTGGCTGCGCAGCTGGAGCAGGACCTGCAGGAGTTCAGCAGCAAGCTGCAGGAGTGGCGCATCAAACTGCAGCAGGTGGAAGATATGACCTCCAGTGAAGAGGCTGTGCAAGGATGGCAGATAGCAAAGGTAAAGCCTGTAGAGCAAAACAATAAATTATGATGAAAAAGAGATTTCTGTACTTTCAGAATTACTTTACTTAATTTTTTTTGTGATTTAGGATGCCCTGGAAGCACTGCTAAACATTGAGCCCATGTCGGACAATTTGAAGTGTCAGCTGAACGACTTGTGCCGGTTCTCCAGAGATCTGGGCGCTCAATCTGAGAGAGTGTCTGCCCTCATTAAAGAATACAACAGGTAGGAGAGCTCAAGACAAACTCTTCCAGGTTTAACTGTAAGTTTAATTTTTAGCAGAACATTTGGGAAAACAGAGAAACTAGTGTTGTTGTTATTGTTAACTAAAATAAGCATAATATGAACATTAGACCCAAAACTTCATGAAAAAAAAAAAAAAAAAACATTTCTAACAAAAGTTAGAAATGTTACATTAGCTTTAACTGAAATTTGTTTTTTAGAAGTAATTTTTAAAAAAAAAGTATGAAAAAGTTGAAATGCTAAAATTATTGAAACTAAAACTGAAGTATAAAGAAATGAAAGATAAATACAAATGGCAAATAAGGTAATACAAATGACAAAAATCACATAAAACTTAAACCAAAATTAAAATGAAAACTGAAAATAAAAGCTATTTCAAAATTTAGAATTAAAATAGTAATAGTCAAAACATAGTAAAATAGTACTGAGACAGACTGGCCAGTATTATTTAAAAAAAGATTCATTAATTAAAATAAAGCTGAAATAAAATATAAACACTAGACAAACAAACTTAAAAATGAAAAAAAAAAAAAAAAATAGAAATCAGAAATGTTAGAATTTTTAATAAAAGGTTTTAGTTGAAATAATAAATTACTAAAACTGAAAAAAAAAAAGAAATTAAAGCTAAATATATATATATATATATATATATTTATATAAAAATTCAAAATAAAACAAGTTTCAGTTTTAGCAAAATATCTTTGTACACAGAGAGACTGGTGCTATTATTGTTAACTGAAATAAATGTAAAAATTAGAACATTTTTAATGAAAATTAGAAGCGTTACCTTAGTACTAACTGAAATTTACATTTTTAGGAAAAAATTTATTTTTAAGAAATTGTTTTAGTTAAAATGGTAAAATTATTGAAACTAAAACTGAAATAAAAAAATTACAGATAAATATAAATTATAACAAAGGTAATAAAAATGACAAAAAGCACAAAATGACTAAAACGCAAAATATAAAAGTAAAAACTATTTTAAAATGAAAAATTAAAATAGTAATAATATATAAACAGTAAAATAGTACTAAGACAGACTGGCTGAGATTATTTAAAAGAATTTTCATTAATTGAAATAAAGCTGAAATAAAATACAAAGATTAGACAAAAAAATGTTAAAACAAAAATAGAAATTAGAAACACTGGCACTAACTAAAGTAAAATTTTTAGCAATAATAATTTTTATTCTTAATAAAAAGTTTTAGTTTTAAAGAATTATAAAATTATAAATAAATAAATAAAGGAAGGAAGGAAGAAATTAGAAATGTTGCTTTGCAATGATATGTATCATGAAAGGCGCTATACAAATAAATTTGAATTGAATTGAATTGAATAGTATATAAATAATTTAAAAATAATACTAAAACAGACTGGCAGAGAATCACCTAAATAGATAAAAGGAGATACTCTGACTGACATTTACAGCTACTAACAGTTTGGTTTTTTCACATAACATTTCGGGAGTGGGCAAATCTAAAATCAATGAAAATCGACCATAATAACAGACCAGCTTACAACAAAACAGCAGCATATTCAAATAATGGAGCAGATTCCACAAATGGTTCAACACAAACAGCACTGAATAAATAAATGGACAGTTTGTGTAGACAATTTGTGCAGTCATCTGTAGTATTGATTATTTTACAAACCCAACTCTTTATAAAAAGCAGAATATACCGTACATTTGTGTCTGAGTATTGGTTTTATCCCATTTACTTGCCTCAAACAAAACTTAAAGGGGTCATCGGATGCCCATTTTCCACAAGTTGATATGATTATTTAGGGTCTTAATGAAAAGTCTATAATATACTTTGGTTAAAAATTCTCAATAGTACTGTAAAACAACACCCTTTTTACCTTGTCAAAATGAGCTCTGCAAAAATCATCCTGTTCTGGTCGAGGTTGCTTTAAATGTTAATGAGCTCTGCTCGCCCCGCCCCTCTCTTCTCTCTGGAGGGACGAGCCTGTTTACTTTAGCCGCATTTAGCCGCTAAACTTGCTAACTAGCACGTTATTGGGAAAGACGATCGCAAAGATTCATAAAAAAAAAACCTTATACTCACTTCTGCTGTAAGTGAAGCTGGATCATAAGTTCATCGTAAGTTCACGCGAACATATACAGATATATGTAGATCAAACAAACGTAATCTACTGCATCTTCAGCGGCTCAGATGTCGGGAGTAAATGACGACCACTATGTTCATTATTACATCCAGCAACACAACACCTCAATCGCTTAATCAGAGATATTCTTGTTTAACTTACATCCACAACGACAGACATCTGAGAATGGCTCGATTTGAAAAAGGGGATTTTTTTTTACAGATTAATTAAAAAACACTGCATGGATTTTTATCATTATATGGTAGATGTCTGCATACACTGCCAACACACATTAATGTTCAAACAACATGTAGAAGTGAACTTTGCATCCGATGAACCCTTTAAATGTAGTTTAAATTTTTAGCGCATTGTAATTCGTGAACTATGGAAAAACCAGCTACTTTTTTTCTCGGAAGTGCTCATTCTTGCAGCTCTGAAAAATTGGAAATTCAGATTTAAGTTTGCGGATTTGTTTTTGTGTACGTTACACATCAGAGAGTCCACAGAGTCTGAGACTACATGATATCAATGTTCAGATCCCTTCGATTGCATCAGTAGTTTCTAACATCTCTCTTCCTCCCTGTAGCCTGAGTCTCCAGGCGTCTCGGGAGTGTCAGGGAAAGGAGAAGATCCTGGAGCAGCGCTTCCGAGCCACTTTTCGAGACTTCCAGCAGTGGCTGGTCAATGCGAAAATCAATACAGCCAAATGTTTCGATGTGCCTCAGAACCTGGCTGAAGCATCGTCCAGCCTGCAGAAGATCCAGGTAGCATTTTATTGATTTACCATTGTTTTCCACTCAATTCAGTTACGATTCTTGAGAGTAAGTTCTTATTACAGGAGTTTCTGAGTGACCGTGAACAAGGCCACGGCAAACTGAACACGGTGGCTGCCAGCGGAGAGCTACTAATGAGTATCGCTGCCAAAGACAGAGTAGAGTCAGTCAGAGCCAAAATCAACACGGCCAGAGAAGACTGGAAAACACTCATGACGAACCTGCATCAGAGAGAAACCGCCTTGCAGGTGCCTGACCGTCATTTGATCATAAATTTACACACATCTGTTGAATCTGGGAGTGAGATTTAGGCCTGTAATGCAATAACAACAACCTGCAATATCCTAAAATCTAGTTGCATTTATTATTCATGTTATCTGATATTTCTTGAATGGTTAGAGCATTACTTGCAGGTGTACTTAAGTAAATAATTTATATTATAGACCTCAGTAGACCAAACGACATTATTCGTTCTCTCTTTAATGTACCGTCATTGATTATTTTCTCCCAGAATCTTCAGGCTCAGATGCGAGACTTTGAAACGAGCGTGGAGCCGCTCCAGGACTGGCTGAATAAAACCGAGGAGGCCGTTCAGGAGAGCAGCAGTCGGCTGCATGATCTCTCAGCCAAGAAACAGGAGCTGCACAGGTTACAGGTGTAGTACAGCGTAATCAAAACCACCTCTATTCACAGCCAGCATAAAAGCCATTCATAAGCATCATTCTAGCTCATCAGAGTAGTTATGCTTCATTGCATTTGCACTGTATTGAACGTTAGAGGTTTTTTTGTTGTCAGTATTTTGCTCATATGACCTTGTGGATAAATGTAGATATGTATTCAAATCAATTTATTTGAGACTGTTTATTTATTAAAATACTTTTACTTTATTTTTAATTGTATATTTTATTTTTTAATTGTAAGTTTTTGAACAGTAAGATTTATGTTTTTTAAAGAAGTCTCTTCTGCTCACCAAGCCTGCATTCATTTGATCCAAAGTACAGCAAAAATAGTAACGTTTATATTACTTAATATTTTTACTATTTAAAATAACTGTTTTCTATATTAATATATTTTAAATGTAATTTATTCCTGTGATTTCAAAGCTGAATTTTTAGCTTTTTTAGATCCTTCAGAAATCTTTATATTCTGATTTACTGGTCGAAAAACTTTTACTGTTATTATTATTATGTTAAAAACAGCTGAGTAGTTTTTTAGGTTTTTTTATGAATAGAAAGTTCAGAAGAACAGCAATTATCTGGAATAGAAATCTTTTGTAACATTATAAATATAAATAATGTAAATAATTTTACATGCTTTTTACATGCAATGCTTTTTATTTCATGTAATGCTGATCTTTGGGTCTTTCTATTCATTAAAGAATCCTGAAAAAAATAATATTGATGATAATAATAATAAATGTTTCTTGAACAGCAAATCAGCATATTAAAATGATTTCTGAAGGATCATGTGACACTGAAGACTGGAGTAATGATGCTGAAAATTCAGCTTTGATCACAGGAATAAATTACATTTTAAAATATATTCAAATAGAAAGCAGTTATTTTGAATAGTACAAATATTTTACTGTTTTTGCTGTACTTTGGATCAAATAAATGCAGGCTTGGTGAGCAGAAGAGACTTAACTTTAAAAAGACTTTAAAAAATCTTTCTGTTAAAAAACTTTTGACTGGTAGTGTATTTATAGAGTAGATTTTTTTTAATGTATTTTATATACATTATTTTTAATTAGAATACATTATGGTGAACATGAAATAACATTTAATTTTAGAAATTCATTAGAAATTCAGTGAGAAAAATATGTATACATTTTAATATTTGTAAAAATATGTAGAATTTTATGCATCACAATTTTTTAGGTTATGAAAAGTAGGCTGTTAATTTTTCTAGTAGGCCTTGGTGACGTCATTTTAAAAGTAAAGTTATTTTATTCTGATGAAAGATTATGAAGACAATTTTAAACATTTGTGCCAGTTCTATTTTAATAATAATATTTGTAGACTGTTCTGATATTTATTAATTATATTTTCAGTTTTCATTTATATTGAAACATTTTCTAGTTTTCTAGTTTTTTTTTTTTTTTTTTAGTTTTTGTAATAATAGTTTCTAGCTCTTTATTTATTTTAGTTAGGTACCAAGGCAACAAAGTTTTTCATCAAATTTTATTTTATTTTATTTTATTTTATTTTATTTTATTTTATTTTAGCAGACACTTTTATCCGAATAGACTTACAAATGAGGATAATGGAACCAATCAAAATCAACAAAAGAGCAATGATATGCAGGCAAGTCTCAGTTAGCCTAACGCAGTACACCTAGGTTTTTTTTTGTGTGTGTTCATTATATAATAAATTAAAAAAAAAAAACAATTAGATGGAATAGAAAAAGAATAGAGAAAGCTCGTGTTAGAGGCCTTTTTTTAAAGAAAACAAGCAGTTATTTTATTATTTTATTTTATATTTGATTTGATTTTATTTCAGCTTCGTTTCAATGAATGCAAAAATTTTAATATTTTAAAATTTCAGTCTTAGTTACAATAACAACACAGATTTGTGCACAATAAAATCAGGGATGAGTATTATAAAAGTAAGTAGGGTCATATTGTGTTTCATGTTGACTTTAATGTCAAAATGTCTGCAGAAAATGATCAGTGCATGTAAACGAATCTGTTAGAAAGCTGCATTCATGCCATGCTTTAATCTGCATTTCTGTCATACTCATATTAACATTGCTTGTCCCCAGTCTTAAAGTCTGTGCTGTTCATGTGCTGCCATGTTGCTTTAATAATCATCTGCTAACACAGGAGTGTGTGC
Source organism: Cirrhinus mrigala (assembly GCA_036247105.1). Classification (NCBI taxonomy): domain Eukaryota; kingdom Metazoa; phylum Chordata; class Actinopteri; order Cypriniformes; family Cyprinidae; genus Cirrhinus; species Cirrhinus mrigala. Next base: position 10,495,060 of record CM070023.1, on the reverse strand, counting down.
AGTGCTGCTCTGTGCTAACGTGCCTGTGCTTTCACAGTCTCTGCTAGAGGAATTAGCCTCTAAGGAGTCTCAGCTGCACAGGTTGAGGGAGAAGGCCCAGCAGCTGTGGGACGGACACACGGCCGGAAAGGGCTTTGTGCACCGTGTCTCGCAGCTCTCAGCTCAGTACCTAGCTTTAAGCAACCTGACCAAGGTAATGTCCTGCATGTTTGTCCGCTGGCTACCTGTCCCTAGTGCTGCAAGCGTTGACAAACTATATGTGCATATAGGACTGTGTCCGAAAATCTTAAAAATGCTCTTATTAGGCAGCAAATGAGGGCTGAATGGCAACAAAATACATCCTTATCCAGTGCTTATGTAATGTCCTGACACCAAATAGGCATTTTTGTATTTCTATTTTTTTTTTTAATAATTTTTTTTTTTTTTAATGTTCTGTCACCAAATGGTGTCTGGTGGAACAGTAAATTAATTTCTAAATTTAAATTGGTGTTTATTTATTTAATTATTTGTTCATTTCATTTGTATTTTGAGTATTTTATTTCTTTAGTTTTTATTTATTTGTCATTTATTTATTATTTTTTTATTTAATTATTTTTGATTAAGAAATAAATGTATGTAAATACATGTAAACACCAAATGGTGTTTGATGAAACAGTAAACTAAATACAGTAAATATAATTAATTAATTAAATTATTTATTTATTTATTTTGTTTGTTTGTTTAATTATTTAATTTTAAAGTATTTTTATATTTTATTTAAATAATTGTATTTTTATTTGTTTAAATTTGAAATGTTTCATTTTTATTCCTTTAATTTCTTTTTTTTATTTTGATCAATTTATGAAATAATTTCTGTTATTCTAAAAAACATTGTGGTCAATAAATATTTGCTTGGATATGCAAAATACAAATATGAATTTATTCTTTATCATTAGACATGACATTGTGGTATCTGAAACAATTTTTCTTACGATATACTTTCGTATTAACACTGTTAAGTCATTGGCTAACTGGTCGAAGAAGCACCCTTTGCTTTCGGACACAGTCCGTGTGTTTCAATTTAGGGTGGAGAACACTTTTAATCTGGAATCTTTATATGGAGTAATGAAACTTGTTTTTTGATGTTACATTCACATCGTGTTTAAGTTTCACTTCTCTTTTTTTTCCCCAAGTATGCATTTTGCACAGAAATGACATATTTAGGGCAGTGTAAGTTGGTATTTTTGTGGTGTATCTACTAATAAACAAATAAAATAATCATATGGAATAGTCATCCAGATTTAATAAATACACAGTAAAAGACTTGAAAAGCTTTAAGCTGCTATCCTTTTAACATATTTACAGTTTCTATTAAGATGCTTCCCTTACCGAATCTTTAATTAAACTAAACTGTATGTTATGATTATGTACTGAAACCACAGTTGCTCTCTCAAGTCACTTTATCTCAGAGGAGTGATTATTTATCTGAGTATGTTGTGCTTATCTAATAGGAAAAAGCCTCTAGAATCGACCGCATCGTGTCCGAACACCAGCTGTTCTCGCAGGGCCTTAAAGAGCTGCAGAACTGGGTGGCTGATACCAGTCACATGCTGCAAACCTACTGCACTCCCACCGCAGACAAGAACGTGCTGGACAGCAGGATGATCAAACTCGAGGTGAAGAACGCAGCTGAGAATATATGTCACATACTACTTTTAGTATTCAGTAGTACACTAGTGCTCCATTCTGAACATACTAGCTAAAGGATTTGACTTTGCATTTCATTTCATGGCCCTAAGGATAGCATGCAGTTAATATGTAATGAGTGGTTTGACTTAAATGCATCCACAATTTCCAGGCTTTACTGACGGCACGTCAAGAGAAGGAGATACAGCTGAAAATGCTGCTGACGAGAGGCGAGTCGGTACAGAGAAACACCTCCGCTGAGGGTGTCCCACTGGTCCGCCAACAAATCGAGGACCTTAAGGACTCATGGGATGGACTGCTGTCGGCATCTATTCAATGCAAAAGGTCAATATGGTCTTATTAATATCAGTGCAAAGATTTAATGTGAAATATATCTGGCCTGGAGAAGACCATAATTAAATATACTTTGATGGAAATCATAAGTATCTATAGTAAGGTGAACAAAATCTATAACATGGTAATTTTATATTGTGATAACAGTATATATCACAAAATAGTTAAAAGAAAAGGGTTTATTTATTAAATACGTCTAAATATCCAGTTGAACTCAAAAGTTTACATACACCGTGCAGAATCTGCAAAATGTTGATTATTTTATCAAAATAAGAGGAATCATACAAAATGCATGTGATTTTTTTTTTTTTTTTTTTTTTTTTTTAGTACTGACCTGAATAAGATGTTTCACATAAAAGACATTTACATATAGTCCACAAGAGAAAATAATAGGTTATTTTAGTAATTTCTATAGTAATTTAATAGTAATTTATAAAAATGACACTGTTCAAAAGTTTACATACACTTGATTCTTAATACTGTGTTGCTACCTGAATGTTCCACAGCTGTGATTGTTGTTCATGAGTCCCTTGTTTGTCCTGAACAGTTAAACTGTCTGCTTTTCTTCAGTAAAATCCTTCATGTCCCACCAATTCTTTAGTTTTTTTAGCATTTGTGTATCTTTGAACCCTTTCCAACAATGACTGTATGATTTTGAGATCCATCTTTTCACACTGAGGACAACTGAGGGACTCATATGCAACTATTACAGAAGGTTTTAACAAAACTGAGATTGCATATGAGTCCCTCAGTTGTCCTCAGTGTGAAAAGATGGATCTAAGAATCACATAGTCATTGTTGGAAAGGGTTCAAATATACAAAAATACTGAAAAACAACAGAATTTATTGGACCTAAAGGATTTTTCTGAAGAACAGCAGGCAGTTTAACTGTTCAGGACAAAAAGGGGACTCATAAACAGCTATTACTAAACCAAAAAAAAAAAAAAAATCACAGCTGTGGATTATTCAAGTAACAACACAGTATTAAGAATCAAGTGTACAGTATGTAAACTTTTGAACGGTGTCAGTTTCATAAATTCAACTATTATTTTCTCTTATGCACTATATATAAACGTCTTTTGCATGATACATCTTATTAAAGTCAGTACAAAATATAAAATAACATGCATTTTGTACGATTCCTCTTATTTTGGTAAAATAATTAACATTTTGCATATTCTGCAAGGTGTATGTAAACTTTTGACTTTAACTGTATTTTCATATAAATATTATGTTTTTTACTCTATATTTAAAATATATTTTTATTAAAAAACAGAAATGCTGTTACTTATATTTATTTAATTTATGTTAAATTTATGAATATAATCTGTAATATTTATATGAAAATATACATTTTTATGAAATACGGTGCATATGGGACCTCTTGGGACTGAGCATAGGCAAACCAAAGGATCAGATTTATATCCATTATTCAAATAAATTATTAATCTAAAATAATAATTGCAAAAATAGCTTTCCATTAATTCTTAAGTTTAAAATAAAAGACTTAAAACAGGAAAACTAACCCTATATAGCCAATTCTAGAATCCCATACAGCCAACAGTTTATAAGCTCTCTATATTAAAGAGTGCTGTGTTTGTCTTTGAACAGTCAGCTGGAAGGCGCTCTGTCACAGTGGACCAGTTACCAGGAGGATGTGCGTCAGTTTGTGAGCTGGATGGAGACAGTGGAAGAGACTTTAAACTCTGCAGACAAACAGTGCTCTGAGATGAGAGACAAAACCACCAAACTGGGCAAAGCCAAAGTACTGTGTTACTGTCAATGCTTTGAGTCTCTGAGTGATTGTATTGTAGTAGCTCTCAGTCCTGATATACTGTACAAATATTCTCCTCATTTCAGTTGCTCCTAGAGGATGTTTTAAGTCACAACAGTGTCTTGGATGTCATATCCATGAAGGGATCCAACATGGCCGAGCACTATGTCACCCAGCTAGAGATTCAGGACTTGCAAGAGCGCTACAATATTGTCAAAGATAAAGCCCAGGTATAATGCACCACTCTCATTGTTCACCAAATAGGATATGCTGAATATTTAACATGTGTCAATGCATTGAGATTCACCTTTTTCTCTCTCAGTGTGCAGTTGCCAAAGCGGAGGAGCTGGTGTCAGCCCATCAGGAGTATCAGCGCACCCTGCATGAGTTTAAAGACTGGCTGGAGCAACAGCAGGAGAGACTGAGCTGCTACACACAGCTGGAGGGAGACATCGAGACTCTAGAGGACACCCTACGCAAACTACAGGTCAGAAGACATCTTTGAAGTAGTTATTGTGAGGAATGAGCAAATGAAACATTATTTGTTCATTTTATCTATCTTGACTAACATCTTGTAGGATATTTACTAATGCTTTTTATATTTAGTTGTCTTATATTTAGAAAAAAGAATTTGCCAGATTATTTAAATACATCGCAAACAAATATAAAATGCTTGAGATAAGAAGAACATGTATATTCAAATATGAATATTCACGATAATATATAAATAAACTTTTAGACTGTTTCTGACTGTTTGAAATTACATTAAATAATGATTTGTTATAATATATTCTTTATTAGGATTTACTAATGGTAATGGTAAATATTACTAATTAGGTATACACTGATATAGTCAATATAGATTTTGGTTCTTTCGAATATCCATTTATTATTTTCAATAATTATAATTTATTTTCATATTTTATTATTATAAAGTCTGATATTATAAATTATGTTATTTAATGATTTTTTTCTGTTGCTTTAAGCAAACATGCTCATAATAAATATGTACATATTTGAATATTTATATAGAATATGTAGATATCAGGCATCAAAACATTATAAAACAGTATATGCTAGAAAGTTGCATAATTGTAAAATATTTTTGTGACCAGACAGAAGATAAGAATACCGCTTTTTAATTAAAAATTTAATTAAGGGGAGACACTGCAGGCAAAAACACAGTCTTTTTGTACACATGCACCTGTCAAGTTTGAGATTTTGGGCTTTTTGGTTTATCATAAAGTGTTTTTTCAGACTAGTGGAAAGAAAACATCCAAAAGACACTTTTAAGCATTTCTTTTTATAGCATTTTATCTATTTGTGTCAATAGATTTCAATAACAATGTATATTTTTAAAGGCTGTTTTCTCAAAATGAGTTTTTTTCTCCTACACTGAGCTTCAGTAGCACTTACACACTCCAAACTTTGCATTTTTTTTTTCCTGTCTATATCCTGAAGGTTTTTAATGAGGGATTTGTTCATATATACTTTGCTTGATTATATATACAACATTTTATTCCCCCAAAAATTGTGAAAATATATTTTCTGTCTGTTCTAAGTATTTTCTAAATTATGTGACAAAAATGAGATACCTAAAATTCCCTCTGTAAAAGACTTTGAACTGTAAAATTTTGAAACTGACTTTATCCAGTGTTCAGATTTTTGTATTAAAAATGTATGCAAATTAGTGCATATTTCATTAAATAATGTCTCATTTGCATATTTTAACCTAACATTTTAGAAAACTTGTAATGCAAAACAATGTTTGCTATTATCAATGTAATCAGTCATCTGGGTAAGTAAAGCGATAACTATTAGTTACCCTTTTCACCTGCAGTGTCTCAAAATAATATTAATTATTATTATTAAAAAGTAATTGTTACTAATAATATATTTTATGTTTAAATATTTTTAGTTTTAATTTTTTATTCTAAAATGTTAATTATAGTCAAATAATTACAGTCATCAGGTTTGTTTGCTTTTTTAGTCACTTACAGTATTTAAAAAAAAAAACAATATTGGCAAATGCTAATGCGATCGCCAATATACTGTGCATCCATATTGTTAATTGTGTTTTTTTGTAATCATCTGTTGAAGAGTTTGATTCTTTGGGTTTTTAATATAAACATGCATTAGATAAATAACTCTAATATCCATCTCCAGGAGCTGCAGGTACATTGCACAGAGGGTCAAGCGCTGCTCAACACGCTGCTGGTGACCCGAGAGCAGGTGATTCCCTGGGGCGTCCCGCAGTTAGAGGACCGATGCCTGGAGACGGTCCAGCAGGAGTGGGGCTCGTATCAGACCCGGCTGGGTGAGACCAGATCTCAGCTCAACAGCGCTCTTGCCAAACTCCGACAGATAGAGCAGAAGTTCCAGCGGCTGGATAACTGGCTCAAAGGGATGGAGACTAAAGGACAGTTACGCACCGGCCGCCGCTCTGACAGAGCAACAAAAGAGGCACAGCTACAGCTCCTGAAGGTTAGTGCAGAAACCATACAAGTTTTTACAGTGTAGTTACCATATATCTGAATTGGTATGCTGAAGGTTATAGGTTCAAACCCGAGATGAGGTGATTCAAAAATGTAAAGTTGCTCCAAGAGAACTGTTCTAATGGAATATATGTATGGATGGAGTCTGATATGTTGTGATGTTTATTCAGGGTTGGCATGAGGAGGTCCTGGCTTATCAGGAGGAGATAGAGGGTCTCAGTGTCTTGGCCCAACAAGTTTTAGAAGAGACGCCCATCAGCAGCAGAGTCAGCACTAGAGCTACTCAACTCACGTCACGCTATCATGCCCTGCTGCTACACCTGCTGGTACACTTTAAACACACACACGTCTAAACAAAGTCATACCGTTAACTTCTGTTGTATTTATTATATCAATTTAGCTGAATTTCTGGTACATTTTTAGTCAATTTTGCCCTTAAATTATAGAATTAAAACTAGTGGTGTCAAAATTTGCTAAATTATATAACGCAGTTAACGCAGGGGCAGAGCTAGGTTTGGCCACCCCACTCACAACTGCTAAAGAATGGCGTTTATTCAATTGCTCTTCAATTGCACACACAAATACCGGCTGAGTATCATGACTGGATCAAAGCACAAAAAAAACTATAAACATGCAATGTCGTCAGTTAAGTCATAAAGTTAAATCAAAGGGCCTTAAAACTGTGCATGTAAGTATTTTTCATTTATGAGTCACATTTAAAGCAGTGTCAGATCTGCATCAAATTTAGCAGTGGCAACTCTTAAAGTAGCAGCCAAAATAGCTGCTGTGATGTCTGTTAATCAAAGAACAAAATTAAACAAGAGGAAATCAATAACTTCTGTAGTTTTAAGCTTTATCTCTGTTTAATTTAGAATTTAGTGTTTGATAGCTTTATTAAATCATATTTTCTACTTGCTGAAGGGTACATTTATTATAATGGGTTTATGTGAAGATTGTTTTAAGTTCACTTAAATTAGAAGTTATTTTTAAAGTCTAATAAATGTTAAATTGATAGCTCTCAATTATATCAATAATGTTGAATAGCTATAATCAATGGTTAAATATAAGGAAAAAATTCAGAGACATCATTGGTATCAGTGATTGCCTTCAGTAATTAAAAAAAAGGTGGCATTAAACATATTAAAAATATACTTTCTTTGTTATTTCTACATTAATTTGAAGATTGAATATGAAATTATTGCAATATAAAAGTATATTTAAAAACTTGAATGTTAATGGGATTAATCGCAATTAATTTAATTATTTTTTTTTTTTAACTATTTATAACACATATTTATATAGCACAAGAGTTACAATGTTAAATTTAACTTTCATTTTATCTGTGTTTGCAGGACACTATTAAGCAGCTGAAAGAGGAAGTTGCCAGCATTGAAGAATCTCAGAGTGTCTTTAGCACCTTCTCTGATTGGTTGAGCACAGCACAAAAGAACTTCAGTAGCGTCACCACCACCACCATCGATGTGGTTGACCGTGCTGCCATGGAGAAAAAGATGAAAAAACTAGAGGTGTGAAAAATACGATAGTGAACATCTGTAATAAGATAAACTGTAATATGTTAACTAATTAAAATAAGATTAACTAATGTTAACTAATGAACCTTATTGTAAAGTGTTACCAACATTATAATGTTTTAAAAGATTTCTATTTCATATCAATGCTGTTATCACAATATTACTGTTATTATTATTTATTATAGTTTGATCAAATAAATGCAGCCTTGGTGAGTGTAAGAGACTTGGTGTGCATAAGAAACTTTATTTATTTTCTCAGGCTCTGCAGGGTGACATGGAGCTAGGTCACACCTTCTTGAAGACCATGCGTGAAAAGACTGATCGTGCCATGACTTTCCTCGAAGAACCTGAGGCGGAGCAGCTCAAGGAAGAAGTCGACACCCGACTCTCCCAGCTGGAGGCATTGATCAGAGCTCTGCGGTCAGAGCTCAGTGCCACAGAGAAATCCATACAGCTCTCCAAAGACTTCCTGGACAAATACAAGACTCAAACACAATGGCTTACAGAAACTAAATCACTGTTGGCATCTCCAGTGGAGCCAAAAGCTGAACTTTATCAAAAGAAGGCTCAGCTAGCCAAATATAAGGTGAGAAATAAAGACACATGTATTGACTCAGACAGTCATGTAAACTCTTTACTATGTCAAATGCATCCTTTGTCCCCTTCTAGACAATCCAGCAGACCATCCAGTCCCATGAGTCAGCAGTCAAATCGGTTATAGAGAAGGGAGATGCACTTCTTGAAACAATCCGTGACCCATCTATTAGTGAGAACATCAGCAAGCTGAAAGCTGACTATCAAGATTTAACCAATGATGCCAAGGTAATGTTTAAAAATGAACGTTTTTGGTAAACGGATTTCATACATTATTGCTGGTCTAATATTGCTTTGTTTTAGGTCCACGTTCAAAGTCTGACAGAGAGCGTGAGAGAGCATGAAGACTATAACAGTGAACTACAAGAAGTAGAGAAATGGCTGTTGCAGATGTCTAGCAGGCTGGTCACCTCTGATTCCATGCAAAGTGGCAATCTAGAGACGGCCACACAACAACTAGCCAGACACAAGGTTTGTGCACTGACATTATAGCTATTGCAACATCCAAATATCCCATTAATAATAGCTTTACAGTAACTTGCATGCAATAAAAATACAAAAAAAAATCCATGCAGTATTCACATAAACTTTATCATAGTCTTTTCCTTTTGTAGCACCTGACATTGCACTGTTTGTACATCTTTATACAGTTAAATGCATATGCACATATTTTTGTTTGGAATTACTGACTTTTCTTAGCTTAATTTTTGTCAGTTCTATGTTTAGATTATTTGACGTGATTTGACCTGTTTCTTCTTAGGCAATAATGGAGGAAATAGCTGGTTTTGAGGAGCGTTTGACCAGCCTGAAGGACAAAGGTGATCGTCTCACCAGTAGCTGCACGGAGCAAGTTCAAGCAAAGATCAGTCAACAGATCCAGGCACACCAGCAGGGAACCAGAGACAGTTATTCGGCTATTTGCAGCACAGCTCAGCGTGTGAGCACTCCTGCTAATAAAGGATCTTATTATTAGAAATATCATCTTATTTTTTGTCTAATGTTTGACATTTGGCTCATCAGGTGTATCAGACTCTTGACCGTGAGCTCCAGAAGCACGTCAGCCATCAGGACACCCTGCAGCAGTGTCAGACGTGGCTATCGACCGTTAAAGAAGAGATCCAGCTGCAGGCGCAGACTCCCTATGGCCTCCAAGAGGCTCTGAAACAGGTATAGTAAATGACACAGAGCAAGCTTGAAAGTGGTCCAGACAACCTAAATAGATTTAGTTACATTTTGACTACTTATCCACAGGTGAAGCACTTTAGGGCCCTGCAGGAGCAGGCCAGCACATATCTGGACTTGGTTTGTTCAGTGTGTGATTTATCTGATGAGTCTGTGAGAGCCACAGCTGCCAAAATACAGGAAACCAAAACAATGGTGAGTTTGATTACGCAGACTCAACTGACACTACTTTGGGAAATGAAATTAATCCAGTTAATGTTAATATGATTATTATTGTCAATTCTACAGATTGAGGAGAGGATGACCAGTTCTCAAGAGCTGTCAGATAGCTGGAGGGAGATTAAAGAGCAAAAACAGGAACTCTCAACACTTTTCCAAGATATGGAACAGCAACTGCAAAGTCTGTCCAGGAGACCTGCCGAACTGGAGCCCAAGATTGCTCAAAACATGCTCGATCAAGCCAAAGTAAATGTCACATTTATTGAAAAAAAAAAAAAAAAATACATATATATATATATATATATATATATATAGTTTTCTGATTATTTATTCAAATACTTTTTTATTTAACTAATTTTTTTTTTCAATAATTTAATGTATTTAAATCTTAATTATTTTTTTAAATATATTAAAATATTTAAGTAAATTTTTTTTTCATTTTTAGTTTATTTAAGGACAATATCGAATGACATTTACAAACATTTAACTTCTATAATTTGATGTGCTTTGGGTTAAAAAAATCAGTTGGAAAAAATGTAGGGTTCGACTTGATTTAGTGTATTTATCGAATTATGGAAAGTAGGCTATGATTTTATTGGCTTATACTATTTATCACTTGCCCAGCTTTGATTACATCAGCAGGAAGGGGGAAAAGCAAAATGTTTCAATTGTAGACAATTATTACGTTTTGATGAAGGATTATGAAGGAAAACAGACATTTTTATTTTTAGAGTAACATGCGCCGATGATTGTTCACAGTAAGATGAGGGAGATTTATTTATAACACAAAAGAGTGCTTTTCATTTCACATGTTGTCTCTTGTTATACACTTGGTTTATTCTCTGTGCTCCTGTTGCCTGTAGGAATTTGGCCAGCAGCTTCAAAGCAGACAAAGCACTCTGACTAAGATGACAGAGCTTGTGAGTAAGCTGACAGAAGGGCAGGAGTCTCCAGAGCATACAGAGATTGGACGACTGAGCCATGCATGGCTGGAGCTGTGCCATCAGGCCAACAAACTGCAGGCTCAGAGAGAGGAAGATCTGCAGAGGACTAAAGAGTATCATGACTGCATCAGTGCCATGGAAGCCCTCTTTGAACAGGTGTCCAAAGAATGGGACAACCTGGCCAGGTAAAGTGTTAGTCAGGATTTAGTATAAATGTATGTGCTACATTGGAAGTGTAATTTCTTCTTCTGGGAGTTACATTATTCTTTTATGGTCTTGTAGAACTGATGCTGAGAGTTCATCTGATCATTTGGAGGCTCTTCGGAAACTCTCTGTTGTTCTTAAAGAAAAGAAAAGCACACTTGATGACCTCAAAGAGCAGAAGCAAAAAGTAATGTACCACTTAAACCTAGATGATAAAGAGCTTGTGAAGGAGCAGATTGGCCACTTTGAACAGCGATGGGCCCATCTAGAGAGCCTCATTGAGAGGAAGATCCAAGACTCCATTGTGACTCTTGAAGACATGGGCCAAGTTGAGGCCCGTTTGAGGGAAGCTCGCGAATGGGCTGAGGAGCAGAAGCCTGCCTTATCTGAAGCCATGAAGATGAGTCCTCCACCTGAACTAGCTCAAAGTTTCCTCTTTGACCATCTAAGCATATGCAGTGAGCTGGAAGCCAAGCAGCTTCTCTTAGCCCAGGCTATGAGTGATGCAGACAGGGTTTTAGCACATCTGGGGCTAAACGAAAGGCAAAAACTGCAGCAGCTCATCTCAGAAACTCAAGCAGAGGTTGAGTCATTGAGCGTCAAAGTAGCACAACGCAGGAAACACCTAAGCAAAGCCTTCACAGAAAGAACCCAGTTCCTTTTGGCTGTGAATCAGGCTATCACCTGGGTCCAGCAGAATGAAAAGAAGGCACAAGCAGAAGAGTACATAGCCCTTCTTCCTGATGACCTATCTAAGCAGGTCAGGACTTGCAGGAACATTCAAAGCAGCTTGAGAGCATACCAGAGTGAGTTGACCTCCCTGTGGTCCCAAGGTAGGGATCTGATGAAAGACGCTGCCGAAGAAGAGAAATCAGAGATGCTCAACAAGCTCCAAGAGCTGCAAAATATCTTCGAAGTTGCTCTACAGAAGTGCAGCCAGAGGCTTCAGGAGTTGGAAAAAGTGTTGGTGACGAGGAAGTACTTCAAGGCAGATCTCGAGAAGATATGCCAGTGGTTGAAGCAAGCCGATATTGTGACCTTCCCAGAGATAAACCTCATGAATGGAGATGCAGAATTGAGTTCGCAGCTTACAAAATACCAACAAATATTGGATCAAGCCATGGAATATGAGAACCTCTTGCTGACTGTCCAAAGAACAGGTCAAGAAATACTTCCCACTCTGAATGAAGTAGACCATTGCTACTTAGATGAGAAATTGATTGCTCTTCCGCAACAGTACAATAATATTTTAGGCCTAGCCAAGGAGAAACAAGAGAAAATACAACAAGCCATTCTTGCCCGACAGGAATATGCCTCCTTTATTGATGTGACCCACAAAGCACTTAAAGAACTTGAGGAACAGTTCCACAGCTTGGGGACGCAGTCTGTCGGCCTTAAGACTGAGGAGGTTGTCAGCCTTCAGGCTGATTACAAAGCCCTCCTGGAGGAGCTGACCAATCTTGGGCAAGCCGTCAGTGAGCTTAACCAGAAGAAAGAGGGATTTCGTAGCACTGGCCAACCTTGGAGACCTGAAGAAATGACCCAACTGGTTAGCCTTTACAATGGTCTCAAAAGATTGATTGAGCAGAGGGTAGAACATCTTGATGACACTCTGGAATCTTTCGAGGACCACCAAGCCATGGCTATGCAGGTGGATTCAGAGCTGAAGGCCACCAAAGAGCAACTGGTGAAAGTCAATGCAGAGACGCAGTCAGCTGAGGAGAGATTAAAAAACTATCATGCCCTGGCTGCTAGTCTTCAAGGCGCTAGCTCTCACCTCACTCGACTCATGGAGCAAATGGACAACCTGGCATCCCACATGGATTCTGCTGCACACGAGGCTTCAAAGCAGCGGGTGACCTCTTGGCAAGAAGAGCTTCAGTCCTTGCAGTCAGCGGTTGGGGAACTAATTGTGGAGTGTGAGAACAGGTTTGTGCAAAGTAAAGACTTTGAGACCGAAGTTAATCGGACCTTAACTTGGCTCCAGCAAATCAAAGATGAACTTGGCTCTGAGGTGGTGGTAGATGTCAAGGTTGAGAAGGTCCAGGAGGAAATCCGAAAGCAACAGATTATGCAAGAGGAAGTTCAGTCGAGGCTGAGGATAGTGGCAGCTCTAAGCACCAGAGAGAAGCAGAAGTACACCAGTGCCAATGAGCTTGTCCCTCCTCATGTGGACTCAAGTCTACAAGAGATGGCCAAGCTGGAGGCTGACGTTCAACGTGCTCTCAGCTCCAAACAGGCAAGTTTTAATCCAAACTATCAATGGAACCAAGACTACTTGTTAAAGCACAGAACTCTGCATAGATACTAGGCCCCAACATAGAATGTCAGTGTTTCTAACGAGCTTCTTATCTACCTAAGCCAAGAGACAAGACTTCCTTAGTCAACCAATGGTTCCCCAGTGGTTGGCTAACTTACTAATGAATTCAATTGTTTTTCCTGTAGATTACACTAGAGCAAGCTCTTGCACTGTGCCAGAAGTATCACTCCAGAATGCAATCAGCTTGTGAGTGGCTGGAGGATGCTGTGGGCTTCTTGCAGCAGGCCAGTCTCGGGGTGGATGTGGAGAACTACGAGGAGTGTCTGAGGCAACAGGAAGACATCATGGCCACTGAACAGGAGTTCCTGGGCGTTCTTCAGGAGCTGGATTCATTGTCACCTCAGCTTGAAAACCTGGTCAACCCTACAGCCAAGGAGCAGCTTCGACTTAGTGTGGAGTCTGCGCAGCAGAGAGGCGTGGAGGTCAGAGACCAACTTCAGAGCCACCAAGACATCTTAAACAGGTAAAATTTGGTACAGAGCATACTTTTCCAGAACATTTGAGGTCTATATTAAGGTATATTAAGGGGTTGTTGTAAACTGAATCAAGTTGGATGCTAACAAAGGACACAGTTGTAGGCCTGAATTGTAATCTGTTATAATGTAACCTTTTCAGCTGTGTTGCCCAGTGGAATTCATATCAGGAGGCCAGACAGACAGTCATTGAGCTGATGAATGAGGCGGAGAAGAAGCTAACAGAGTTCTCCACAGCCAAGGCTGCAACGAGCCAGGAAGCTGAAGAGAAACTCAGGAGTCATAAGGTGAGCCAAGCATGCAGAAATGACTCTCTTTCATGAGAAAATAAACTTATTCAACTGTCTACAGGATGATAAACCAATCAAAATGTCTTTATCTTTGGCCTTTAGTCGTTGGTATCCATGGTAAACAGTTTCCAAGAAAAGCTGACTGGTTTGGAAGAGCAAGCCTCCCAGTTAGAGCTGGTTGGAAGTGACGCCAGTAAAGCCACCATAAGTCGATCCATGACCACGGTGTGGCAGCGCTGGACCAGGTTGCGTAGTGTAGCACGAGGCCAAGAAAGAGTGCTGGAGGATACAGCCCACGAATGGAGAACTTTCAGGGAAAAGGTAGAGTTTTATTTTTGATACTTGTGGCCAGATATCCCGGTACTCCTCTATTGATGTTATGATGTTCTGCCTCCACTCAAATTAAGGAAATGCAATGCTATAACATTTAAATGGTTTGAAATGGTATATTGATTAGATATAAAATTTAATGGTACGAGAGTTTGGGCAAACAGGTTAATGTTACAAAGATGTTCAAACAAGACATTGTGTTGTTCAGATGATAAAGGTAAGAGCTGTAACAGAAGAACTGAAGGGCCGTGTTCCTGATTGCACTGCTGAGAAAGCCTCCAAAGCCACACTGCAGTCACATCTGGACCAGTACGAGCTGGTTGGTCAGGACCTGGAGAGGGAGCTGTCTTCTCTAACCCTTTTACGACAGTACGCTCTCAGCCTGCTACATGGTGTGGAGGTGTCTGTGCCAACGGCTGATCATGAGCAACTGCCAAGTCTGAAAGAGATCAAAGCTGTGCAAGACCAGCTAGAAAGGTACATAAGCTTTCTCCAATCCAATACAAACCAATAATAATGAAATCCACCAAAATACAGTCCTGTTTAGTGCTTGTCATAGAAAATGGTACATGTTTTTACAGACTTTGAAGAAACACTGTATCAGTATGATCACAGATGCATTGTGCAATATTAGTTGTCGTTCAGCTACAGTAACCAATGTATTTGCAGCTAGTCAAATACACAATGGCAGTGTAGTTTTGCTTCCCATATTGGCCTAATCAGACTCATGCTGCATGCCAAATATGGACTGAATGCTAATCTGTTTAATCTGTCTTTTTCAGTCTTCTGCAGAAGGCCAGGACAGGAAAGACTCGGGTTCAGCAGGAATTGTCGGACAGGGAAGGCGTGGAGAGAGGGCTGAGTCTTGTGAAGAGCTGGATCCAGGACTCCAGGGAGCTTCTGCTGAACCCCACATCTGATCTGGACATTCTGACACAAGAGCTGGAGGTGAAAAATGATATCTGAAACAGTATGCTGCATCTAGCAGTTTATGATTTAAACTGTAGTATGCTACACTGTTATTACTATAGTGCATGTTTAATTAGGTAATTTGGAATAAAGTTGGGAACATTGCATTATGGGATGCAGTACCCAGTGCAGTATATCTTTCTTGTATCCTGCACATTTTAGCAATCATAGTGTGTCATCCTGGTATTGCATGAATATAGGTGATTTGCATATTGTGCACAGTATACTCTACCAGTCAAAAGGTTTTGAACAGTAAGATTTTTGATGTTTTTAAAGAAGTCTCTGCTGCTCACCAAGCCTGCAATTATTTGATCCAAAGTACAGCAAAAACAGCAAAATTCTGAAGTATTTTTTACTATATAACACAACTGTTTTCTATTTGAATATATTTTAAAATGTAATTTATTCCTGTGATTTCAAAGCTGAATTTAGCATCATTACTCCAGTCACATGATTCTTCAGAAATCATTCTAATATTCTGATTTGCTGCTCAAAAAAAAGTTCAGAAGAACAGCAGTTATCTGACATAGAAATCTTTTGTAGCATTATAATTGTCTTTATCGTCTCTTTTGATCAATTTAAAGTATCCTTGCTGAATA
This sequence comes from Cirrhinus mrigala, assembly GCA_036247105.1. NCBI lineage: Eukaryota > Metazoa > Chordata > Actinopteri > Cypriniformes > Cyprinidae > Cirrhinus > Cirrhinus mrigala. The sequence goes on along the minus strand of CM070023.1, from coordinate 10,479,116 downwards.
AAAGTATTAATTTCTATAATTTCTTTTCTCCCCCCAAAAAATGTTACCAAAGCTTTTTATTTCAGATAAATGTACTCAACTGTCTTTAATATTGATAGCAATGATAATAATGTGTTTTTTTGAACAGCAAATCAGCATATTAGAATGATTTCTGAATAGTAAAAAAATTTAAATAGTAAAACTATTTCAAAATTTTACTGTTTTTGTTGTACTTTCAAATAAATGCAAGCTTGCATTGAAGAGACATCTTTAAAAAAAACAATAAAAATCTTACTGTTCAAAAACTTTCGACTCGTAGTGAACATTCTATAGTAGTGGGTTGTAAATAGCATGATATTATGAATTTGTCTTTTTAAATTGTATCATTGTGCAGGTCATGCATGGAGAGCTGATCACTCATCGTCAAAATGTGGACAAGCTTGCAGAGCAGCAACAAAGTAAATACTTGGATCTGTACACTATTTTGCCATCTGAGATCTCAATGCAACTGGCTGAAGTGTCCCTGGCACTGGGATCCATTGAGGACCAGGTACATAATTACCCTTTCCATTGTTTTCATTGTGGATTAATAGGCAGTTTCTCATTAATTCAGAAGAGATTATTAAAATATTAATAATAACTCATATCTTTAGGTTCAAGCCAAGGAGAGAGACATCCAGAAGACGAGAGTCATCAAAGAAGAGTTCAACTCCAGAATTCATGACGTGTCAGAAAAATTGAAGGCTGTATCTATTTCTCTAAAGGAAAAGGCCACTGATATTGATCAGGCCAAAGATGAGGCCAGAGTATGTGCTGCTTCCAAAAAATGTTTTTTCTTTTAATAAACAAATTTCCTTCTTTGTTTTGAATGACCATAAAATACTTTGACTGCATTTCTAGCGTCTCTGTGATGAACTTGACGGCTGTGGACGAAATCTCGCAGAGCTAGAAGCCGCAGTGCAGGACTTTGGTCGGCGTAACCCTCTGATAGCCAGACAGCTGGCTGATGCAATTGCCAAATTACGAGAGATCCATCATCACACTCTTCGACTGGCTGAATATAAGACAATATGGCTAAAAAAGGTAGGAGGATCTCAGTCAAACTGAACCTATTTCCTTCAGGATATTTGCTAATTTATGACCTCTGCTTTAGAGCTTTTCAGATATTGCATGTGATGTGTTGTCTTTTTTTCTCAAGGCTGATGCACATCTAGATGAGTACAATGAAATGTTTGAGTTCATAGTAAAGTGGACAGACAGAGCCAGGAGCCTGGTGAAGGCCAACATCATCTGGAACTCCTCCTCACACCTGCAAGAGCAGATCAGGATGTATCAGGTGAACCACAACATAGATAAATACAGAGTCCAGTTGCAATTAAGTTTGTGAAATAAAGTAACACCTGTGTTTTTGTCCTGTAGGCTGTTTTGCGTGAGTCACGTGAGCTTCATGGTGACCTGGAGGCCATGCAGGAGAAGGTGGAGATACTGTCTGAGACCCTGCAGGTGGAAGCCATGGGACAGCAGGTGTCGGAACTGAGCCGCCACACTGAGGAACTGGAGCAGAGCATCAGATCACGGCTGCAGAGTCTACAGGATGCGGCAAAGGTGTGAATTTTTTGGTGTTTTATTGTTTACTACACTGGAGACTTTTTCTCTAGCTCATTGTGACTGCCTTTGTGTTTTGTTTCAGGATATGGAGAGGTTTGAGAATGAAGTGAAGGCTCTGCATGTGTTGCTGGAGCAGGTTCAGGCCACTCTCACATCTCCTGAACTGGCCCGACTGAGTCTAAAAGAACAACTGACTCAGAGACAGGTACATTAATCTGTTTTGTTCATCTAGAAGTATATATTTTCCACTTTCATTTATTTGAGCCCTACAATTCCCATAATTCCATGTACAGCATACTTGACTACATTATAGGTGTTAAAACCAGAAAACTTGAAAGAAATGTTCCTCCAAAAATGAAAATTTGTTGAAAATGTACGCACTCTCAATCCAAGATTTAGATGAGTTTGTTTTTTCATTGGAACTGATTTGGAAAAATGTAGCATTACATCACTTGCTCACAAATGGATCCTCTGCAGTGAATGGGTGCCGTCAGAATGAGAGTCTAAACAGTTTATAAAAACATCACAATAATCCACAAGTAATCCACACCACTCCAGTCCATCAAATAAAGTCTTATGAAGCCAAAAGCTGTATATTTGTAAGAAACAAATCCATCATTAAAACTTTCTTAAAGAAGTTGTTCACTTCAAGAACAAAAATTTACAGATAATTTACTCACCCCTTTGTCATCCAAGATGTTTATGTCTTTCTTTCTTCAGTTGTAAAAAATCATGTTTCTTGAGAAATTATCTCCATATAGTGGACTTCAATGATGCCCATGAGTTTGAACTTCCTAAATACAGTTTAAATGCAGCTTCAAATGGCTCTAAACGATCCCAGCCGAGGAAGAAGGGTTTTATCTAGTGAAACAATGTTATTTTCTAAACAAATTGACAATTTATATACTTTTTAACCTCAAATGCTCGTCTTGTCTCGTTTCTGCGATGAGCATGCATATTCTGTGTAATCCGGGTCAGTACAGTTAGGGTAAGTCGAAAAACTCCCATCTCATTTTATTATTCAATGTCAAAATCGTCCTACATCGCTGTTTTACATTTTTTTTTTTTTTTTGTAAAGGGCATTTTCTTTGCATGTTCGCTTTGTAAACACTGGGTTAGTACTTCTGCAGCGATGTAGGACGATTTTGAAGTTGGGAAAGAAAACAAGATTTTTCAGTATACCCTAACTTTATTGACCCAGAAAAAACGAAGTTTACGTAGACCTAGACAAGACAACCATTTGATGTTAAAAAGTATGTAAATTTTCAATTTTTTAAAAAAATTACTAATCGTTTTGCTAGATAAAACCCTCCTTCCTCGGCTGGGATCGTTTAGAGCCATTTGAAGCTGCATTTAAATGCATTTTGGAAGTTCAAACTTAGGGGCACCATTGAAGTCCATTATATGGAGAAAATTCCTGCAATGTTTTCCTCAAGAAACATAATTTCTTATCGACTGAAGAAAGAAAGACATGAACATCTTGGATGACAAGAGGGTGAGTAAATTATTTGTAAATTTTTGTTCTGGGAGTGAACTTCTCGTTTAACTTCAAACCTTTCTTTCTGGCTAAAATGCAAGTCTTCTATTCATAATACTGCTTTCGCCAGTAAAAATGTTCCCTTGTCTGAATGAGGAGAAATATGCTCAGATACGCTGAAAAAAAAAAAAAAACAGTTCTAAACAAATGTTAAAATGCCTTGATGAATTTGTTTGGAGTGGAGTTGTGTTGTGGATTATTGTGATGTTTTTATCAGCTGCTTGGACTCTCATTCTGACGGCACCCATTCACTGCAGAGGATCTACTGGTGAGCAAGTGATGTAATGCTAAATTTCTCCAAATCAGTTCCAATGAAGAAACAAACTCCTCTACATCTTGGATGTCCCATTTTGAGACAGATTTTGTGTGAACTGTAAATAAAGTGCACATCATTTTAAGTGCACATTTAGTCTTGCTCTTTAGTCACCCCCCCCCTTTAAGTAAGTCAGTTTTTGGCTGTAGTGTACAGTAACTAAAGATCTAAACTGGTAACAGAAAGGTTCTTCTGATTAATTATTGAATGCTTTCTGTGAACCTGATTTTGCTACATGCATATTTTAGTGTGAAAGGGAAGCAGTTTTGTTCTTAGAATAGATTTTGATCTTTTCCAGCGTTTGCTGGCGGACATGGAGAGCTTTAAGCAACAGGTGGAGGCCGTCCAGGAGTGTCAGAGCGCTCTAAGAGTTCCTGAGGAAGTGGTAACCAGTCTGTCCATCTGCCGCACTGCTCTGAATCTGCAACAAGAGGCCAGTCAACTGCAGCACACCGCCATCCAGCAATGCAACATCCTGCAGGTAAAAGAAGCTGTTGTGGCACCAGATGAATACAGATGTATTCAGAGGACTATTTTTAAAGTAAATAATGATAATGAACAACTGTGCATGTGTACTTAAAGAGTGGGTCAGGTTTTGCTATCTTAAATGTCCCTACAAAAAAAGGACCACATCACTTTTTGGGTCTACATAATTATTTAGTTAAAACTAAATAATGTCTTAATTTGTATTTAAATATGTCAAATGTGTCTGAAGGAGGATGGTTAAGGGGTGTAGTAATAATAATTAACCTAATTTGAGAACAGAAGAAGTCCAGTAGGATGGCTTCATCATGATATAAAAATAAACGTGTAAATGTGTGTGCTATCTGTTTTAGGAGGCAGTGGTGCAGTATGAACAATATGAACAGGAAGTCAGAAACCTGCAGGCTATGATTGAAGATGCTCACCGGGTCATTCAGGACCAACCTGTGAACACCAGCAACATCCAAGAGCTGCAGGCACAAATTAACCATCATGAGGTGCAGTGTTATTTTTGTGTTATTTATATGCCACTATTTATTATTATTATTATTTTATTTATTTGTTAAATAATTTTTTTTACAGTAATTTTGTATTGTGCTTTTGTCAATTTTATATATTTTTCTTTATATTTCTATGCAGCTTTTATTTATTTTTTATTTCAGTTTTTGAGTGATTTTAATACTTAAACTTTAGCTTATTTGTTTGAAAGTAAATTATATAAATTCATATTTGTTATTTTAGTTCAGCTTTATTTCAGTCATTTTCATTTATTTTAAATATTTTTTAAAAAATAAAAATATTAATACAACTAATTAAAAACAACTGAAAATTTTAGTTGTTTTAGGTAAAAATTACAACATTGACGAAGTGAGATGCATATTCAGCTCAGAGTTGCCACACTGTCTGCTAATCTTGTTTTTGTTGATTTTATTTTTAATGTCTACTGTTTGTGTTTAGCTAGACTGATCTTTCCCCTTTCTTGCATTAATCCAATAGCATCTTCTGTATTCTGTTTATTTTTACCTAAACAGGAACTGGCCCAAAAAATCAAGGGCTATCAGGAGCAAATTGCATCTCTGAACTCCAAGTGTAAGATGCTGACGGTGAAAGCTAAACACGCCACCACGCTCCTGTCAGTGAGCGATGCAGAGGGTTTAACCGAGAGTCTGGAGGAACTGGATGGTGATGCTATTCAAAGAAAGACCCAATCACAAGTCTCAGTACGTACCATTACCCTGAACGTGGGCATGACAGTGTAATTGTGGGGAAAGGAAACACTAGAGTGTTGGCTACTCAATCTTTGTGTTGCACAAAAAATATATATTTATCCTTAAATCAAGATAAATTTACTTCACAAGCAAATGGAATGAGATACTAAGACTTTTAAATTAAATCTCAGGTTAATGCAAATTTAGTTTTAGAATAGATATTTTGCATGAGAACAAAACAAAAGTACTGATTATGAAAATGATGCAGAATAAGAAATCAATTTGCAGTATGTTGATTAAAAACTGACCCTCTTACCTGGACAGTCTATTTTTCTAATCTCTCTGTGATCTTTGCATGCCATCATTAATTACCTTTATAGCTCTGTGCACTGATTGATTGACTAATATCTTATTCTCCGTGAATCTCTCTCTCTCATGATGCTGTCAGATGTCAGCTGGTCGCTGTCAGTCTCTCCTGTCTCCTGTGACAGAGGAGTCTGGCGAGGAGGGCACCAGCAGTGAGATCTGTTCTCCTGCTTTTTGTCGATCTCCTTCTCCTATCACTAACACTGAAGCAGCCATTAGCAAGGTATTAGCAATAATGCCAAAGCAATCTTTCTTCAAGCTGACTTTTAACCTGTGCTGCCTTTTTGCAATTACCAGTTTTGCCTTAATTAAAAAAATAAAAAAATAAATAAAAATAGGTTTAGGATGGAAACCTAACATACTGTGTACTGCACAGTTTATACAATATACTGCATTGTGTTTATTCAGATAGTATATGAAACAATATGCAATAGTTTTGCATCATAATGTGCTACACTGTCAATTGTGTAAAAATGTCTGATCTTTGTCTACAATGAATCACATACTCATATCCATTCTGGTTTATTTGTCAAATTTCATTTCATTTAAAATATTTCTATACAGTTTTAATTTATTTTTATTTCAGTTTTAGTAATTTTAGTACTTCAACCCTAGTAAAAAAAAAAAAAAGTAATAGATTTAAAATGCATTTATTTTATACTAAGTATAGTTCAAGTCTATTAACATGTTTGCTGACATATCGCTCAAGACTTACTGATATAAAAATTGTAATTTAACTTTATCTGGACTACTACTTGTGCAAAATGTTTTAATGTCACTATTGATGAGGATTGTATTATCTTAAAATAAGATCAGTCTTTAAATGCAAAATATTTAAAGTTTACCTAAAGTATACTTGCAATTGTTCCACTTTAGCACAATCAAATCTACTAAAGTATATCTTTAGTTGGATTTTAGCACTACTATTTAGCGCTACGTGCACAATTAAAGCGCATTAAATACAAAATTAGTTGTTCCAACTTAGCAGACTTTAAATATACCAGTTTAGTGTGCTAAAAGTACAATTGCAAGGCATTTTTATTAAGTACATAATATGTAAATGCATTTGTAGTATACTTAGCATGAAATAATATTTAAATGAAATGAAATATTTTTTACTAGGGAACTTTAGTACTAAATTTATTTTAGTTAGTATTTAATTTAGTTAGTAAGTCAGCATTTCTAATTTAAATTTTAATTTAATTTTCATCTAATATTTATATGGTTACAAAAATAAACAAATACATAGACATTTGAAACATGACTAAAATTACAAAAATGAACAACAAAATTCTGAAAATGGAAAGTATAAAAACTGTTACAAACTGTAACATTTAAAAATACAAACTGATTTAAAATTTTAAAAATAGTCTCTCAATGATACTGAAACAACACTCCTGCACTCCTAGTAGGTGTAATACGTCATTCTGAACATCTAGTACCCTTAATTTTAACCTGAATCAGTACATGTTAAGTTTGTGATAGACTCCAGTAGATTGACTTTATAGCACAATAACATGATGTATTTATTCTTGCATGGTTTTCTCTTGTTTACCATCATATTTTTGACTGTCCTAAATGCAGATGTCCATGGGAAGAGCCACTCTCACCAGAGCGCCCATCCAGGAGCTGTACAATCCCGCGTTGGAGTCTGTAGCGAGTTTAGATGATCTTCAGCGCTCGTGGGAGACCCTGAAAAATGTGGTATGTATGGCTTTTGTGTTCAACAGTCGGATGCACCAGGATTTCAAATCCAGTTTTTGAGTTAATTGTTGTGTTTTACAGATAAGTGAAAAGCAGAAGACGCTCTATGAGGCTTTGGAGAAGCAGCAGCGCTATCAAGGCTCTCTACAGTCCATCTCTTCTAAGATGGAGTCCATCGAGGTCAGATTAAACGAGCCCCCTATGCACGATCTCAGTCCTGACAGACAAATGGTCCTACATCAGGTGAGAAGAATGAAATACTATATTCCAGCTCCAGGAGGTAGGAGATTTATAAAAATATTAATGCACAACAAAAACCTCATACTGCCGTATTCTTCCAGAATCAGATGGAGGAAATTGTCAAACTGCAAAATGATATAGATGAGCTTCAGTCCAGCTTCACAGAAGAGCTCATCTCTGATGCTGTGGACTCAGACTCTGTGGATCAGCTGGCCATGCAGTCCACACTCACTGTGCTGTCCGAAAGGATGGCCACCATCCACATGAAGGCTTCTGGAAAACGCCAACTTCTTGAGGTATGCCAGGAATAATAATTTAATAATGAATTTAACATTTTTAGAACACCCTTTATACATAATTATTGCTCAATTTCTTTACACACATGTTGTGAAAAAATAAAGTAAAACTTTATTTTTCAGCTTTGGAAAGCTGTGACTTCAGTAGTTTTGAAATGCAAACAAGGTGTGACTGCTTATTTAAAAAAGTTAGTAATATTAAAAAATAAATAATATTGTAAATAATAATTTACATTAAAAAATACATTTAAATAATAAAAACACTTTTAACAGTTTATGCTTTTGAAATAAGCCTCTTATGTTTACCAAGGCTGCATTAATTTCATCAAAAATATAGTAGAAAACAGTAATATTGTTAAATATTATTACAATTTAAAATAACTGTCCTTTATTTGAATATAATTTAAAATGTAATTTATTCCTGTGATTCAAAGCTGAATTTTCAGCATCATTACTCCAGTCTTCATTGTAATGTTCCTTTAGAAATCATTTCTTTAAAAATAATAATAATAAAAATCACCTTTTTTGTATAAATGTGACCCTGATGACCACAAAACCAGTCATAAGGGTAAATTTGTTTAAAATTAGAATTTAGGACAGGTCAATACTTGGCCGATATACAACTATTTGAAGATCTGGAATCTGAGGGTTCAAAAAGTCAAAATATTGAGAAAATCGCCTTTAAAGTTGTCCAAATGAAGTTCTTAGAAATGCACATTACTAATCAAAAATTAAGTTTTGATATATTTACAATAGGAAATTTACAAAATATCTTAATGGAACATGATCTACACTTAATATCCTAATGATTTTTTGCATAAAAGAAAAAACTATAATTTTGACCCATATAATGTATTTTGTGCTGTGCTACTTAAGACTGGTTTTGTGGTCCAGGGTCACAAATGATCTCAGTTTTTTCAGAAGGTTATTGTGTACTGATGTTTTCACTCTTAATAGCCTGACAAAGACTTCCATTTTTAAAATGTCCCAGTATATGTTTATAGATGGTTATGTTGATGTGTGTAGGAGCGACAGAGTGAACGTGTGGAAAAGCAGCAACAGGCGCAGGCTTTGCAGAGCTACCTGAACCAAGCAGACCAGCTAGACCAATGGCTGCAGAGCGCTCGCGGTAACATCACTTCCTCCTCTCAGGACTCAGACATGGATGAGCAACTCAGAGGCTGTCAGGTTAGAGCGCCCTCTACAGCAGATGAATGTGCCCCCTACCAAAAATGTGTACTTTATTTATTATTTACAGGTTGATGTATAGAAAATGTATTATTTTGTGAAATATATGCCGCCTTCTTTTTTTTTTTTTAAATGAATGAGTTTTTGCTTAATTCCAGTGGAAACAAGAACTGGAAACTTTGTTATCCATAAACAGCAGTATTAGAGGGCCTCTGAGCATTCAGATGGTTGATTCTTAAGCATCTGTGGCACGAGCTGTAATCAGATTATGTAAATGTCTCAGCGTAACACCGTTCACAGTTATAATGGCTTTAAGGGTATTAGACGATTCCTGTCAGATGATTGGTGCTCACTGCAAATCTGTTCCGCCCCTTATTACTTATTCATGAGGATGGCTGCAGCATTAGTGGGGAAAGGGGCAGGGCTACTTTTGCCTTCATGGGAAGGTTACCACCTGGCAGATGTCCCACTGTGAAACACCTTGACTTTTTACTAGAAGCTTATGCATAGTCTTAACATTTTGAAGTGATTTTTAGATTTCATTTTAAGCATTTTTATACATTCCTGTTATCCTAAAGAATGCATGCTTACTGGGAGCATGGCACGTGAGGGATTATGGATAATGTACAGCACTGTAGGTGTCGGTAAGGGCCTGGGATGAGAGCGGAAGAGCCATGTTTGAGCTGGCCTCGCTTTTGTTGCTCCTGCAGAACATGCTGCTGGAGATCGAGGAGAAGGTACTGGCTCTCTCCGAGCTCTCAAGACACAGTGAGAATCTTCTGCTGGAGGGCCGGCCAGAGAACAAGGAGGACGCAGAGCAGCTGGCCAGGAAGTTGCGTACGCTTAAAGGCAGCCTGCTAGAGCTTCAGAGGATGCTGCAGGACAAACAGATCAACATTCAGGTAGGGCTTGAACTCTGATTCAAGGTTTTTGACTGTATATCCTAGATTTGGACCTTTAAAAATTTAATTAGCTTAAAAATTACCAAGGTGGTACCATGGTGTGGTGATAATGTGTTAGTACATTAGTAGTACAGTAGTAGTTGGTACAGTACATATGTCATTATACTAAAATCATAACATTAGATGGTACTCCAAAAATAAAAAGTATTACAATGCCCAAAAAACATAGTATTATCATGGTACATAATAATAAAAATAATAATGATAGTAATAATTATAATAATTGTAATTATTATTATTATTATTATTGTACTCATATATGTCATGATACTGAATAATTCACTTATGCATATACCATATATCATTACATTAGATGGTACTCCAAGAATAAAAAAGTGCCAATGGCTAAAAAACATAGTATTATCATGGTACATAATAATAATAATAATAATAATAATAATAATAATAATAATAATAATAATAATAATGAATTTTATTTTATTATGTAGAACCTTTTTAATAAAATGCATCTTAACATGGTTCACAGGTGAGAAGAAAATATACTTAAAATTAAGCATGAAAGCAATAAAAATAAATAAAAGCAATTAAAAAAACAATAAAACCAAATAACAATAAAAACAATTAAAAAAATATTTTTAAAAACTATGTTTGCGTTTTTAAAAGCTGTAACTTTTTAACTTTAAATCTGAGTTTTTAAAAAATCGAATGTTTTCTATAAAACTTTTTTTTTGTAGAAAAACAGTTTTTAAAAACTCTTATGCAGTTAATACAGTTAGAAAGTATAGTTAAATTCAGGATTTTAAAATGTAATTAAAAACAATATCAATGCAAACAAACTCAGTATTACAAAAATGACATTCATTAAAATAAAATATAATTTCTATTTTCTGTATAATTTAAAAATATTATTATATATTATTATATAATGTTTTTATAGTATTACTAGTGCTGGGCAACGATTAATCATGATTAATCACATCCAAGTTTTTGTGTACATAATATATGTGTGTGTACTGTGTATATTTATTATATATATATATAAATACACACACATGCATGTATATATTTAAGAAAAATGTTATGTTTATATATTAAATATATTTATATATAATATAAATTATATGAATATAAGAATATGCATGTAAATATTTTCAAAATATATACTGTATGTGTGTGTCTTTATATATACATAATAAATATACACAGTACACACACATATGTACACAAAAACTTTAATTTTTGATTGCAATTTATCGCGATTGTTGCCCAGCACTAAATTTTAATAATGTTAAAATATTAAAATGAACATAATAAAAAATACGTTTTATTAAAACAAAATAGATATTCTATAATAAAACAAAATATGACCAAGACAAGTTTTTTGTGAGATTCTCTTAGTCTGTAAATGTTTTGTCTTTTATGTCCTGCAGGCGACTTTAATTTGGGAGGAGTTGAAAGGCCCTCAAAGAGCAAGCGTAATAATAATATATCACAGCTTTTTTGTTTGTCACTCTATGTGCAGAATAATTCAGCAGCACTGGGTTTGGTCTGAATACGACAATCTCCTGCATGGCTTCCTCTTTTCCTGCTATTACATATAAGAATATTGCAGAATGACGACTGATGATTTGATTCATGATCTGATGATCGTTTGGTTTTGTGACCAGTTTGTTTTTTGGTAAGTACTAATGTTTGCATTTTACCTCTCCTGCAGGAATCCTTTAAGGAACCATCAGACTCGAGTGAATCAGACTCCAGTCTCTCCCAGAGTCCAAACATGCAGGACTGGCTGGCCCAGGCCCGCTCCACACGCAGCCTACAGCACCAGAACACCCTCCAGAAACAGAAGGTAGGTTACTTTCTCAAGAAGAAGGTGTTTGGGTCTTAAATGACAAAACGATGGATCTAGAACTATCACCATTGTTGCATTCAATAAGGAAGCATCTGTTAAATGAGAAATTATAATATTGTATGTTAAAATTCAGGAGCTTGAAGAGCAACTTGCAGAGCAGAAGAAGCTATTGAAATCCGTAGCGAGTCGTGGAGAAGAAATACTCACCCAACAAGCGTCACCTGTCAGAACCAGGTATCATTTCTCTCACATCTTACTGCAATATCTTTTTTACCTCAAACTTTTACATCTCTGACTCTCTCTTCACAGTTCTGTCTGTCAAATGTTCTGCAGTGCGACAGAGATCCTCTCGCCGGGTGTAGAGCAGGAGGGAGACATTCAGGCCACGAAGAAGCAGAGGAGAAAGAGATGGGAAAGTCTGAAAAAAGACATGACTACTAAATTACAGCTCCTTATGAACACGCTGGAGCAAGACAGCAAACAACCGGTACGGTGATTTCATTACAGTGTTCACATTAGTGATGGGCATTTTCAAAAGCTTCATGAAGCTTCTAAACATTTGAGAATCACTTGTTTTAAACCAGTGATTCAGAGCGTGTCAAACTCCCAAAGTTATGTGATTTCAGTACGTCTTAACTGTTTAGCATTGTTTCGAAATTTTAATGGTTCATCATTAGGGGACGATCTTAGTAAACCCATGAACCAGTGTTGATGTGCTTTTTCACCTGATCTCAGATCAGTTTTATAAACATTTTAATGACACATTTGTATAATAAAAAGGAATAGTTAATAACCTCTTATTGCCTGATTAACCAAGCTTGGTAACACTTTATTTTATGGACCAATTCTCACTTTTAACTAGTAGCTTATTAGCATGCATATTACTAGCATATTGGCAGTTTATTAGTACTCATGAAGCACCTATTAATTCCTTATTCTGCATGACTGTATTTTAGATCTGTTAATCCTAATCTTAACGATTACCTTACTATTAATAAGCAGCAAATTAGGAGTTTATTGAGGCAAAATTCGTTAGTAACTAATAGTTAGTTAATAGTGACAATTGGTCCCGTAACAAAAGTGTGACCCCAAGCTCTCCATAAAATAAACAGAACAAGCCCTGCAAATTAAAAAAGAGAGCAATTTTTATACAGATATTTCATATTTAATGGTGTTTGAAGATTTGTTTATTGCATTTAATAGCTTACACTTTCAGTAAAACTGAAATTGGTTGTAAAATGTGTTTTCATGCATGTGAATCATTTAGTGAATCAATTTGGAAAGTGATTCAATTAATTCAAAGTTTCAAAAAGCTTTGCTTCCCATCAGTATTTCACATAACTGAAATGTATGAGGGTAGATGACAAATAACACATATAAACTCTTTTTAGCATCAAGATTTTAGCTTAAAATGCATACATTTTAGGTCAGCAATTTTATCACCTTTTAGATTTTTTGCAGATTACTTCAGTAGTCATAAAGTATAATAAATGGATTTCTAAAAGGATTTCAAACATTCTATGAACTTTCCTAATTAAAACAAGTACACTGCTGGGATCTGTAAGATTTTTAATGACTTTTAAAGAAGTCTTTTCTCTTCATCAAGGCTGCATTTATAGGATTAAAAATACAGAAAAAAACTGTAATATTCTGAAATATTACAATTTAAAATAGTGGCTTTCTATATTAATATACTTTAAAATCAAATTTATTTCTGTAATGCAAAGCTGAATTTTTAGCATCATTGCTCCAGTCTTCAGTGTCACATGATCCTTCAGATATTATACTAATATGCGTATTTATTATCAATGTTGGAAACAATTGTGCTGCTTAATACTTCTTTTTTTTTTTTAACCTCTCATACTTTTTTTTCAGGATTCTTTGATGAATAAAACATTAAAAAGAACAGCATTTATATAAAATAGAAATCTTTTGTAACAATGTACATTACCTTTCAAAATTTTGGGTCAGCAATGTTTTTCTTTCTTTCTTTAAGAAATTAATACTTTTATTCAGCAATAAATTGATAAAAAGTGATATTAAAGACTTATATTGTTAAAAAAGATTTCTATTTTGAATAAATGCTGTTTTAGCTTTTTATTCATCAAAGAATCCTAAAAAGTATCATAGGTTCCAAAAAAATATTAAGCAGCAGAACTGTTTTCAACATTAATAATTGATAAATCAGCATATTAGAATGATTTCTGAAGAATTGTGTGGCACTGAAGACTGTAAATGGCTGATAAAAATTAAATTATATTTTAAAGTATATTAAAATAGAAAACTGTTATTTTAAAGTGGAATAATATTTCAGTATTTTTTTTTTCTGTATTTTTGATCAAATAAATGGAACTTCGATGTTCATCATGAACTTGAAATGAAATGTTAAAAATCTTACTGATCCCAAACTTTTAAATGGCAATGTATATCAAAAAATCGTTTGTTTTTATAAACTTGATATTTGATACTCATCTTAATATGCATACTGGTCTTACGTGTACATTAATGCATTTGGCAGATGCTTTTATCTAAAGCTGCTTACATTACATTAATGGTATACTATATATTCGATCAGTTTATGCATTCCTGGAAATGGCTAGATTAGTCGTTTCTCTCATAAATATTTTTTATCAATCTATGTTGCATATTATTATTAGTCTCTCTCCCTCTTTCTTTCCATATTTGGGTTCTCAACTATCATTTTCTTTTAAACTTTAACACTATTCTTTTTGCTGCCTGGCTGCCTGGAGGGAATATTCTTGCATAACGGGGTCTGCATTTTTGTTGTAATAATAGGAAACTGCCTCTGTTGGTGGAGTGTTTTGTAAAAGTTGTATATTTTCAAACAGTTTTACTCCAGAACTGCTTGTGTGAAGACCGCAGCCCCGGTTTATAAGAGAGAGACTCACGTCCAGGACAAGACCAGCCTGATGTCCCTGCACAATGGATTCAGTCAGACAATAAAGGAAATGACTCCTCAGGTAGACATGTTATTATAAAGCACTTCTAAATTTTAATAAATACAGTTGTGTTTATCAAAGTTGTATATATCACGGTTGAATGTTTACACGTCTTCACCATGATAAAAAGGCACAATGGTCAGCCTTGAGTTGTTTATTGCTTTATTTGACAGTTTAGCATACTGACGTGCGTTTGTTGTTGTTGTCATGGGTAAACATTATGTAATGTTTGATCATTTATGCAGGCTACAGAGCGAGAGGTCATTCTGATGGAGCAGCAGCTTTATTCAGCGGTCACAGCCACGTCCTCTTGGGTGGATGATGTGGAGAACACACTGTTTTCTGGCCCTGCGCTGCTGACGGAGAACGCTGAGACACAGCTCTCCAATCATGAGGTAGGAACACCAGATGGCAAATTTTGCTAGATAATATTTGCTATATAATATAATATTGTTAGATAATATGCTAGATAATATATAGTCCTATGAGGCAGACACTAGCCTTCCTTCAGGAGAAAGCCAAATCCTATTCGCCCACACTCAGTGGATTTTTTTTTTTCTTATTAGAGACATTTGCAAACTGACGAATATAATAATTTAGATACAGTTGGTATCTGACATAGAAATAGAAATGTATCCCAGTAGTCTTTATATGATTTTTTTTATGTTTGTCCTTACATACAGTACTGTGCAAAAGTCTTAGGCCGCTAGTATTTTCACCAGCTAAAAGATGGTTTAAAGTAAGTTATTTCTATCCTTTGCTGTAGTGTGTCAGTAAAAAATATTGGTTAACATTTCCAAACATTCTGTTTGCCATTAATTGTAATAATCTAGTGAGATTTTTGTTTGCACAAGGAGTCTGACAACAGTCAGTGCTCCATACTGAGATCTGATCTCACCATCATCCAGTCTGTCTGGAATGACATGAAGAAACAGAACAAACTGAGACAGACTAAATCCAGAAGAACTGTGGCAACATCTCCAAGATGTTTCAAGTAACCTACCTGCAAAGCTACCTGAAAAACTATGCACAAGTGCACATGGGGCAAAAGCTACTTTAAACGCAAAGGATGGTCACATCAGATGCTTATTTATTTTAGTAAATAGAAGTTCATTGATAAAGAAAATCTGACATTGTTTTTGACAGCATCCTCATTTTATGTGCCTAACTGCCTAAAAATTTTAACAGTACTGTAGCTTTGTAGGTATAGGACTCTTAAAGCATCTTGGAGATGTTGCCACAGTTCTTCTGGATTTAGTCTGTCTCCGTTTTTTCTGTTTCTTAAGACAGACTGGATTGAATGATGGAGAGATCAGATCTCTGTTTGCACAAGGAGTCTGACAACAGCCTGTGCTCCATACAAAAATCACACTGGATTATTATAATTAATGGCAAAATGAATGTTTAGAAATGTAAACTGATATTTCCTACTGACACACTACAGCAAAAGACAGACTTTAACTGACTTTAAACCATTTTTTAGCTGATGAAAATATTAGTGGCCTAAGATATTTGCACAGTACTGTTTATGACTTCTGGACAAAAACAAATACAGGATTAGCCAGGATTAGGCCATAGTTCAATTAGGACATTTAAGTAATTTTTATAAACGTGCCTTCGAAAAAACATTACTGGTGTGCATCTTGAGACAAAACAAAGGCACTGATATATTTTAAGATGAGTCAGTGCAAGTTTATTTCAGTTTAAACAGCTCAAACTTACATTTTAGTCTAGGACTAGACTTAAGCCCGGTCTGTGAAATTGGGGGAAAATTATTAAACTACTATTTAATTATTTTTATTTTTTAGTTTTTGTAATTTTTTTTTATTCTAATATTGTTTTATTCAAATATATTTTCAGCCACACTTTATATTAGGTGGCCTTAACTACTATGTACTCACATCAAAAAATAAGTACAATATAACTTACTTATTATTATAAGTAATAAGTATTGTATTGCAGAATACTTTTGCTGCTATTAAGGTGGGATACGGGTAAGGTTAGGGACAGGTTTGGTGGTATGGGTAGGTTTAAGAGTGGGTTAAGGTGTAAGGGATGGTCAACAGTGTAATTATAAATGAAATTACAGAAATTAATTACAGATGTAATTACATATAGGTATTTTTAAAAATATAAGTACAACGTAAAAACGGGTTGGTACACAATAAGTGCATTGTACCAAATTATAAATTTAAATGTAAGTACACAGTGGTTAAGGCCACCTAATATAAAGTGGGTCCATATTTGCTAATATATTCTACTATATGATAAAATGGTCAAACACTTCCTGGTTCACAGACATTGGGAAAAGAAGTGACAGAGGTGACGAGGCAGGTCAGCCACAGCGAGGGGTTGATAGGCGGCTCTGTGGGACTATCTGAGGAAGAGCAGACCCTGATGAAGGACACCCTTGACTGTCTGACTCGACGCCTGGGAGCTCTGGACTCGGCGTTGGACCGCCGCTGTGACACCATGCGGAGCAGAATGCGAGAGCTCACAGCTTTCCAGGTAGGAATTAGGAACCAATCAGCTCTGTATATATATGCAACACTGCAATATCGTCTCAGTTCCTGTTTCTTTTCAGACGGAGTTGCAGCATCTCTTTACAGCACTTAGTGAAAGCAAATTCCAGATTATCCAGAAAATGGCAGGAGTTCTTGACCACACAACAACTAAACAAATTGAAGTAAGAAAGAATAGTTTATATTTGATTATTAATTAATGCACTGGATAATGATTGTGTGTGATAATAGTGTTTAAAATGAGTGATTATAGTAGTATGCCAGTGTTAGATTTTTTTTAAATATACTATTATAGTAATATATTATAATAAAAAAAAAATATTTTTTGAGATTTCTTTTTTAATGTTAGGTTTTGTGCATTTTGTTATGTTGTTTTGTCATTTTTATTAGTTTTAGTTTTTTAAAAATATTTCTAATAAACTTTCATTTATGTTTTTATTTCAGTTTTTGTCATTCTAATACTTCTTTTTTTAATTTATTTACCAAGGCAGCATTTCTAATTTTTGTCTTTTATATACATATATATTTTTTAGCTTTATTTTTTTTTAGTTTTATGTTTAGTTTTTGTTAACAATAAACTCTTTTTTTTTCCTGACAGACTATTGCAGAGGCAGAGGAGACGCTGAAAGATTTCGAGCACAGAATAACAGAGCTGAAAGCCAGAGGGGCGGAGCTACAGCTGGACCAGTTTTCCACCAATGAGCTGCTGAAGCTACAGGTAACAACCAATCAGTGGCATCAACAAATCTGTCAAACACTTTTGTGTTCTCATTTACTCTAAAACAGAAGCGTATTAAGTATCCCCAAGATATAGTGGTTTAGAAATGAAGTATCTATGTTTTCTCAAAGTTTTCCATGTGTGTGCTGGACAGGATGCTTATGAAGAACTGGTGATGACGGTGGGCTCTCGACGGAGCGGGGTGAACCAGAATATGGCGCTGAAGAATCAGTATGAACGAGTTCTGCAGGATCTAATTGATCTGGTGGACACGGCCCAGGATAAGATGAACGCTGACCAGAAGATGATTGCCAGCTCAGTAGAGGACGTGCACAACCTTCTAGACAAGCACAAGGTACATCAAATTCCAAAATACATCTTGTCTTTGTCTAGAAGGTTGTTTACACCCTTTTGATGCTCATATGTCCATAATGTTTTATTTCCAGGAATTTTTCCAAGGCCTAGAGTGGCACATGGTGCTCACCGAGACGTTCTACAAAAAAATCAGTGCCTTTGTTTTGCCACGTGAGCGTCAGACTCTGGAGGAGACACTAGCCCGGGCACAGGATGTGCTTAAGCAAGCACACAAAAAAGGAGTTGAGCTGGAGTGCATCTCAGAGGTAACATGATTTTATGAAGTTTATATATGGGCCATTCTACAGAATTGGTGCAAACTGCTGTCCCACAACCAAAAAACACATTTAAAAAGCATTTATTCAAATCTTAGATGTTTATTAAGATACTTCTATTATTTATTGAAACCCACAATAATATTTAAAATATTAGTAAGCTTAGAATATATAAAATCATCGTTTTTTGGGTGCTTTCAATTGGGAGGTGGCTGTCCTG
Source organism: Cirrhinus mrigala (assembly GCA_036247105.1). NCBI lineage: Eukaryota > Metazoa > Chordata > Actinopteri > Cypriniformes > Cyprinidae > Cirrhinus > Cirrhinus mrigala. Next base: position 10,460,370 of record CM070023.1, on the reverse strand, counting down.
AACCATAAACCCTAAATTTCAGCTTATGAAAATGATATTGAAATTTTTTCCATTGTTGTTTTTAAAAGTATCATTTTGATTCTTTTAAAAAGTGAAGTTCAAAAAAAAATATTTGTAAATTCTTAAACTCTATGTAAAAAAAAATGTCTTTCATGTCACTACCAAAACATTGTGTGTTTTAGTCCATTGGATGAGACTGATTTTAACTACACCCATAAATTTATGATTAAGAAATATTCCTGTGTACCCCTCTCTCATAGCTACAAGGTGTGAGTAGATAGGTCTAATCATTTTGAGGTAAATATGTTTAAAAGTCTGAAAAATGTGTGTGTTTAAGGAACGTCACTGCCGAACACCTTTTTCTGTAATTAATCACACTTTTTTGTGAGTTATTCCATAACATTTAGTTTTTATATGTGTGCCACTGTTCAGAACTGTGCTAGCTAACCATGTGCTGATTAGCATCTTTGAGCTAGGTTTAAAAGTATCTAAAATTGTCAGTACCGAAACATTTGGTGCCGTTTCAGAAGTGACATCTTTGTTTTTTTGGGTTATATCCCATAGAATTGTCACTACCGAAACATGTCATCATTGTTTCGGTAATGACAAAAGGGAACACATAATCCTCATATTTGGTGGAAATAAACAAAATTTTAGTACAGTTATGCAATTTTTTTTAGTATTTTAGTATGTTTTAGTAGCGTTTTAGTATGCAAGTTAAAATTATGTAATGTGATGTGGTTGCTACCAAAGCATTACTACCGAAACATGGGGTGTTTTGTCAAAAATAAGGTATACTGAATTATCAAGTAAGATGTTATGATTCAGTGTATATTCAAACTAATGAATCCTTAACTTTGAAATCGGATTCAAAATACAACAAATTACATAAATTACATTTGAAATATTGCTAAAAATTGAGTTATGGATTTACCTCTGAAAAATTTTTTATAAAATAGCCAAAAAATATATTTACAATCTAGATGTAAGCAAAGGCTTAATATGTATTAATAGGCTTAATAGGTAATCAGTATAACACTAACTGTCTTTTGGTAGTGACAAATTTTGGGAGAGGACAAATACTTCAAAATTTTCTGAAAATACAATATGAGAATTAACTGTACAATTACTAGTAATGTATACCTTAGATAATACAATCTGCATACATACAAAGTTTTTGGGAAAAGACACTTTTTTTCCCAAGATGTTTTCAACTCAATTCTGTAGAATGACCCATATACACTATCAATCAAAAGTTTGGAGTGAAATTTTCAAATAAATTCAAAATTGACAATACTGTTACAGAATATATCTATTTCAAATAAAATGCTGTTCATTTGAACTTTGGAAAATTTAGGAAGAAACTGTATCCTAGTCTCCACAAAAATAAGCAGCACTGCTGTTTTCATTATTGATAATAAGAAATTATTTCTTTAGCAGCAAATCAGAATATAAGAATGATTTCTGATGGATCATGTGAGACTGAAGACTAGTGTAATGATGCTGAATATTCAGCTTTGCATTAAGAAAGTAAATTACATTTTATAACATATTCGGATAGAAAATAGTTATTTTAAATGTTAATAATGTTTCACAATATTACTGTTTTATAAATGCACTTTTGGTGAGCATAAGAGTCTTTCAAAGCAATTTAAAAATCCACCAGCCCTAAACTTTTGAAAGGTAGTAATGTTTCAAAGTATGAAACTGTTTCTTATAATCTCATGTATGTATTTGTGCCTTTATCAGACGTGGAGTCGTCTAGTTTCAGACTATCAGACCCTGTACAGATTGCTAGAGGCTGTGGAAGGCAGTCTGCCGACTGTCGGCCTGGTGGAGGAGACAGAAGAAAGACTGAAAGAAAGAATAGAGCTCTATCAAGTATGTAATGAAATAATGAATCTTCAGGCATCATATCTTGTTAGATAATCTGGAGTAACTATACATTATCTAAACACATTTTCAATTTGACCTTTGACCTTAGGCCCTTAAAGCCAGTCTGACGGAGCACCAACACAAGCTGCATCAGGTGCTGGAGGAAGGGAAGCATCTTTTGTCATATGTGAGCTGCTCCAGTCTGGAGAACCAGCTCACTCTTTTGGGCGAGCATTGGCTCAACAACTCCACCAAGATCAACAAGGAGCTACAGAACCTGGAATCCATCCTGAAGCACTCAACCAGGTCAGAAACAAATTTTTTAGACTGATGCATTGTTTTGTTTATTGTATTTCATAATCTCCATGATAAGATGTGCTTGTTTGTCGCAGGTATAAGCTTGAGTCTGTTGAACTGAATCGATGGCTACAGGAAGCTCTGGAACGCTTGGAGTTCTGGAACACGCAGTTTGTAGCTGGACCTCAGGAACTGGAGACTGTTAAAGACCAACTATCAGCTTTTCTGGTTAGTCAGACTGGTTCAATCTTAAGAAATTACAAGCATGGGGTGTGTTTGAGATGTTGGTGCATTTGGTCAACCAGTTTCACTAGAAAACCATGCTGGTTCAAGCTTTGCTAGTTAACAGAATGCAAATGATATTATTTTATTTTATTTTATTTTATTTTATTTTATTTTATTTTATTTTATTTTGTTTTGTTTTGTTTTATTTTGTCCAATTTTATTTTATTCAATTTTATTTTATTTTATTTTATCCGTTTTTATTTTGTTTTATTTAATTTTATCCAATTATTTTATCCAATTTTATTTTATCCAGTTCTATTTGATTTGATTTAATCCAATTTTATTTTGTTTTATTTTATTTTATCCAATTTTACTTTATCCAATTTTGTTTTGTTTTGTTGTTTTATTTTATCCAATTTAATTTTATTTTATCCAATTTGATTTTTTTCCTATTTTATTTTATCCTGTTTTATTTTTTTCCAATTTTATTTTATCCAGCTTAATTTTATCCAATTTTATTTTAATTTATTTTATTCAATTTAATTTTTTCCTGTTTATTTTTTCAAATTAGATTTTTTTCCAGTTTTAGTTTATCCAGCTTTATTTTATACAATTTTATTTTGTTTTATTTTATTCTATACAATTTTTTTGTTTTATACAATTTTTTTTTGTTTTATACATCATATCATCCATTTATTCATTCATTCTCCAAACGGCTGGTCCCATGTAGAGTTGTGGGGATGCTGGAGCCTATCCCAGTGTCTCGGACCATATTTTTATTTTATTTTTTTACATGTTTTTATTGTATTTTATTTTATTTTTTAATAATCTGTAAGTATAATATAGTAATTTATATTCTCAGTTTTTTTGCCAATTAGAATGGTTTCAAAAGAAGCTTTAATTAAAAATTATAAATACTAATATCTTTTATTTATATCTTTGCATGTCCATAAGGAAGTACCGATACAGGTCGTTTCATACATCATATTTTCTTCTGTACAGGAGTTCAGTAAGGAGGTGGAGAGTCGCTCCAGTCTAAAGGCCTCGGTGCTGAACGAGGGAAACCAACTGCTCAGACTAAAGAAGATGGACACCACGTCCCTGCGGTCTGAACTTTCCCGTCTGGACTCTCAGTGGTCCGAATTGCTCGCCCGCATTCCCGTAGTTCAAGAGAAACTCCATCAGGTACTGACCAGCACATCTGCGCACTAAACAGGCTCCAACAAATAGGATTAGTTTCATTTCTGGGGTTTTTAATTCCTTCATCTTTTGAAGATACATTTTTTGTTGTTTCAGTCTCAGATGGATAAGCTGGCATCCCGTCATGCTATCGCTGAGCTTGTAAACTGGATTTCATTGATGGAGAGAGTGATAGAAGAGGATGAGGAGAATCTCAAAGGGGCTGTTGGGTCAAAGGTCATCCAAGAGTACCTGCAGCGATACAAGGTGACATCATTTGCTGTTTTACACCTGTTACAGTCTACGAAAGGTCTATCGTATTTAAGTGGGCTATTCTTTTCCAAATTAATCTGTTGGTTGGACTGGTTTTTAAAAGTCTATCAGACGTCTAGCTACACAAGACTAATTCTGAATTTTTATGTGTATAATTGCTGTTTTCTTCATGTTGTTTGTCTTCTACATCCTGTAGGGCTTCAGAGTGGATGTGAACTGCAAACAGATGACTGTGGACTTTGTGAATCAGTCAGTGCTCCAGATGAGCGGTGCAGACGTGGAAAGCAAACGAAGTGATAAAACAGATTTTGCGGAGAAACTGGGGGCCATGAACTGCCGCTGGCAGATACTACAGACACGTATCACAGAGAGGGTGAGACCTCAGATGCAGCTCATACATACTATAAACACTTTTCGAACTCCAATCACACTTTTGGTAGATAATTTAATTCTGAGCTGTTCTATAAATATTTATTTTGTTAACACTTTACAAATAAGGTTCCATTAGTTCATGTTAGTTAATGTATTAACTAACATGAATGAACAATGAACAATACATTTATTACAGTGTTTATTAATCTTTGTTAATGTTAGTTAATGAAAATACAGTTGTCCATTGCTCACGTTAGTTCCCAGTGCATTAACTAATGTTAACAAACACAACTTTTGATTTTAATAATGCATTAGTAAATGCTGAAATTAACATTAACTAAGATTAATAAATGCTTTAGAAGTATTGTTCATTCTTAGTTCATGTTAACTAATGAACTTCAATGTAAACTGTTACCTTTATTATTATATATTATATTATATTATATTACAATATAATGCAACATAAAAATAACTATGATTTCAGCTGATCTTGATTAATTTATAATTTTAGTCATCTTATGGCCCCTTGGAAGGTTTATAAGGCCCTCTGCTTGAGAACCGCTGTAAAATAGACATTTTATTTTGTTTGTTTGTTTTTTAGTGCATGTCAGCGATGATGTCATTGTAATATTTGCATACTACTCTAAATTGTAAATACATACAGATTTATACTGTTTGAAAAAAAAGGTTTTCACGTATGTGTGTCTGTTTATGTATATTTTTGTAAATTTCTATATATAATGCATACATACAAACAACTGATGTATAGAAGAACAGATATTTGGATATTTAAAAAAAAAAACTAAAAAAATAATATAATAATGTAATTTATATCCACGATTCCTTTGTTGCAGACGTTTTAAGAACTGCATGTTCTACAATAAAAGTTATATTATATTATATTATATTTTATTATATTATAATACACAATAAAAATAAGTATGATTATTGTTACGTGGAGTGAGAGGCGAGAGGCGAGCGGATCCACTTGCGAGCTTTTATTAATAGGACGAGACAAAGACATGGTCGTACAGGCAGGGTCGAAAACAGGAGCAGACAGGTATATCACGGGCAAGACGCAGAGAATAATCCAATAACACGAGCAGAGTCCAGAAGGCAGGCGGCGAACAGTCAAAACGGGGAAGCCAGGCGAGAGAACAAAACCAGAAACCAGGAACGAGGAAACTAGGAAACGCTAACGAATGAACACAACAAACTCACAATACTCCGTGGCTTGCAAAGGGAAAGACCGGGGTTTTTATAGCGCCACTGATTGGTCACAGGAATCGACGCAATAGGCGCGATGGGTGATGGGAGTAGTAGTCCGGGGTGCAAAGCAGCAGTCTGTGAGAAGTGACAGGGTGAGAGCGACATCTGGCGGTGAGCGGACCGCAAGACACCGACCAGATTCGTAACATAGCCCCCCCCCAAGGAGCGGCTTCCAGACGCTCCAACCGAAAAACAGTCCAGGGGAGCAGTGGGAGGGCCAGGAGACTGAGGCAGAACCGGCGAGGCGGAAGCCTTCCAGGGTGGAGCCGGAGGCGCAGGAGCCCTCCAGGGCGGAGCCGGAGGCGGAGCAGGAGGCGCAGGAGCCCTCCAGGGCGGAGCAGCCCTCCAGGGCGGAACAGGAGGCGGAGCAGGAGGCGCAGCAGCCCTCCAGGGCGGAGGCGGAGGCAGAGCAGGAGGCGCAGGAGCCCTCCAGGGCGGAGGCGGAGCAGGGGGCGCAGGAGCCCTCCAGGGCAGAGCCGGAGGCGGAGCAGGAGGCGCAGGAGCCCTCCAGGGCGGAGCCGGAGGCGGAGCAGGAGGCGCAGGAGCCCTCCAGGGCGGAGCAGCCCTCCAGGGCGGAACAGGAGGCGGAGCAGGAGGCGCAGCATCCCTCCAGGGCGGAGGCGGAGGCAGAGCAGGCAACGCCAGAGCCCTCCAGGGCGGAACCAGACGCAGAGCGGGAGGCGGAGCAGCCCTCCAGGGCGAAACAGGAATCTGCGTCACGGTCTGGGACCTGGGGAGAGCAGGGACAGAGGAGGCAGACGGAATAGGGGGAGTAGGCGCAGCAGCCCTCCGGGGCGGAACAGGAGGCGCAGCAGCCCTCCGGGGCGGAACAGGAGGCGCAGCAGCCCTCCGGGGCGGAACAGGAGGCGCAGCAGCCCTCCGGGGCGGAACAGGAGGCGCAGCAGCCCTCCGGGGCGGAACAGGAGGCGCAGCAGCCCTCCGGGGCGGAACAGGAGGCGCAGCAGCCCTCCGGGGCGGAACAGGAGGCGCAGCAGCCCTCCGGGGCGGAACAGGAGGCTGCGTCATAGACTGGGACCTGGGAAGAACAGTGACAGAGGGTGCAGACAGGAAAAAGGGAGAAGCAGAGAGTTTAGCGGATAACGCCCCCTCCATAAGAGGTTCTACGGCAGGCGCCGACACCTCTGGAGGCATTGGCGCAGCTTCTCCGCTGGGGAAGGCCTCTGGAGCAGACTTGAGACCCAACGGGACATCTGAAGCAGGCTTGTGATCAGAGGGGAGCTCTGGAGCAGGCTGGAGACCAGACGAGAGCTCTGCAGCAGGCTTGAGATCAGAGGGGAGTTCTGGAGCAGGCTGGAGACCAGACGAGAGCTCTGGGTCAGGCTGGAGGCCTGACGAAAGCTCTGCAGCAGGCTTGAGATCAGAGGGGAGTTCTGGAGCAGGCTGGAGACCAGACGAGAGCTCTGGGTCAGCTGGAGACCAGACGAAAGCTCTGCAGCAGGCTTGAGATCAGAGAGGAGTTCTGGAGCAGGCTGGAGACCAGACGTGGCCTCGGGGCTGATCTGTGAACAGACGTGACCTCAGGGGCACAGTGTGCAGCCCACACACACCAGATGGCAACCGCCATTAAAGGTAGAGCAGCAGCGGGAGGTTGTGGTGGATCCAGTACACCGGCTATCATGATAGGCCGTGATCGTGGGATATCAGACGAGGCATGGCACGGCTCTGGAAGGTCAGACGAGATGTGACTTGGCTCTGGACGAATAGACGAGACATGACTTGACTCTGGGCGGTCAGACGAGGCGTGATGGGGCTCTGAGCCGTCGGGCAGGATGTGACTTGGTTCGGGGTGACCAACTGTGACTTGACCTGCTTCGTGAAGATCAGTAGTGAATTGACTTGGCTCATGAAGATCAGCCGTAACTCTACTTGACTCGGGGACGACAGCCTTGACGTTGCTTGACTCGGGGACGACAGCCTTGACGTTGCTTGACTTGGAAGCTTGACTGGACTTGGAAGCTTGACTGGACCTGGAGGCTACAGCCGTAGCCTGACTTGACTCTGGAGCAGCGGCTGAAGCTTGACTTAGCTCTGGAGAAACAGCAGCAGCTCGGCTTGGCTCATGAGGATCCGCTGTAACGGGACTTGACTCCTGAACAACATGGCTTGGCTCAGGAACAACATGGCTTGACTCAGGAACAACAGCTGTAACGTGACTTGACTCAGGAACAACAGCTGTAACGTGACTTGACTCGTGAAGAACAGCTGTGACTTGGCTTGACTCGTGGGGAACAGCTGTGACTTGGCTTGACTCGTGGGGAACAGCTGTGACTTGACCTGACTCGTGGGGAACAGCTGTGACTTGGCCTGACTCGTGGGGAACAGCTGTGACTTGGCCTGACTCTGTGTCTTGACTTGACTCTGGGGTAGCCGCCGCGGCATGAAGGAGTGCCATTTTTGGTGCCCATACCGTCACTAGAGGTGTGTCCAGCACGTGGGCCATCATGACCACAGGTGGCGTCCGGGTGCTGACCACAGGTTCTGTAATGGCGGCCATCTTGTACAGTTGCTTGGAGATGGCGGCCATCTTGTGCAGTGGCTCTGGCGTGGCAGCCATCTTGTGCAGTGGCTCTGGCGTGGCAGCCATCTTGTGCAGTGGCTCTGGCGTGGCAGCCATCTGTGCAATGGCTCAGGAAACACAGCTGCAATTTGACTTGACTTGGGAACTTGACTAGACTCAGGAAACACAGCTGCAACTTGACTTGACTTGGGAACTTGACTAGACTCAGGAAACACAGCTGCAACTTTATATGGCTCTGGTATGGCAGCCGTGACGTGACAGAGCTCTGTCTTCGCCGCCATCTTGTGAACGGGCTCAGTAGTCACCGCCATTGTGTGGACGCGCTCCGACGCGGCCGCCATTTTGTGAACGGGCACCGCTGTTGCTGCCATCGCGTTAACGCGCTCCGGCCATCTTGTGCGCGGGTTCTGCTGACGCCGCCATAGCCTGAGCGCACTCCAACACGGCCGCCATTTCACGAGCGATCCAGGCGGTAAACTTGTTTGAGGCGTCGTGATCCGGCGTGACCACCAGTCTGCGAGAGGGATGCGCGGCTGCCATGTCCGCGTCGTCGCGTTCCTCCTTCGCGACCCCAACAGTACACGGCGAACCCGCACACAGCAACGCAAAGTTCATAAATGCGGCTAATGATGAGCGCGGAGCCTCACGTCTCACTCTCGCTCTTAGCGGCTCATTGACGCCATCGGCAAACAGTTCAATAATAATACAGTCCGGGAGGGTAGAATAGTTTGAAATGGCCAAAAACTCACGGATGTACTGTTCGAGGGTACGTAGTCCTTGTTTGATCCGGAAAAGAATTCTGTCAGTGTCCATGTCGAATGAATGTCCGGGGTGAAAGCTGCTGGATCCTGTGTTGACGGAGTATTCTGTTACGTGGAGTGAGAGGCGAGAGGCGAGCGGATCCACTTGCGAGCTTTTATTAATAGGACGAGACAAAGACATGGTCGTACAGGCAGGGTCGAAAACAGGAGCAGACAGGTATATCACGGGCAAGACGCAGAGAATAATCCAATAACACGAGCAGAGTCCAGAAGGCAGGCGGCGAACAGTCAAAACGGGGAAGCCAGGCGAGAGAACAAAACCAGAAACCAGGAACGAGGAAACTAGGAAACGCTAACGAATGAACACAACAAACTCACAATACTCCGTGGCTTGCAAAGGGAAAGACCGGGGTTTTTATAGCGCCACTGATTGGTCACAGGAATCGACGCAATAGGCGCGATGGGTGATGGGAGTAGTAGTCCGGGGTGCAAAGCAGCAGTCTGTGAGAAGTGACAGGGTGAGAGCGACATCTGGCGGTGAGCGGACCGCAAGACACCGACCAGATTCGTAACAATTATATACGTGATATAATGTTTTTTTTTTTTTGGCATTTTTAGCAATTATTAATTTAGCATTTTGGTTATCTTATGGCCCAATGGAAGGTTTATGAGGCCCTCTGCTTGAGAACCACTATAACAGAATGTTTTATTTTGTTTGTCTATGTTTTTTTTTTTTGTTTTTTTTTAGCAAGTGTCAGCGATGACATCATTGTAATATTTGTATACTACTGTAAATTGTGATTACATACAGATTTATAATTGGTGTTATTGTTGGGTACATGATTGCTAAATTGTATCATGAAATTGTTTAAATATGTTGTCAAATGTTACTTTTTGTTGTTTCAGGTGCAATATCTGGAATGCTTGTTGGAATCCTGGGTTGAATATGAGGGTAAAGCTCAGACTCTTCAGGCATGGCTGAACTCTCAGGAGGACAGGCTCAAGAGAAAACACAGGATTGAGAACCTATCCTCTGTACAGAATGCACTGAAAGACTGCCAGGTTTGACCGTTTGACTAAGCACGCAGTCTTATTTTATTCAACATGACTGCCACGACTGAATTACAGATTTTCTGTCTTTTTCTGACATGTAACTTCAGGAGATAGAGGAGATGGTGAAGGAAAAGGAGAGGGAGCTGGAGAGAGTGGAGGAACAGGCTTGTGCTCTCGTCCAAAATAAGACCGACGAGGCCTGTGCTGTTGTCATGGAGTCTCTGCAAGCCTTGAACAACACATGGGCCAATCTGGACCACTTGGTATTTACTGTTTTTATTAGACCATTAAAGCAGAAGTTCACTTCCAGAGCAATGTGCTCACCCCCTTGTCATCCAAGATGTTCATGTCTTTCTTTCTTCAGTCGTAAAGAAATTATTTTCTGAGGAAGAAATTTCAGCAATTTTCTCCATATAGTGGACTTCAATGGTGCCCGTGAGTTTGAACATCCAAAATGCAGTTTAAATGCAGCTTCAAAAGGCTCTAAACGATCCCAGCCAAGGAAGAAGGGTCTTATCTAGCGAAACGATTGGTTATTTTTTAAAAAAAATTATAATTTATATACTTTTTAACCTCGAATGCTCATCTTATCTAGCTCTACGTGAACTCTGTGCATTCCGGGTCAATACAGTTAGGGTATGTCAAAAAACTCCCATCTCATTTTCTCCTCCAACTTCCTCCAAAAAAATCATCCTACATCGCTGCAGAAGTACCAGCCCAATGTTTACAAGGTGAATGCCTAAGGACGGTCACACACCCTTTACAAAAAAGGTAAAACAGCGATGTAAGATTATTTTGAAGTTGGAGGAGAAAATGAGATGGGAGTTTTTAGACGTACCCTAACTGTCATGAACCAGACTTCACACAGAGCTAAACAAGACGAGCACTTGAGGTTAAAAAGTATATAAATTGTACGTTTTTTAGAAATTAACCAATTGTTTTGCTAGATAAGACCCTTCTTCCTCGACTGGGATTGTTTGGAGCCTTTTGTAGCTGCATTTAAACTGCATTTTGCAAGTTCAAACTCATGGGCACCATAGAAGTCCACTATATGGAGAACATGGTTCTGGAAGTAACCTTCTCCTTTAATACAGAATTTATATATGGTTGTAGTCTTTGTATGTTGGCTTTTGCATGTAAATTGTCTTTGTATTGCTGTGTCTCAGATCGGACAGCTCAAGATCAGCCTGAAGTCTGTCCAGGACAAGTGGAGTCAATACAAACAAGCATCTGAAGAGATCAACGGCTACCTGACGGAGGGACGCTACTCTGTGTCCCGCTACCGTCTTCTCACAGGATCTCTGGAGGCTTCGCGGCTACAGGTGGAGAGTCTACAGGTAAAGCACTTTCCAGTGCATCTAAAACTCATGGATCTGAAGTGGAAAAAATGACTAATTTTCTTTCTTCTGTCATCTTTAGAACCTGCAGGAGGAGCTTGAGAAACAAGAGAGCAGTCAGAGAAAGTTCGGATCAGTTACACATCAGCTTCTGGAGGAGTGTCACCCCTCTGTGTCTGACACACTCAATAACACACTAAAAGACATTAATGCCAGGTACATTTTAGTTTGCAAATGCAAAGTCATTTTGGCTTGAGTGTTTTTGAGAGTGAGGCTGATGTAATGGAAATGTGTTTTGTGCTATTTAGGTGGAACAGTCTGCAAGAGGAGATCGTGGAGCGTCTGAAGAGCAGTAAGGCTCTCCTGCAGCTGTGGCAGAGCTATAAGGATCTTTATGGACAGAGTGACTCCAGCGTCCAGACTCTAGAGGAGAAAGCAAATCAGATGCTGAAGACGGCCAGCCACAAAGACATCACAGAGGAGGAAGTGTCCACCTGGATTCAAGACTGTGCTGTGAGTGCAATGTTGCATTTTCTTCTTGGTGCAATTTGCTTTCACAAGGCTATCAAACTGTGTTTATGCAAGTCACATGTAAGTAAAATGTTCCCTCAGGAGCTGCTGCGCTCTCAGGCTCCCGTCCAGGCGTCTCTGCAGGTTTTATTGGAGCTTGGAGAGCAGCTCAAACAGCAGGTGGACACATCAGCTGCGGCTTCCATCCAGTCTGACCACCTGTCTCTCACCCAACGCCTCAGTGCCGTAGAGCAGAGCCTGAGCCGACAGCAGGTGGCGCTGCAGGTGAGTGAAGAAGATTAGTTAGCGCCATATGAAAGTGGTTTTAGTGTTTGGTACTGAGGGTTTTTTCTCCTCAGGCTGGAGTTCGGGACTATGAAACGTTTAACGAGCAGTTGGACTCTCTGTCCCGCTGGATTGTGGAAGCTGAGGAGGTTCTGAAAGGTCAGGATCCAAATGGTTCATCTGACCAGTCACTGATACGGGACCGCATGGAGGAACTGAAGGTATGCAAGACTGAATGGATAAATTATGCTGGGATGCATGGAATATGCAAAGATTAGTTCAGTGTTGTTGTTGTTTACTAAAACTATTTAATTTTGTTTGCATTAACTGAAAAAAAAGCTGAGATAAAATAAAATATAAATAAAAACATGTAAACAACAACAAAAAAAAGCAGCTGAAATAAAATAAGTTTGAGCTGAAATAATAAAATTACTAAACTAAAACTGAAATAAAACATACATTAAAAATGAATTAAAATAATTAAAGCACACAACAAAATTAATAAAAATGTAAAAATAAAATCTAATTCAAAATATTAAAAACACAACGGTAGTATATAAATAATACTGAAATAACTTTGAAATAAAGCTAAAATAAAAATGTAAAATTCAGTTAAAAATTACATTTAAATCATTAATGCACAAAACATCATTCCTAAAAATTAAACTAAAATTAAAATCTGAAAATCTAAGAATGAAAGCTACTTCAAATTATTAATAAATACTATAGTAGTATATACATAATTCTGAGATAACCTTAAAATAAAGCTGAAATAAAAAAAAATAATAATTCAGTTGAAAATAAAATTAAGTCATTAACTCAAATAAAATTGCTAAAAAATTAAACTAAAATTAAAATCTAAAAATAAAAGCTAATTCAAAATATGAATAAATACTATAGTAGTATATAATTAATACAGAAATAACCTTGAAATAAAGCTGAATTAAAAATGAAAAATTCTATTAAAAAAGAATACAAATCATAAACTCACATAACAGAATTACTAACAATTAAACTAAAATTAAAATCTAAAATATCTAAAAATAAAAGCTAATTCAAAATATTAATAAATATTGTAGTAGTATATAAATAATACCAAAATAACCCTGAAATAAAGCTGAAATAAAAAATTTAAATTCTATTAAAAATGAATTAAAATCAAACTCACAACAAAATTACTAAAACAATTACACTAAAATTGAAATCTAAAAAAATATAAAAATAAGTTAATTCAAAATATTCATAGTAGTATGTAAATGATACTGAAATAACCTTGAAATAAAGCTGAAATTAAAATGAAAAATTCTATTAAAAATGAATTAAAAACGTAAACTCACATAACAAAATTAATAATAAAAATTAATAATTCAATGAAAAATTAAATAAAATCATTAACTCACATAGCAAAATTTTAAAAAAGCTAAAATTAAAATCTGAAAATCTAAAAATAAAAGCTAATTCAAAATATTAATAAGCGCTACAGTAGTATATAAATAATAAGGAAATAACCTTGAAATAAAGCTGAAATAAAAATCAATACTTCATTTAAAAATGAAATAAAATCATAAAATCACATAACAAAATTACAAAAAATTAAACTCTAAAAAAATCTAAAAATACAAACTAATTCAAAATATTAATAAATACTATAGTAGTATATAAATAATACCAAAATAACCCAGAATCAGGCTGGCCAATATGTACACTGTAAGTCAAAATATTAGGACACAGTTGATTGGATTTATGTTTCTAATTTATGTTAAAAACCATTTGTTCCAAAAGGCTTATGCTTAAATTCTTATTTATATATATATATGTATATATATATATATATTTTTTTTTTTTTGATCACTATGTAATTCAAATAGACTCAAAATAACAGAGAATTAGAAAACTTAAAATATGCAATATATTGATCAACCATTGCTTTGTTTATTTATCCAGAAACAAATGCTGAAGTTCAGCAGTATGGCTCCTGATCTGGAAAGGCTGAATGAACTGGGTTACCGACTCCCTCTCAACGACTCGGAGATCAAACGCATGCAAAACCTCAACAGAAGCTGGTCCACCACCTCAGCTCAGACCACTGAGAGATTCAGGTTTGCTAGAGGGATTATATCATTATTGAACCTTTCCTTCTTATATCTCTTGCTTAAGGCCTTCATGGAAATCTACAATACTGTAGTAGATATTGTCAAATGTCTGTTCTCCATCTAAAGAATGTCTAAATTCTCCTCTCAGCAAACTTCAGGCACTCTTACTACAGCAGCAGACCTTTTTGGAGAAGTGCGAGACGTGGATGGAGTTCCTGGTGCAGACGGAGGAGAAACTGGCCGTGGAGATTTCCGGAAACTTCCAAAGCCTAATGGAGCAGCAAAGAGCCCATGAGGTGAGATATACAAAAGAAAATTAGAAGTTGCAAAACGTGCCTAGATACTAATAAATAAGCAATGTTACAGCTGTTTCAGGCTGAGATGTTCAGCAGACAGCAGATCCTTCACTCCATTATCAGCGATGGACAACGCATGCTGGAGCAGGGACAGGTGGACGACAGGTGAGCAACATCATCTCAATCATCAGATATATGCTTATGCTACATACAGACTGAATGCTTATATTTAAAACTGACCGTTTCCAGAGATGAGTTCAAGCTGAAGCTGGCTCTGCTGAGTAACCAGTGGCAGGGGGTGGTGAGACGGGCGCAGCAGCGCAGGGGCATCATAGACAGTCTCCTGCGACAATGGCAGCGCTACAGGGAAATGGTGGAGAAGCTTCGCAAGTGGTTGGTGGAAGCGTCCCATCAGGCTGAAACCCTGCAGGCGGGCGCACCTGTGCCGCTGCAACAGGCACGAGTCATGCTGGATGCAGTTCAGGCAAGTTTTCTTTGATCTAAATATGCTTTTGTGTGGGCTGTTAGCGCCTCCTGTTGACGCTCTGTTGTTCTTGCAGCTGAGGGAGAAGGTTCTGCTGAGGCAACAGGGCAGTTACATCTTGACGGTGGAGGCAGGGAGACAGCTGCTTCTGTCTGCTGATACACGGGCCGAAGCGGCTCTACAAGAGGAGCTGCTCGACATACAGGAGCGCTGGAGACACGCCAACATCCGCCTGGAGGAACAAAAGAAAGAGCTGGCTGTCCTGCTAAGGGTAGAGTTTTTTGTCACAGCACCACCTGTTTACTTCATTTGGAGTCTTTATTGCTGCATGTTCCTGGATTGATTTAGTGATTCTTTTCTTTCAAAAAAATCTACCAAAATTGAGTCACCCATCCAAACATGAGAAAATATCAAAGAATATTTTTAATTGTAAATTCCAAATCTGGTAAATAGTAATTTCAATAGTAAAGTCATTAAAAATCTTAAAAAAACAAAAACAAAAAAAAACATATCTAATTCAAATTAAATAAAAATGTTTTTATTATTGTTATTTTTTAAATACATATTTAGTAACTAAATATAAATATGAAATGATTATAATTAGGATATAAATATTCGTATCATTTTAGTCATTTTGTTATGTGCTTGTGATTTTTTTTTTTTTTTTTTTTTTAATTTATTACTTTTGGTGTATTTATTTCAGTTTTAATTTTAGTAATTTTAGTACTTTAACTTATTTTATTTCACTTAGTTGCTAAAACTACATTTCAAATTTTAGTTTAAGTTTTTATTTTATTTTATTTTTTCATAATTCTCTAGTTTTTAAAATGACATATAATATAACAATTTATATGAAAAGAATTTTGTATAAAACTGTTATTTTAGTGTAATTGAGTTATCATAATAGTTTTTACGTTTCATTAGTTTTTAATTCATTTCCTGTGTTTCATTTTAAATTTGGTTAGTTTTAATCATTTAATTTTGTAATTTTTTGCAGTTTTGTTATTTTATTTTGTGTTTTATTTTTCATATTTATTTGCTTTTTATTAAGTATTTTTTGTCATATCTTTGAATTTAGTTTTAGTTGTAGTAATTTTACTACATCAAGTTCAAAAATGTGAGAATTTAAGAAATGTAAAAACTATGTAAAAAAAATTAGTATATCATATACAGTATATGTAAATAAATATAAATATATATAAAATATATATTTATTTTTATATATTTATTTCACTGTTTTCACTGCTATTATTATAGTTTTGGTTTACTGTAAAGGTAATTGTATTATTTAAGTGAAATAAATATTATTTTCTAGTATTTCCGTATCATTTCACCTATAATTTTGCTCTCAAACGAACGTCTGCATGAGTTTATAGGTTGTTTTTAGATGATAAGCAATTCATGTTACTATAATTGTTCAGAATGTGTTATATGTACCCAGAAACCACTTTGACTCATTTCAAACTCTTTGCAGGATTGGGAAAGATGTGAAAAAGGTATCGGAGGATCTCTGGAGAAACTGAGAGCTTTCAAACGGCAGCTTTCCCAGCCGCTCCCAGATCGCCACGAGGACCTACAGTCTGAACAAATGCGCTGCAAGGTATGCACAGTTTAGATTTAATATGAAGAACTGAACACTGATAAAAAATGAAAACCAATGAACAACCGTTTCTTACAGGATCTGGAGAGCATGTTTGACGGCTGGAAAGAGGATTTGACCCATCTGACGGTGTTGAGAGAGTCTCTCTCCAGCTACATCAGTCTTGAGGATCTGCGGGTGCTACAGGAACGCATTGAACTCCTGCACCGCCAGTGGGAGGAGATCTGTCACCAGGTACGCTAAAGACATATGGCCATCAGGTGGTGCTGTTTTACAGCATATGCATGCATTTGGAGCAGACATCACAGGCACATTCAAACAAACGTTGTCTGGTCTCCATAGGATGCTCATTGGATTTTAAAACACATCCACAGATAGTCTTCAAAGAATTGCTATGCAATTCAGTTGTTTTTCAAACATCACTGCATCATGTTTTGCTGGTAAAAAAAAATGCAAAGCACCAGTTTTTAGCTCAAAGTGAAACTTGAATGCAAAGCATGAAGATTTTTATGCACCCTCTGCCTTTGTGGCATCCGGTGCGTGAGCTGAGACACCACAGGATGTGAGCGTACGTTTGATATTTCAGTAGAAGGATTTAACCGTAGGTACAAGCTGTCAGAAACTCTTCACTCATGGTTTATTTTTATTGATGCTCTGGTAAGCATACTTTTTTGCCCATGTGGTCTGTTTTTGGTCTTTTAGTTTTGAGCATGTGTAACAGCGTGTTTCTTTACACTTTACAATTTGCACATTATAAAGATGCGGAGAGTTGCCGTGGCTAGATATTTAATTGAATCTGCTTAGATGTAGTTTAAATGCTCAACCGTATGTGCAATTACTAAAGGCTATGTTTTTGTGTATTTGTTTGTGCAGTTGAGTCTGCGCAGGCAGCAGGTGAGCGAGAAGCTGAATGAATGGGCCATCTTCAATGATAAATATAAGGAGCTGTGTGAATGGCTGACGCAAATGGAAAGCAAAGTATCCCAGAATGGAGACATCAGCATTGAAGAAATGATTGAGAAACTGCGAAAGGTAACGGTTAAATCTTTGGGATATATATATGTTGTCTAGCAACAAGCTGTAAGTGTTTTAATATAGCATTAACACCAGCCGTAGCTCATATGGTAATGTGGTGGAAACTGTAGCTTCCAATGATAATCTCGTATTTGTAAGAGATGTTTGTAGCAACATACCGCTAAACACTCTTCAAAAGCAACTTGAGTTGAACTGGATTTTACTAACTTGTCCTCGTCTTTGTGTCTCAGGACTATCAGGAGGAGGTGACGGTGGTTCAGGAGAATAAATATGAGCTCCAGCAGCTGGGTGAACGTTTAGCTCGTGCCAGTCATGAGAGCAAAGCCTCTGACATCGAACACAAACTCAGTAAAGTCAACGAACGCTGGCAGCATCTGCTCGACCTCATCGGGGCCAGGTACTGTAACACTCACTGCAATGTGTTGTGGTTGGCATTATCTGCACTATTTTATGCAATATTTGTTCAAAATTCAAAATAGTTGAGGTTTGAATCAGCATTGTGTTGAGATTATATTTCCCTTTTCCTACTTCATAAGTTATTTTAGTATTATTTATATACTGTTGAAGTATTTATTACTATTTTAATTACCTTTTGTTTTTATATTTATTTTTATGTTTTTCATTTAAACTTTAGTTTTAGTAATTTTGTTATGTGCTTTTTTCATTTTTATTAGTTTTTTATATTTATATTTAGCTTTGGTTTATTTTTTATTTCAGTTTTACTTTTAGTTTTAGTCATTTTATTGCTTTTATTTCACTTAGTTGCAAAACAACATTTCTAATTTTATTTTAAGTTTTTACGTTTTAACCTTTTTTTCTTATTGTTTTATTTTATTTTATTTTATTTTATTTTATTATTTTTTTCATAATTGTCATGTTTTTAAAATGATACATAATTTAATAATTTATATGAAACGATTTTAGTATAAAACTGTTATTTTAGTTTTGTGGAGTTACTGTTATAGTTTTTTTTTTTTCATTTGATTAGTTTTTATTTTTATATTTCCTGTTTTCATTTAAAATTTGGTTAGTTTTAATAATTTAATTTTGTATTTTTTGTACATTTTTGTATTTATTTTTTTGTTTTTCACTTAAATGTTAGTTTTAGTAATTTTGTTATGTGCTTTTTATTATTATTTATATTTAGCTTTGGTTTATTTTTATTTCAGTATTAATTTTAGTCATTTTAGTATTTCAACTTTTCGACTTATTTTATTTCACTTAGTTGCCAGAACAGCATTTCTAATTTTAGTTCATGTTTTTCATGTTTTATTTTATTTTATTTTATTTTCCTGTTTTTAAAATAGTACATAATATAATTTATATGAAAAGATTTTATTATAAAACTGTGTTATTACTATTATAGTTTGTTTAATTAGTTTTTATTTTTATATGTCCTGTTTTCATTGTAAATTCATTTTGTGTGTGTATATATATATATATAGAGAGAGAGAGAGAGAGAGAATGTTTTTTTTTTTTTCTTTTTTAATTTTGTTTTATGTCATATTTTTTTAGCTTTTAATAAATATTTTTTAATTTCAGTTTTAGTTGTAGCAATTTTACTACATTGAAATGCTGCCTTGGCAAGAAGTTAAGATAAACTTTGACCATATTTTATTCTATTTTATTTTATTTCAGTTTGTGTTTTCTTTATTATTATTATGTTTTTAGTTTAAGTTAACTATAATAACCCTGATATAAAAATAGTACACTGCATATAGATGTAGACACAGTCTGAAATTGTAAAAAATATGACAATTTCTGTTTATTCAGGGTGAAGAAGTTGCGGGAGACTTTAGTGGCCGTTCAGCAGTTGGATAAGAACATGAACAGTCTGCGCTCTTGGCTCGCCCACATTGAGACCGAACTGTCCCGTCCCATCGTTTACGACACCTGCGACTACCAGGAGATCCAGAGGAAACTGGATCTACAACAGGTATGTACGTATACACTGCATTCAAAAATAAACCAGTTTTGTTTGCTTCTTTCAGAAAAACATTATTTTTGTCTATCATTCAGGAGCTGCAGAGAGACATTGAGAAGCACAGCACAGGTGTGGCGTCTGTGCTGAACCTGTGTGAGGTTTTGCTGCACGACTGTGACGCGTGTGCTACGGGCACCGAGTGTGACTCCATCCAACAGGCCACACGCAGCCTGGACCGCCGCTGGAGGAGCATCTGTGCCATGTCCATGGAGAGGAGACTCAAGTATGACCTAATAATCTGCAGTGCAATGCTGCTTGTAGCATACTTTACACTGTTTCTATAAAATACCTATTTTATTATGTGTTTAGTAACCAGTTATTTAGCTTTTTTGTGTTAAACGTGTATCTTGTAATATAGTTAATATTTGATGTTAACCTGAAAACTAGTTTGCAGTTGAGTGCATTACATTGTGGGATACAGTGTGCTTGTATACTGCACATTTTGACAAGTGCACTAGGTCATCCTGAGGATCTGTTTTTGCCTAAAATGTGCATACTGGATACATATTTCATACTGTAGAATATAGAATAAGTAGTATGGAAATATAACTTCCTGAATGTTAGTGTTATTTTAGTAATATATATATATATATATATATATATATATATATATATATATATATATATATATATATATATATTCTAGTTTTTATTAACATTTTGAATTACTTTTTATTTTTATAGTTTAAATTTTTGTTTAGTTTTAGTTTGAGGTTTAGGGATTTAGCTATGTGCTATCTTTTTATTAGTTTTTTTTTTTTTTTTTTTTGTGATATTTATATTTAGCTTTGATTTATTTTTAGTTTTTGTTTTACTAATTTTACTACTTATTATGACAATTTTATTTGTACTTTATTTGTGCCAAAGCAACATTTCTAATTTTAGTTTGTTTTGTACGTTTTATTTTATTTTATTTTATTTTATTTTTTTGTTATTTGATCTATTTCAACTTTATTGCAGCTTTATTCTAATGAATGAAAATGATTTTTAATCGTTTTAGTTATACTGGTAGTTAATGATAACAGTGCTAAATATGCCTTTGTGGTGTTCATGTGCTTATTGACAAATTTAAACCTAATTTTTGCTCATTATTTAATATTTTTTATTTTATTTGATTAATTTGTTTGTTATTTTATCTATTTCAGCTGTAATAGTTTTTTTTTTAATAGTTTAATACAATAATTGTGCTAAATGACAAATTGAAACCTAACTTTTTTTTTATTTTATTTTTTATTACATCTATTTCAGCTTTATTTCAATTAATGTTTTTTTTAGTTTAATAGTTTGTTTTAATTTTCTTCAATAATTGTGCTGAATGACAAATTTAAACCTAAATCTTGCTCATTTTTATGTTTATTTTATTTTGTTATTTCATTTATTTTAGCTTTATTGCAGCTTTATTTCAATTAATGATTTGTTTGGTTTAAACCTAAATCTTGCTCATTTTTATATTTTTTATTTAATCTATTTTTAGCCTATTTGCAGCTTTATTTAAATTAATAGGTATTTTTTTGGTTTTATAAATTTTGGTATACAATATTTGTGCTAAATGACAAATTTAAACCTAAATCTTGCTCATCTTTATATTTTTTATTTTATTTTTTGTTATTTAATCTATTTCAGCCATTTTGATTTTTTTTTGTTTAATAATTTATTTTTAAATTATGCACATTATTATATTTTTATTTCATCTATTTCACCTTTATTGCAGCTTTTTTTTAATTAACAAATGTAAACCTAAATTTTGCTCATTTGAAAGGATTGAGGAGACGTGGCGTCTCTGGCAGAAGTTTCTCGATGACTACACCCATTTTGAGGAGTGGCTCATGGTGTCAGAGAAGACGGCCGCGTTGCCAAACTCTTCAGGTGTCCTTTACACTGTTGCCAAAGAGGAGCTCAAGAAGTTTGAGGTGAGATTCATCCAGACTGAATAAACATAGTATTGTTGATCAGATTTACGATAATAACACACCTTGTGCTTTTGTAGACGTTCCAGCGGCAGGTGCATGAAAGTTTGACGCAGCTGGAGCTAATCAATAAACAATACCAGCGATTGGCCCGTGAGAATCGCACTGACGCAGCCTGTAGTTTGCGAGAAATGGCCCACAATTCCAACCAGCGCTGGGATAACCTACAAAGACGAGTGTCATCCGTCCTACGCAGGCTAAAGGTACAGATCTGTTTGATTAGTTTTATGTTATATTATATTATATTATATTATATATTATATTATATTACATTATTCCACCACAGCACTTTATAACTCAGAGGGAGGAGTTTGAGATGGCGCGAGACTGTATCCTCGTTTGGTTGACGGAGATGGACTTGCAATTAACCAACATTGAGCATTTCTCAGAGTGTGACGTCCAGGCCAAAATCAAACAGCTGAGGGTACGTCTCTGGACTTTATTAATGCATGTGTTGTCCATATCTCCTGTGTCATTGGCTTATGTTGGTTTTCTTCTCCGTTCAGGCGTTCCAGCAGGAGATCACTCTGAACACAGCCAAGATCGACCACATATTCCAACAGGGCGAAGCTCTTCTGGAAAAGAGCGAGCCGATAGATGCTGCTGTGATCGAGGAAGAGCTTGAAGAACTGCAGCGTTACTGCCAGGAAGTGTTTGGACGTGTGGAACGCTACTACAAGAAACTTATTCGATTACCGGTAGGTTTAATATACCGGATGCTTTTTTCTGACTGATATTGGAGTTCTTTTATTGATGTTTACATTTGTTTGTTTGTTTTTTGTTTTTGTTTTACTGGTTTGTTTATATTTACCTTTATGTATGTTTACATTTATTTATTTATTTATTTATTTATTTTAATATCTATATGTACTATTTTTATTTATCTATTTATTCATTCATTCTATTTAATTGTTTTATTTTTATATTATTATTTATTTACCCTTTGTTTACCTTATTCATTTATTTTAATATTTAGATGTACAATTTTATTTATATTTACTCTTTTATTTTTGGCTAGTTTTATTTATATATTTTATATTTATTAATTATTTACTCATTCATTTATTTGTTAGATGTTTATCTTTGTGTAAGTTTACATTTTTATCTATTCATTCATTCTATTTTATTATTTATTTACCTTTTGTTTACCTTTTTATTTTTACTTTTAATTTTTTACATTTATTTGTTTATATTTTCCATTTTATATTTATCTTTGTGTACCTTTACATTTTTTATTTATCTATTTATTCATTCATTTTGTTATTTTATTATTTATTTACCTTTTATTTATTCATGTTTACAGTTATTTGTTTGTTTATATTTTCCATTTTATATTTATCTTTATGTATGTTTACATTTATTTATTTATTTCAGATTTATCTGTACCATTTTATATTTATTTATTTAAATAATTATACATACCATTTTATTTATATATGCCCTTTTATTTATGACTTCCTTTATTTATATATTTTTATATTTATTAATTATTTGCTCATTCATTTATTTGTTGGATTTTTTTGTTTATCTTTCAGTTATAGTTACCTTTGTATAAGTTTAAATTTTTATTTATCTATTTATTCATTCTTTCTTTTTTATAATTTTATTTTATTTTTTATTTATCTTTTGTTTACCTTTTATTTATTTTTACATTTTGTTTATTTGTTTATATATTCTTTTTTATATTTATCTTAATGTATGTTTACATTTATTTATTTTCATATTTATATGTACCGTTTTTATTTATATTTACCTTTTTATTTATAACTTTTATCTGTATATTTATGTATTTATTCATTTTTTTTATATTTGGTTATATTTGTCTTTCTATTTATATTTACCTTGTTTTGATGTTAAAAATTGCATTTTTATTTTTTTCATTCTTTTATTTTCGTTTAATATTTATTTATATATACCTTTTATTTAACTTTATTTATTCATTCATTCATTTTTTAATTAATTAATTAGTTTTATTTATTTTTTTCTTTTTTCATATTTGTTTATATTTGTATTTTTATTTATATTTACCTTTGTATAAGTTTAAATTTTATTTTTTTTATTCATTCCTTTTTTTATTTTATTTTATTTTAATATTTATTTATATTTACCTTTTATTTGTTTACCTTTATTTATTATTCATTCATTTTTATATGTACTATTTTTTATATATATTTACCTTTTTATTTAGGACTTTATCTGTAAATTTATGTATTTATTCATTTGATTTTTTTTAGATTTGTTTATATTTGTCTTTCTATTTATATTTACCTTGTTTTGATGTTAAAAATTGCATTTTTATTTTTTTCATGCGTTTATTTTTTAGTTTAATATTTATTTATATTTACCTTTTATTTAACTTTATTTATTCATTCATTCATTTTTTAATTAATTAATTAGTTTTATTTATTTTTTTCTTTTTTCATATTTGTTTATATTTGTATTTTTATTTATATTTACCTTTGTATAAGTTTAAATTTTAATTTTTTTATTCATTCCTTTTTTTATTTTATTTTATTTTAATATTTATTTATATTTACCTTTTATTTGTTTACCTTTATTTATTATTCATTCATTTTTATATGTACTATTTTTATATATATTTACCTTTTTATTTAGGACTTTATCTGTAAATTTATGTATTTATTCATTTGATTTTTTTTAGATTTGTTTATATTTGTCTTTCTATTTATATTTACCTTGTTTTGATGTTAAAAATTGCATTTTTATTTTTTTCATGCGTTTATTTTTTAGTTTAATATTTATTTATATTTACCTTTTTATTTAACTTTTTATTCATTCATTCATTTTTTTAAATTAATTAATTAGTTTTCTTTTTTCATATTTGTTTATATTTGTCTTTTTATTTATATTTACCTTTGTGTAAGTTTACATTTTTATTTTTTATTCATTCATTTATTTATTTTCATTTATTCATTCATTTAGTCAGTCATTTTACATGCATGTACTTTTGTTTAGGCTTAGTTAAAGGTTTGGTCAAGGTTTCTCAAAAATCTTCTTTATCTAGCTCACAGACGATGAACATGACGTCTCATACTCGGACCGGGAGTTTGATCTGGACGAGCCTGTTGACTTATCCAGCTTTCCATGGAGTGAGCGCCTGGGCGATGGTTTTCTCTCCCCTCTGCCTTCATCCAGTCGCTCTGCGTCGCTGGCCGCTCCTCTACGGGCCGAACGCTCGGGCCGAGACACTCCAGCCAGCGTGGACTCCATCCCTCTGGAGTGGGACCACGATTACGACCTGAGCCGGGGTCTGGAGAGCGCCAGCAGAGCCTTGTCCTCCGAACCAGGAGATCAGGGCGAGGATGGATACCTGCAGGGTTCAGCGTCCGCCCTCTCAGGTCAGTTGGGGGTCTTCAGTCCCATAAACAGAAGAGAGAGAATAAGGAATGAAACCTAATGAAGGCTTGAATCTGGTGGTTGTAGCAGAAGGTTTTAGTGTGGTTCAGCATTCAATCATGTTCGTTTTGTATGCATGTATATGTTTCTTTCAGATGTAGTGATTCCCGAGAGTCCTGAGGCATATCTAAAACTTACTGAGCAAACTCTGAGGTCCAGCGCTGGTAGGCAACAGCAGTCAGAAATCTGAGACTCACTCACTAGTCTGTTGCCTGAGATTGTGATCTTTGGTTTCTACTCACAAACCGAATCAAAGCACAGAGCTGCGTGCTGCGACCATCGGCTGTATTTTCTAACCCTTCTCTTTTGATTTGTGTTGCTAACTATAATAATGTTTGCATGTAGTGTCACAGGTTGATGCCCACTGAGTTCACTCTGATCTTCGTTCTTGGTTTCTAATGCTTTTGGATTTGCCAAATCAACAGCATTACTCACAGCACTTTACAATCAGAGCAAATTGTGAATTACAATTTTTTTAACAGTCAAATGGGTCTAAAGGAAGAATTTCACATATCAAGTTCAAATTTTAATCCAAAATCAAAGAAAAACATGTTTTACAAAAAAGAATGTTTTTGCATTTTTTAATTATAAAGCAATTTTCCCAATTAAATTCTCCAAATTTTTCTAAATTCACTAAATTCTCATTACTGTTAAACATCTGAATAATTTTTGTAATAAAAATTCACATGACTGTAGCACAGTTTTTTTTTCTCTATTATAGTAAGCGTATAGCAGTCCATTATTTAATTTTTTTTTTTATTTTAATGTTATTTATACTATAATACTGGTATCGTATTTATTAATATTCTGAATTACTTCTTATTTTCAGTTATCATTTTAATAGTGTAAGTTGTAGTTATTTTTTAATGTGTTTTTGTCATTTTATTAGTTTTTATTTAGCTTGAATTCTTTTTTGTTTTGGTCATTTTGATACTTTAAACTTATTTTATTTCAGTTAGTTTTCAAGGCCCCATTTCTTGTTTTTAGCTTTTTTTTATCTAATATTTCTATTTTATTTTATTTCAACTGCATTTCAGTTAATAAAAATAAATAAAGAAGTAATTTAATGTAAAAAAAATGATTTGCCAAAAAGTTTTTATTAGTTTTATTTTATTAGTTTTATTAGTTTTTATTTAGCTTGTTTTGTTTAGCTTTTTATTTAACATTTCTTATTTTTAATTAAGTTTAGCTTTTTAGTCTAATATTTCTATTTTATTTTATTTTATTTCAACTTTATTTCAATTAATAAAAATGAAATAAATATTTTTAGTTTAAGAAAACTGGTTTAAATTGGCATTTTGTGTATTTTTAAAAATGCACAATTTAAACAGTGTTTTTTGCATCACAGTAACGAGAATGAAAATATTCTGTTATGTGTTTAACTGGCATGAAAATATGTTAAAAATGACAAAAAAAAAAAACAAACAGAAAAAAAAACAGATTTGCCAAGAACATTATTAGATTTTATTTAGCTCGAAATCATTTTTGTTTTGGTCGTTTTAATACTTTAAACTTATTTTATTTCAGTTATTTTTCGAAGCAACATTTTTAATTTTTAATTAAGTTTAGCATTTTCATTTCATTTAATATTTCTATTTATTTGATTTCAACTTTATTTCAGTTAATAAAAATAAATAAATTAATATTTTTTGTTTGTTTTTGTTTAACAAAACTAGTTTAAATTAGCATTTTGTGTATTTTTAAAAATACACAATTTAAACATTTTTTGTGCATCACAGTAATGAGAATGGAAATATTCTGTTATGTGTTTAATTGGCATGAAAATATGTTAAAAATGCAAAAAAAAAAAAAAAAAAAAAAATTTGGCCAAAGCTTTATTAGTTTTTATTTAGCTTGAATTCGATGTTGTTTTGGTCATTTTAATACTTCAAACATACACATAATGCTAATTTAAACCAGTTTTGTTAAACAAAAAAAATGTAAACAAAAAATTTAAACGTTTTTTTCCATCACAGTAATGAGAATGGAAATATTCTGTTATGTAATTAATCTGTTATTTTAATGTTATTTATACTATAATACTGGTATCGTATTTATTAATATTCTGAATTATTTTTATTTTCAGTTTTTGTTTTAATAGTGTAAGCCGTAGTAGTGTTTTTAATGTGTTTTTGTCATTTTATTTTAATAGTATTTATTTAGGGTGAATTCATTTTTGTTTTAGTCATTTTAATACTTTGAACTTATTCTATTTCAGTTACTTGTCAGGGCAACATTTCTTGTTTGTAAGTTGAGCTTTTTTATCTAATATTTCTATTTTATTTTATTTTAACTTTATTTCAGTTAATAAAAATATTTTAATGGTTTTAGTTTTAGTTTAACAAAACAGGTTTAAATTAGCATTTTGTGTATATTTATTTATTTATTTATTTATTTAGTATCGCAGTAATGAGAATGGAAATATTCTGTTATGTGATAAATTGCCCTGAAAATATAATGCAAAAATGCAACAACAACAAAAAAAATCTGATTTCAGAGCTCACACAAGTGACCATTTCAAAATGCCAATTAATCAGTCAATCATTATCAAATTTCCATTATATTATGCCAATTAGGATTTGCTTTCTAACTTAGAAGACAGTTGTCTTGTAAGTTACAAAATAATTCCTAATTGAACTGCCTGGATAATTAATAGTGCATTTTTTTGTGCAGTATTAAAGTCAAGCTGTGCAAATATTCACTCTGATTGTAAACTGCTTTGACTAATGATACATTAGAAGCACCTAGTATGGTTTGACTAATGAGAAAGCAATCATGTGACGTCCATCTCTTGATCATGCACTGCATCAGGCCTGAGAAAAAGAACACGGTTCCACTGTGCTGTTCCAAACGCAGCTCAGAGTTGTTTTTCCTCCATTAATAACTGTTCTGATGTTCCTCTACAGGTGACGCTGGATCACTGGAGACTCACATCAAACAGCTGGATAAAGTTCTCAACACCAGCTGCTTCCATCTGCAGCAGACGGAGAACATCATACGCAGCCGAACTCCCACCGGCCCCGAGCTGGATGCCACCTACATGGGATATGTGAGTAATAATCCTACTGTTCCTATAGTAAAAATGCACTTTAAGCTGTTCGAATAAGAAAGGATTTGTTAAATGAATAAAAACACTTTTTGTTTTATGTTATTTTCTCAGATGCGTCTTCTAGAAGAATGTCGTGGCAGTATAGACGCAGTAAAGCGAGTTGGATTCGAGCTGAAAGATGAGGAAGACAAGATAACAGGTTTCATCAACCCCAACAGCTCGGAGTCACAAACTTCAGGTACAAAAATCATATACTGAGCCATGCAATCTTAAAACTTCTCATTATAATTAATGCTGATAGTATATAGGCCATGGAGGAAACAGTGGAGTAAACATTATATATGTCTCATAAAAGATCAGATATTTAATGTAATATTGTTACTATACAGTGTAACCCAAATGCACTCGTGAAGAGCTTGTTGTGTTGTGTCGTGCAGGTGTGATCGAGCGCTGGGAGCTGCTGCAGGCTCAGGCTCTCAGTAAAGAGATGCGCATGAAGCAGAACATGCAGCAGTGGCAGCAGTTCAACTCCGACTTGAACAGCATCTGCAGCTGGCTGGACCAGGCAGAAGAAGAGCTGGAGCAGCAGCGGGGACTGGACCTCAGCACGGACATACAGACCATCGAGCTACGCATCAAAAAACTCAAGGTCTGACACTCCAGTGCTGTTATTGATAACTGAAACTTTTATTAGAAAACTAACAGTAATTGTAATAAAGTTTAAATAAACTATAAAATGAAAAACTTTAAGTTGAAAAATATTAGTGCTAAAATTACTCATAATAAAACTGGAATAAAAGCAAAGTTATATACCAATATTAAATTAGATATAGTTATATATAAAGTTCAAATACCTTATTGTAAATTTATTTTATTATATAATAAAAATGACAAAAATACAACAAAATTACTAAAATTAAACTAAAATCTTCTTTGTTTTCTTGTTTGTTGGTTATCCAACAAGAACTTAAACTTAAGTGAAACTAACTAAAATTATTAAAAATAATATTTGCAAATTTAAAAGAAATAAAACATAATATAAATATTACATGAAATACCAAAACTTAAATGAAAATAAGCTTAAGTTGAAGTGCTAAACGCACAAAAAAAATTAAAGCTATTCAGAAAAAGAAGAAAAAAAAAAAAAAAAATATATATATATATATATATATATATATATATATATATATATATATACACACACACACAAAAATATTAATATTTCCAAAAACACGTAAGATTACTAAACCTAAAATTAAAATGACAACTGAAAATGTAAAAATAGATACAAATACTACTAGTACTAATAGTAAATAAATAGTAAATAGTACTAAAATAACACTAATGCCTTGATATTCTCTGAACTATTGTTATCATTTGTGAGGGATCTAAAACAAAACTAAATGACTGTCTAAAACTAGTAAAATCAATTTCAGTATTCAAAACTGAAATAAAATATAAATATTAGATAAAAAACCGTAAACTTAAAACTTAAATGAAAATGAGAAATGTTACTTTGACAACTGAAATAAATGAGCTTAAGTTAAAATACTAAAATTACTAAAACTGAAATAAAATAAATCAAAGCTAAATAAAAATATTAAAAATACCAAAAAGCACATATCGAAATGACTTATAATAAATTAAAAAAATAAAATGAAAAGTGAAAATATAAAAATAAAAAGTAATTCAAACATTTAATAAATACTGTAATAGTACATAAATAATACTAAAGTAACACTAATGCCATGATATTCTCTGAACTATTGTTATCATTTGTGAGGGATCTAAAACAAAACTAAATGACTGTCTAAAACTAGTAAAATCAATTTCAGTATTCAAAATAAAGTTGAAATAAAATATAAATATAAATATTAGATGAAAACCTTAAACCTTAAACTTAAAAAATCTAAATGAAAATGGAAAATGTTACTTTGGCAACTGACTGAAATAAATGAGTTTGTAAAATACTAAAATTACTAAAATTGAAATAAAAATAAATCAAAGCTTAAATAGAAATAATAAAAATACAAAAAAACTAATAAAAATGACAAAAGCACATAACCAAATTACTAAAAATAAATTCAAATGAAAAGTGAAAATATAAAAATAAAAGGTTTGTTGGTTGTCCAACTTTAAGTTAAAAACCTTAAACGAAACTAAATGAAACTGTCTAAAACTGTTAAAAATCATTTTCAGTAATTGAAATAAATCT
Organism: Cirrhinus mrigala; assembly: GCA_036247105.1. Lineage (NCBI taxonomy): Eukaryota > Metazoa > Chordata > Actinopteri > Cypriniformes > Cyprinidae > Cirrhinus > Cirrhinus mrigala. The sequence continues at coordinate 10,430,255 of CM070023.1, read as the reverse complement.
GAAATAAAATATAAATATTAGACAAAAAAAAAAACGTAAACTTAAAACTTAAATGAAAATGAGAAATGTTACTTTGACAACTGAAATAAATGAGCTTAAGTTAAAATACTGAAATTACTAAAACTGAAATAAAATAAATCAAAGCTAAATAAAAATATTAAAAATACCAAAAAACATAAAAATAACAAAAGCACATACCAAAATTACCTATAATAAAAGGTAATTCAAACATTTAATAAATCCTCTAATAGTACATAAATAATACTAAAATAACGCTAATGCCATGATCTTCTTTAAATCACTATTATTTTTTGCAAGGGTTAGCGTTTTCTTTGTTTTATTGTTTGTTGGTTATCCAACTTTAAATTAAAAACCTTAATCAAAATTAAATAAAACAGTCTAAAACTGTTAAAACTCATTTTCAGTAATTGGAAGTCTGAAATAAATCTAAATATTAGATGAAAAACTTTATAATTTTGAAAAAAAAAAACATTGAAATTGAAAATGATAAATGTTACTTTAACAACTAACTGAAATGAGTGAGTTTAAGTTAAAATACTAAAATTACTAAGTAAAAAAATACTGAAATAAAATAAGCTAAATAAAAATATTAAAAATACCAAAAAAAAACGACATAACAAATTACTTATAATAAATTAAAATTAAAATGAAAAGTGAAAATATAAAAATAAAAGGTAATTCAAAAAATTAATAAATACTGTAATAGTATATAAATAATACTAAAATAACACTAAAGCCATGATATTCTTTGAACTGTTACTGTTTGTAAGGGTTAGCATTTTCTTTGTTTTATTGTTTGTTGGTTGTCTTTAAATTAAAAACCTTAATCAAAATTAAATGAAACTGTCTAAAGCTGATAAAAATCATTTTCAGTAATTGAAAGTCTGAAATAAAATCTAAATATTAGATGAAAAAACACTGAAAGTAAAAATGAGAAATGTTACTTTAACAACTAACTGAAATAAATGAGTTTAAGTTAAAATACTAAAATTACTAAGTAAAAAAATACTGAAATAAAATAAATCAAAGCTAAACAGAAATATCAGCTTTGTCCAGCTTGTTTATTATTGTAGTTTGGCACTGACACTTTTCTCTATTGGCATGTGACTCCACGCAGGAGCTGCAGAAGGCTCTGGATAAGCGCAAGGCCATCGTGCTGTCCATTAACCTCTGCAGCGCCGAGTTTGTGCAGTCGGACAGCGAGGAGGCGCGAGACCTGCAGCGACGGCTGAAGGAGATGAATAACCGCTGGGAGCGTCTCGGCAGCTCTCTGGACGAGTGGAGGAACGCGCTCCAGCACGCTCTCATGCAGTGCCAGGCAAGAAACACCTACTGACAACTCATGTTGAAGCTGTTATCAGAACATACATTCTGCTTTCATAAATGGTTAAGGGTTAAAATCCCAAATCTCTTCCTTATCTTCAGGACTTCCATGAGATGAGTCACGGTCTCCTTCTGTGGCTGGAGAACATCGATCGCAGGAGGAATGAGATCATCCCGATCGACCACAGTCAGGACACTGACACCCTACAGGAGCATCACAAAACGCTTCTGGTAAATGATTTCTCTTTTCTGTTTTTACGGTGTTTGGGTTACAACTTGCTCTGCTTGTTTTGATTAATTAGTGACTGTTTAACAGATAATCCGTCGGGAGTTGCTGGACACGCAGTTGAAGGTGGCGTCCCTGCAGGACATGTCTCTTCAGCTGCTCGTTCACTCGGAGGGCAGTGACTGTCTGGAAGCCAAAGAGAAGGTGCATGTGATCGGGAACCGTCTCAAGCTGTTGCTGAAGGAGGTGACGAGAGACATCCGAGAGCTGCAGAAAGCCCTGGACATCAGCAGCAGTCAGCAGGTGAGTTACTGACCACCAATACTGTCACAAAAACATTTATGGCCATAGTTTGCTAAAATAATATTAGTAAATAATTAGTAAATGAAACATTTCTAAATCAGTAGTTCTGAAACAGAGAGAGGATAAGCCGCAGGATGACTTAAAATGATTTAATCATTATTGATATAAATAATATTGATATTATTATTATTATTATTATTATTATTAATAATATATTAAAACAATTTAACAACTAAATTTAAAAAAAGTGATCAAAAATGTAAACTTTATTTTTTCCTTTTAATTAATTTAACTTTACATTTGAAATGAATTGTGGTTATACCAGTTAAAAGTTTTTGAACAGTAAGATTTTTCAGAGTCTCTTCTGCTCACCAAGCCTGGAATTGTTTGATCCAAAATACAGCAAAAGCAGTAATACTGTGAAATGTCAATTTAAAATAACTGCTTTCTATTTGAATATATTTTAAAATGTAATTTATTCCTGTGATCGAAGCTAATATTTTCAGCATCATTACTCCAGTCTTCAGTGTCACATGATCCTTCAGAAATCATTCTAATATGCTGATTTGCTGTTCAAGAACATTTTTTATTATTATTATGAATATTTAAAACAGTTGAGTACATTTTTCCGGGTTCTGTGGTGAATAGAAAGATCCAAAGATCAGCATAAGTCTAAAAAAAAAAGGTTCTGTAACATTATACACTATACCACTCAAAAGTTTGGAGTCAGTATACTTTTTTTATGATAGAAATGATAGAAATTAATACTTCTATTTAGCAAGGATGTGATGAAAAAAAGACATTTATAATGTTACAAAAGATTTCTATCTCTCTCTGAACTTTCTATTCATCAAGAAACCTGAACAAATTCTAACCAGCTGTTTTCAACATAATAATAATAATAGTAATTTTTTTGAGCAGCAAATCAGAATATTAGAATGATTTCTGATGTATCATGTGACTGGAGTAATGATGCTAAAAATTCAGCTTTGAAATCCCATGAATAAATTGCATTCTTAAATATATTCAGATAGAAAACTGTTATTTTAAACTGTAAAAATATTTCTAAATGTCACTGTTTTTGCTGTACTTTTGATTAAATAAATGCAGGCTTGGTGAGCAGGAAATACTTTTTTAAAAAACATTAAAAATCTTACTGTTCAAAAACTTTTGACTGGTAGTCTATTACAGTTCTTCTAATATTACATTATATATCACATTATTCGAATATTTTCAAAAAGGTCTAAAACACTTTTCACAATTAATATTTGATGTACAGCAGTGTTATTTTAGAATCACTGCAATTTTTTGTTTTTATTATTTTTAATAACATTTTATTTGATGTTGTCTGTTTTCATTTGAGTTTTATTAATTTCTGCAATTTTTACATTTTGTACAATTTTTTAAAAGTTTTATGAATGTTGTTAGTTTTTGCTTAATTATTTTAATTCATTTAATTTAATTTTATATTTTATTTTATTTTAGTGTCTTTATAGTAATTATTTTTTATTTAGTTTTAGTGCATCAAGTTAAACCAAATGAAAATGAGGAGTGTTGCCTTTGCAACTATCTGAAATAAATTAAGTTTAGGTTTTTTTTTTTTTTGTACTTTATTCACTTTAGTTTTTGTTTTAGTTAAAGGAACACTCCACTTTTTTTGAAAATTTTCCAACTCCCCTAAAGTTAAACAGTTGAGTTTTACCGTTTTCAAATCCGTTCAGCTGATCTCCGGGTCTGGCGGTAGCACTGAATCCGATTAGACCGTTAGCATCTCGCTCAAAAATGACCAAAGAATTTCAATATTTTTCCTATTTAAAACTTGACTCTTCTGTAGTTACATTGTGTACTAAAACAGACAAAAAATTTAAAGTTGTGATTTTCTAGGCTGATATGGCATTCCAGCGTAACAATCAAGGAACAGCCGTCAACTCTGCAACTCTGCATCTACACAAACTTAGTGCCGGTCACTTTCAGGCGCTGCATAATATCATTGCGCCTGCTGCACCCATGGTACGGCAGCAAAGTTCCTTGATTGTTACACTGGAATGAGAGTATAGTTCCTAGCCATATTGGCCTAGAAAATCACAACTTTTCATTTTCCGTCAGTTTTAGCACACGATGTAACTACAGAAGAGTCAAGTTTAAATAGGAAAAATATTGTCATTATATATGGTCATTTTTGAGTGAGATGCTATCGGTCTAATCGGATTCAGTGATCTATGCTAAACTATGCTAAAAGTGCTACCGCCAGACCCGGAGATCGGCTGAACGGATTCGAAAACAGTAAATCTCAACTGTTTATCTCTAGGGGAGTTGGAAAATGAGCCTATTTTCAAAAAAAAGTGGAGTGTTCCTTTAACTATAATAACCCTGATGTGCAGTCCTAAACTAAATCCCGTTTTTACGTCTAGTTTGGTTTCTCACACTCTGTTTCTCCAATCCTCCTCATCACACGCAATCTCTGTAGGACTTGTCATCTTGGTCGTCCGCTGATGAGTTGGACACTTCCGGTTCCCTGAGCCCCGTGTCTGGACGCAGCACTCCCAGTCGCCAGCGATCGGTAACACATCACCCTCATGTTCTGTTGGGCCCTTCAGAGATCAGTGTTTGCTTGTCACGTTGAGCCGATAGTTTGACACTTGAATGTCCCTGGAACTTGGCCTCCAAAAACACACTTGACACCTTATTAATATATTGCTTAGAGTTCCTCCAAAACTCAGGACTTCCCCAGCATGCTCTCCTCTAATGCAAGAGCCGAATCAGAACTGGAGATGTGATTCGTCCCTGTTGTGTTTCTACATCCTATTGATTGATCCAAGTTTTACATCATTAAAACAACTAGTCACACCCATATCACACCCCTCAATTCTGGCTTAGTTTGTTCCTCCACTCATTTTCCCATATTCATGTTTATTATAGATTCCCACACTGTAGTCGTCAAGGAATACTGGTTCTGTGAAAAAAATAAAATAAAAATACAAACATGTCCAGGTCATATTTAACCTCAAAATTAAAAGAACAGAATATGAAATTATATTTATAATTATATATATTATTAAAAAATAATAAATATTAATAAAATTAAGTAATTTTAAAGACCATGCAACTTATTTATAAATTTGAATTATAATGCACATATTATAAGATAATGACATTAAAGCACATTTCCCCATTTCCAAATTATTACAGTAATGCATCCAAATGTTTTAATTGAAAAAAAAAAAGTTATATTTTTTTCATCCAGATGTTTTCTATTTTCATCAGATTCTCATCGGATTCTCATTACAATAATACAATGAACCATAATAAATCTATAAACCATCACTGTTATGTAGGTATATTTTTAATTATTATAATAATTAAAATTATTATAAAAATAATAAAAAAATATATATAATTTAAAAAAAGTATTATATTGTTTGTGTGTGTATATACATATTTATATTTAAAGCTTCTCATGCTACTTACTACAACTGTTTTTTTTTTGTAATATTTATAATATTTAATAATAATATAATATAGTGTATTTAATAACAAATGAATAGTAATAAAATTAAATAATTTTAAATTATTAAGTAGCCGATGCTACTGATTTATTTATTTACTTTTTTTATTTATTTATTACAATGCAATACAACACAATGAATGATAAATCTTAGGTCATAAATTTTTATCATAATGTTTAAATTATTGAAGTTAAAATTATTATATTATTATAAAATAATTAAATAATTAAAAAAAAACGTAATAATTAAAAAAGTATAATATTGATTGTGTGTATACATATAGCTTGTCATGCTACTTAATTTTTGTTTGCAATATTATAATATTTAATAATATTGTGTATATTATAATAATAATAATAAATAATGAATTAATGAATTAATTTGTATTTATTATTAATTATTATTAATTATTAATGCATTTATTATTTATTTATTTTTGCCATTATAATGCATACATAATAAGATTTTTTCCTGCATAATGGCCTTTATGTAATTCATACCATACTGGGTAAAATATGACCTGTGACATGTTCTTGGCAGATTTTGAGATTCACTTTTAAAAAAAACAAAGAAATGTCTGAAATGAGCTTAAAACTTCCTCAAAGCCCTTTGAAAACGTTTAAAACATTAAAGGATTCCTTGTTGGCAAGGTATTTTTCTCTGAGAAGGGTGTCATGAAGAACCAGTTTCTTTGTCTGCATAGAGGTGCTGTCACTCCTTCATTTGGTTTTGTTGGTGCTCTTCTTTTTTTGGGTTCTTTCATCAGTAGCTTTGTCTTTATTTGCCTGGACTGAAACATTCTTTCTTTCTTTTACCCCCCTGTTCATTGCAAACAGCCACGGGGCAAAAGTAGTCTGTCACAGCCCGGAGCCTGTGTGAGCAGTCCACTTCACAGGTACCTTTCTCCTGGTTTCTAGAACACTCGGAAGATAATGGAACTCAACCCATGAGCTGACCGTAGACCGCTAGCGCTAATAGCTCTGGGTTGACCCCTAAGTGGGCAACATCCTACAAACCTGACAGACCATGCAGTGCTGAAATATTACCCAGCTACAGGCTCATGCTGATGACTTCCATCATCTTCTGTGATTCTAGACACTGCTCAGGATAGGAAGCTGAGATAGACACTACTAAGGGAGCTCATGCACCAGACCAAACCTATTTTTTGGCTGTAAATATGGATGCGCTAGGCTGCTTGCTGCTGAGCCGTTCATTTTTCTTGTCTATTCAGCAAGCGTCTGCAATGAACAATCTTGGCAACGGATTCTCTTTCTCTTTTTCTCTCTCTGGTGTGTCACATCTGCTCTTTCACCGACTAATCAATCATCTTCTCCCTCCTCCAATCTGCCATCCGTGCAGTTTGATGACATGCTAGAGAAACATGACCCTGCATTACAGACATTCAGTGTCACAATTCTCTGGGACTCTTCTGATAGGAGCAAAAAAAAATGTATTTGCCATGTTATGTCAGAATGTAGTGAGTTATGATGAAATTACAACAAGATGTTTTAATTGTAGAATAAGTTTAATAATGATAATATATTCTTTTAATACAAGATAATTGAAAGGAGCATCAAAATCTGATTTACCATGATATGTCAGCATTAAACATGGTTATTCACAAATTTTTGTAGAGGATAATAGAGAAATTGTGAAAAGTTTTTTTTTTTTTTTTAATTATTATTATTATTATTATTATTATTATAAAAAAATTAAGTTTAATAATATTTATTTTTTATTTAAATCTTAATTATATAAGATGATGTTATATTTAATAATTAAGTTAAATAAAAAAAAGTTAAATAATTAAGTTTTAATTTTTTTTTTTTTAATTAAATCTTAACAATTATATAACATAATTCTTAAGATTAAAAAAAATGTTATAGTTAAGATAATTGTTTCGATGCATAAATATAGGTAATGTCAATATGTCCCCTTTAAAGATACATATTCGCAATGTAATTACCACACTAAAATAAAAATATTTTTTTATTATAGAATGTTTAAAAATATATTTTTTACATTAAATGTGGTTATTTACAAATAGCTGTTTTGTAGTTTATCATGATGAAATTACAGGACGTTTATTTATAAAATAATTAAGTTTAATAATATATTTTTTAAATTTTGTATTATGAAAGAATTGTGTATAATTAAGATTAAGTCTGTTATCCTATTAATATTAGACATAATCCCAGATGCATATTCACATTAGAATTACCACATTAAAAATATTTTTTATTATAGAATGTTAAAAAATATTTTAAACATAGATATTCACAAATACATGTTTTGTAGTTTATAATGGTGAAATTACATTTATTATAAAATAATTTTAATAAGTTTAATACTATATATATACTGTGTATATATATATATATATATATATAATTTTTTTTTTGAAGATAATTTATTATTACAAGTCTGTTATCCTATTAATATTAGATGTAATCCCATTATGTCCCCTTTAAAGATCCATATTCACATTATAATAAAAATATTTTTGATTAAAGAATGTTAAAAATATTTTTTTCGTATTAAGTGTGGATATTCACAAATAGCTGTTTTGCAGTGAATCATTGTAAAATTACAAGTTTATTTATTATTAATTTTTTTTTTATTTTTTTTTTAAAGAATTGTTTATAATTAAGATAATTGTTTATTATAAGTCTGTTCTGTTGTCCTATTAATTTTAGATGTAATGGCATTATTTCCCCTTTAAACACACATTTACAACAAAAAATTATGTTGGAATAAAACATGTTTTTATTAAAGGTTGTTTAATTTAATTTAATATAATTAAAAAAAATCAAACAGTTTTTGAATGACATGAGGGTGAGCAAATGATGACAGGATTTTCATTTTAAAGGTGAACTGTCCCTTTAAGATTTTTATTATAAGACAATTGTTAAAATAATTTAAGATCACTGCAGGATATTTATTTCTATAACATGAATAAATAATAAAAGAGAATGATGAAAAAGAGAGTGCACAGAATGATGGAAGATGAAATAATATTGTTTTATATTATAGAGGATCTATGTAGTATTGAACTGCAGTAAAGCTGAGTAACTAATGACTGTACGTGTCACTTTCTAGTGATTATTGTTTGAAGGATGCCAGATTAAATCATTAGTACAGGGTCATTTGTATCTAAAGCAATGTAGTGAAGTAGACTTACTACTACAGTCAGTATGTCTGGTGCAACCAAGGTGTAAGTATCTCATGAACTGCATCTTTTTAGGTTCAAACATACAGCATTTGAGTTTTTCCAGTGTATTTTTAAGCCATTAAGCCACAGTACCTCCAACACAAATATTGAGAAAAACTCCTTGCCTTAAACTGAAAACTTGAGCTGCACTTTTTCCTGTTAGCATTCTCTCTGTTTAACAGCGCTTTAACAAAAATGCATATTTATAAAAACAAAAAGTCTATTAAAATGGCCCTTTTGCTTTAAATGCTACTGAAAACTTCAAACTAACTCTGTGTCAAGCTTGGGCAGCTAATGTGTTCCCGAATGTCGTATAACAGTGTTAGACAGAAATAAATACAGTTGAGGTCAAAATTTTACATACACCTTGCAGAATCTGTGAAATGTTAATTATTTTACCAAAATAAGCGGGGATCATACAAAATGCAGGTTATATTTAGTACTAACATGAATAAGATATTTCACATATAAGACGTTTACAAGAGAAAATAATAGTTGAATTTGACCCCATGCAAAAGTTTACATACACTTCATTCTTAATACTGTTGTCACCTGAATAATCCACAGCTGTGTTTTTTAGTTAAATTGCCCGCTGTTCTTCAGAAAAATCCTTCAGGTCCCACAAATTCTTTGTTTTTGTTTTTTTCAGCATTTTTGTGTATTTGAACCCTTTCCAACAATGACAAAGGGGGTGAAAACATTTTTTTTTCAATATAAGGGTAAATTTAAACTTATTTTGTCTTCTGGTAAACATGTAAGTATCTTCTGTAGCTTCTGAAGGGCAGTATTAAATGAAAAAATATGATATTTAGGCAAAATAAGAAAATTGAACACCTTCTTTCTGTACAGAAGTTTTCACCCCCGGCTCTTAATGCATTGTTTTTCCTTCTGGAGCATCAGTGAGCATTTGAACCTTCTGTAATAGTTGCATATGAGTCCCTCAGTCGTCCTCAGTGTGAAAAGATGAATCTCAAAATCATACAGTGATTGTTGGAAAGGGTTCAAATACACAAAAATGCTTAAAAAGTGGGGCCTGAAGGATTTTTCTGAAGAACAGCAGGCAGTTTAACTGTTCAGGACAAACAGGGACTCATAAACAACTGTCACTAAACAAAAAATCACAGCTGTGGATCATTCAGGTAACAACACAGTATTACCAACCAAGTGTATGTAAACTTTTGAACCGGGTCATTTTCATAAATTCAACTGTTATTTTCTCTTGTGGACTATATGTAGACGTCTGTTATGTGAAATATCTTCAGGTCAGTACTAAATAAAAAAAATAACATGCATTTTGCATGATCCCTCTTAATTTGGTGAAATAATTAACATTTTACAGATTCTGCAAGGTGTATGTAAACTTTTGACCTCAACTGTATTTACAAGACATATGTAAAGAGAAACGATTAAAAAGCCTATTAACAGAGTAACAGTAAAAGCCTATTTACACTCTTGAAAATAAAGGTTCCAAAATAGTATTTTCATTGCAATGCAATATAGAAGAACCATTATTGGTTCCAAAAAGAGCTTTTTTCCACAAAAGATCCTGGAAAGGTTCCATTAGATGTTTAAAACCATCAATGCCAAATATCCAATGAACCCTTTATTTTAAGAGTGTATAGAGAAACTCTAGAAGTCTTTAGTGAATCTACAAACCCCATTTCCTTAGCTACAGTTAGAAATAGCTAGATAACCAATGTCATTTCTCTCATTCGCCTCGTTTCACATCTAAGTATTTGCAACTTTTTGTGCCGTCTCATGTGTAGCAGGTCTCGCAACGCCGCTGGATCCGTTTCCTCCCATTCTGACGAGGACGAACCACCGTCCTGGTGCAGAACCTTCCTGAAGCGTGTCCTCTGGGCCGCACTGCCGCTGCAGATCATCCTGCTGCTGGTGCTGGTGGTGGCCTGTCTCGTGCCTACGTCTGAGGACAACTACAGCTGTGCCCTCTCCAACAACTTCGCCCGCTCCTTCCACCCGATGCTCAGCTACACCAAGGGGCCTCCGCCTATATGAGCTCAAACGGCAGCTCAGCGTCGGGTTTCCCTCTAAATTGACAACTGCCATTGAGTTTGGCAGCCTTTATCGTGTCCTTGTACAGCAAATACAGCTGCTAATACTACAGTATGTCACTGAGTCTCGTGTAGATGTTAGAACGAAGCCTATTGCACTGAAAACCGCTGTCGTTAGTGCTACCGATGTTCTTCCATGTTTGATGTGAAGGAGGAAACTAGAGCGTAGGATATTAACTCAACACTGTGAGTTAATCAGGTCTAAAGGCCTTTTTTAATCGTGGAAAGATTGAGTTTAGAGGGAAAAAAATGATGGTGTCGGATTGCTTGTATCAAATGATTAAACTTGTAAAAAAGAGAAGATGAAAAATTTATGAACTCTATATTGCAATTATTTTTTATATGTATTTTTGGCATGTGGTCATCCTTTGGTTTTAAAACAATCGTTGATTTTATTGGATTTGTCATCGTTTATTTTTCATTTTCAATCTTAACTAACCTGCTGTATTAATCAAGGTAACTGTGTCATGAGTATACTTTACTGTATGTAAACCACTGGTATCAATGAAAAGGATATTTATGTATGTACAGTTTGCTAAGGCCTAAGAAACCTTGGCAATGAAAATACACCTATGATATACACATAACCTGCTGATAAGTATTTTTCATTACAATTAAAGACTGAATGACCATAATTGGTTTAATTGTGAATCCTAATTATTTTCTTACCAATTTTCTGATGCAGTCATTGCCTAAACATTGAATTGGTTTGCACGTAATATTTTTACAGGGTTATATTACCCAGTTAACAAGAAACATTCTCACAACTTGGCTAAGTTCTATCTTAGTTATAAACTAGATTTTAAAAAAAAAGTTTTCAAGACAAACAACAAGTTGGCTTGAGAAAGCCGGACCAGAAAGTTTAAAAAAGTTTAAGAAGTTTTAAAAAGTTTGATGGTTTTCAGTCTGAAATAGTTTGAAGTTTAAAATAGTTTTAAAAGGTTAAAACTTAAATGTTTTGAAGGCAATACATTCTCAGATACATAGATAGATAATGTTACTAACATGATTAACATGTAACTAGCATGTTGTTAAAATGATTAACAAGTGACTAGCATGTTGCTAACATGATTCTAACATGTTAACATGTTTCTAGCATGATTAGCATGTTACTAGCATGTTACAAGCATGTTGTTAACGTAATTAACAAGTTACTAACATGATTTTATCATGATTAGCATGTTTAGCATGCTACTAGCATGATACTAACATGTTGTTAGCATGTTTCTAGCACGATTAGCATGTTACTAGCATGCTGCTAGCATGATTCTAGTATGATTAGCATGATTAAGATGATTCTATGATTAGCATGTTTCTAGCATTATTTGCAAGTTACTAGCACATTACTAGCATGTTGTTAGCATGATTCTAACATGATTAGCAAGTTACTAGCATGATTCTAGCATGATTAGCAAGTTACTAGCATTTTGTTAGCATGTTTCTAGCATGATTAACATGTTACTAGCATGCTGCTAGCATGATTCTAGTATGAGTAGCATGATAAGGATGATTCTAGCATAATTAGCAAGTTGCTAGCATGGTTAGCATGTTACAAGCATGTTGTTAATATAATTAAGTTACTAGTGTGATTTTATCATGATTAGCATATTTAGCATGCTACTAGCATGATTAGCAAGTTACTAGCATGTTGCTAACATGATTCTAACATGTTGTTAGCATGTTTCTAGCATAATTCTAGCAAGATTAGCATGTTTCTAGCATGATTAATGTTACTAGCATGTTGTTAGCGTGTTTCTATCATGATTAACAAATTACTAGCATGTTTCTAGCATGATTAACAAGTTAGTCTGAATGAGTGTCAATGGATTAGAAATAGTCCATAGAAGGGAATTTTGACTGATTCTCAAGAGATTCTGGGATTCTCATTCTTCCAGTAACATTAATAGAATGTTCATTTAAAATTGTTCTAGTCTATTAACGTTCTGAAAATGTTTTTATACATTGTATTTATACAAAGAACATTCAAATGATAAAATGGAATGTTCTCAACATTCTCACTAACATTTACATTTTTAAAACATTGGACGTTTTGAATGATCTTCAGAAACAACATTCCGGTAACTTAATGGGGAACATTAGCAAAACGTCCTTAGAACATGTTTTTGTCAGCTAAGTAAACACATCAAATCATTGCATAATTTTAATATTCATTTTGCCAAAATACATAGTTACTTTTTAATTACTATCAATAATGGAAGGTGGTTTTTTTTGTTTGTTTGTTTTTTTTGTTCCCAGAATGGTGTAGTTACAGAAGCTTGGTCACAGAAAGCAACTAAATCCTGGTTTAAACAGGAATCACTTCTTGCTGTTTGACCAATGAAATGGTGCTGGTTAAGCTAGTTAAGAAGCCACATAGGGAAACCAGCATCCAAAATATTCAGGCTGTTCTACTGGAAGTGGGATGAACCTTAAAGCAACTGTATCCACCTTATTTTTCTATTTTTCTTTGTAAATTGAATGTGTCTGGCTTCCGGTGTCATTACTTTTAGCTGAACAAAACAGCTGGTTTTGCTGCCTGATATTGCAAACTGGTGTGTCGTATCATATTATTTTGATTTATTATCTTAATTGTGAACACACTGGTTTGTAGTGCAAACAATTTTACCATTTACTGCACTCTTTCTGTTATTTTCCTACAGCGGATTATGAACCAGAAGTCTCACACATTCAAAGAAAACTGCTTATTTCTGCACTGAAAAATAATGTGGATATCCACCTTTTTCTTCCCGTAAGAGTGGTCACAGCCATTTGTATATTTTATGGGTCAGGCTTCCAGTCTCATTGGCGTCCAGCTATTTTTAGCTGTACGAAACAGCTCATTTCACTGCTTGCTATTGCAAATTGGTGTGTTTTACCATACTATTTTATTGTATTATCTTAATTATGAACACTGGTTTGTAGTGCAAACAGTTTTACCATTTATTGCACGTTGTTTTTCTTCTCGAAGTCAGTGTATCATCTCAATACCATCTTGATTTATAAACTTGTTTTTCAAGGGGAAGAAAAACTTACAGTTGCTTTAAATTAGCATTACATGCTATTATTATCTCTGTGGGCCGCTGGGCTGTCAGAGGTTGTACTGGAGGGAGCTGGGAGAGCCTGGGGTTTAAACTCATGAGAATGAGCGACGTCTATGGAGGAACCTGGAGATTCCCAGATCTGATGTCCGTGATGTTGGTGTAGATGAGCAGGACAGTGACAGTGGCGTGACTGAAGCAGAACCTCCAGCCTTCTGAGAACTTCATAGTTTGGGACGCAGCCTGTGCAGTCAATGCCTAACATCTGAGACACCACCGTGTAGAAGTCCAGCAACTGCGATGTAAGAGCAAATTAGTTCATTTTAACAATGCCAGTGCATTTTCTGTTCATATATATGTGCATTTGAGATAGGTATGATTTATTTTCCTAAAGAAATCAGTACTTTTATTCAGCAAGGACGTATTGAATTGATCGTAAGTGACAATAAGAACATTTATAATGTTACAAATGATTTCAATTTCAAATAAATATTCATCAAATTATCCTGAATAAAAATATTAAGCAGCACAATTCTTTTCAACATTAATAAGAAAGGTTTCTGAGTACCAAATCAGCATATTAGAATGATTTCTGAAGAATCATGTGACAATGAAGACTGGAATAATGATACTAAAAATTCATCACAGAAATAAATTATATTTTAAAATATATTAACATGGAAAACAGTTATTTAAATTATAATAATATTTCACAATATTACTGTATTTACTGTATTTTTAATAAATGCAAATAAACGCAGCCTTGGTGACCATAAGAGATTTCTTTCAAAAACATTTTTGAACAGTAGTGCATATGCAGTTCTGTAGTATGTGTACCTGTTTCTCAGTGTGAGTGAGATCTGCTATGGCGCTAGACTGTGTGTCTAGGAGTCTCTGGGCTTGTTGAATGTCACCTCTGGCTTTGAGTTCCTGGTTTTTAAGCTCTGACTTGATGACGGTCAGTTTCTTCTCAGCCTTTTCTTTGTTCTTCTCAAGCTTTCCCAGATTCTTACTCTGCTCCTCTATGGTTTGGTTTTGTTCCAACACTTTGATCTTGTTGCACCAAAGACAGCAGAAACTGAGCATTTATAAGCATCGCCACACTCTACATATGAAACAGCACTATTACAGTTGGCATGAAATAAAATTTCACCCCATTTTCTAAATTCATGTTATTGATCTTATTGTGAACCGTTTATTTGTGCATGTTTCAGCTTTGTCTTAACTTGATCTTTCTTCATGACTTTAAATATAAAGGGTTGAATTAGAACCATTTACAGTATGTTCATGAATTTGCCAATTGCTTTAATCCAAAACAATTTGCACCGTATTCACAACACTTAATCAGTATGTTCGTTCCCTGGGACTCAAATTCATGACCTTACTATTGCAGATTGAATGCTCTACAAGCTACATGCACCATCTATATGCCTTAAAGGATGCAGAAAACAAAACACTGGTCTAAATGGTCTATTTTATTATCTATAGAACCTTATTGGCAACTCAAGAACCATATACAGTAAAAATGGTAAATATATACAGTCACATTTGTTTTTTTTTTTACTTCAAAAATGGTCTTTGTTTTGATATTTTATGCTGAAAGGACTCTGTTTGGTGAGGGTCTGTGGGCCAGGCCTCGTCCCTGTACCTTGAGCTCATTGGTGTGGGAAAGCTGGGCTTTCAGCTCAGTGTTGGAGAAGCGTAAGGTGCTCAGCTCCGCTTGCAGTCGATCCACACGCTTCTGGAGCTTCTTGCAGGACAGAGCAGCATCGTCTTTCTCCACCGCCAGAGCTGAACGGCTCCTCTTCTCCTCCTCCAGCTGGACCACCTTCCTCCTCAGCAACTCCAGATGGAGCTCTTTACTTTCTGAACGCTGCTTATGTTCTTTAAGCTGCAGCCATTGATGGAAACGATAACCAGTTAATCAAATAATATGATAGAATCATGGTTTGATGGCCAGGATTGTTGTATGGTTTATATTTAAGAATTGTGATTTTTATTTTGAAACTCTTTTGCATTTTTACACTGGTTTTACATTGAATACATTTAGTTGTTTTCAATGCATTATTCGTTTTGATTAAACATTTAGTCATTAAAAATTAAATTAAATTAGTTTGAATAGTTAATTTAAGTTTAATTTAATATTTGAAATTTGAATAAAATCTGATTAAATTGGCCATTTATTTGTAAATCTGTAACAATTATTTCACACTTTTACATTTTTAAGACAAGTACTGGAAATTTGTATTCAGTCTGACAGAATAGGCCATTCATTTATTATATAATTAAATATATAATTTATTTTACTATTTTTTAAAACATTTTTAGGATAAATTATGGAAATCTATATTAAATCTGACAAAACTGGCCATAATTTTAAAATCTGTAGCAATTATTTCACAGTTATGCACTACTTTTATTTTACATTTCTAAGACAAATACTGGAAATTTGCATTCAATCTCACAAAATAGGTTGGTAATTTGTTACATAATCAAATATAAAATGTATTTTACTATTTTTTTAAAACATTTTTAAGATAAATTATGGAAATCTATATTAAATCTGACAAAACTAATTTCTGGCAATTAATTTTTTACAATTATTTTACATTTCTGTGCTGTTTTTATTTTATTTTATTATTATTCTTTTTTTTTGTATATTTAAGTCAAATACTGGAGATTGTGTTAAAACTGACAAAACCCAATAATATTTAAATATGAAACAATTATTTTGCATTTTTCAAACTATTTTTTATTTTAATGCTGCCGTTTAAAATCTGACAACTATTTTGTCAGAAAAATTCTATAAATTTGTATTAAAATCTGACAAAGTTGGGCATTAATTTGTAAATAATTATATATTTATTTATAATAATTACTGTATATTTGGAAAGGTTATGCACCAAAACATTGAACTAAATACCGGTAATAGTTGAGTTTATTATTTGACATGTCAGCACCTTTCTCTGAAGGCTGTAGATTTGTGTCTTGGTCTCCAGTAAAGTCGTCCCTTCCTGTCTGCTCAGCTGTTCTGCTCGTGTAAGAATGGCCTCGAGTCTCATATCAAATCCCAGATCTGCAGCAACATGATCCACTTTCAGCTTCTCAGAGAGCTGCTCCACAAACCGCAGGTACTACAAGTGTGAGAAGAACAATGATATTACTGACAGGTCATTTCAGGACATTTATGATACATTCCAATTATGTTCTAATTCCAAATGATACACAGTGGCAAGAACATTGTTACAATGTGAATGTTTTTATATAGTAACAGTATAAATCTGTTTCCTCACATGCTGTTTGTCCTGGTTCATTCCGTCTTTCCAGACTCCAGCCGTCAGCAGCTCATCCTCCAGGCTCTTGATTCTGTCCAGCAGCTCCTGTTCTCTCCTTTCTGAGCTGCTCTGATGTTCTTTGTGTCTGGACAACTGCTCTTCTACCTCCGCCAACCTGCCTTCCATCTCTATCTGAGACTAAAGCGCACAGAAAGCACATGAGTTAAAAAATAAGAATGCATTCTATTTTATAATAATATGAGATGTGAATATTACCTTTCGCGTGCTTTTCTCCCTGCTGCAAAGGGCAGTAATTGCCTTTAATATGTCACTCTCCGTATGTTGAACAGGAAGAGACTGATCATCCAGCAGGGCTTCCACATTCTTTACAAAGGCCTCGTGGTGGCTGTGAGATGCCTGAGCTTCATTCTGGCAGCTGTGGAGTTTATTTTGCAGATCTTGAGAGAGATTCTCATAGTGGCGGCAGCACTGCTGTGCAGACGCCAGCGCCAGTTCAGACTCCTGCAGGGAGGTTTTAAGGCTCTGGTTCTCCCTCTCCAAACTTAGTTTCTTCAGGGAGATTATATCCAATTCCTGACAAACAAAATACAGTATATTGCTGATTTGTTACAGTGATGTGCATCATATTTGAACGAAATCCATTTTGGGCTGCTGTTTTTTTAAAAGTGGCTGTGTTGCTCAAGCACGTCACACCTTCTCACAAAATATGAAGCATTTCTTAGCATTTTTGCTTTTGACAATCATTTGTAAGGTAATAGTCTTATTAGTCTGGAAAAACTGCCACAAAGACATGATTCCTGTCTTCCTCTGAGTCAGGTTACAACTATTTGTTCAATTCCCAGCCCATTTTCACAAGTATGAATGATTCAGAATGAACATTCTTTTTTGTCTTTTTTTTTTTTTTTAAATATAATAATTATAAATAATCAAAACTAAGAAGAAATTGAAAAAATATTCAATAAAATGTAAGAATTTTCATTTTGATGAAACTCTCAGTCATTTAAAATTCAAATTCATTTAAATTGTGCTGTTGTTAGTTTTTAATTTTTTAGAAGTGTTTAATTAAACTATAAACATTACAAAACTAGACGTTTGAAAACGGCACTATTTTTCATTTTTACTGTACAGTTTTTTATGATTTTAAATCTTTTTTAAATTTGCCATAAATTTGTGAATCTGTAACATTTATGTTCCATTTCTGCACTATTTTATTTTACTAATTTTAAAAATGTTTTTAAGATAAATTCTGTATATTTGTATTTAAATGGACAAAATTGGGCATAAATAACTTACATTTGGAAATATACTCTTTTTTTGTCATTAAAACAAAAACAAAAAAAAAATTGATAAAGTGCATTAAAGCTGATATATAATTTTAAAATCCTCCATTTTTATTTTGAGCAAAAAATATATGTGATAGACAGGTCTTATTGATATTTTTGAACTCAAAATCTTCAAATTAATATTAGGCCTTTTTTTTGCAAATCAGCATAATTATGAATTAAAATACTTGAAAATAATGTCATAATGTTAATTTATGAAAAGCTTTTAGTAACACTTTACAGTAAGGTTCCAATAGTTAATGTTAGTTAATGTATTAACTAACATTAACAAACAATGAACAATACATTTATTACAGTATTTATTAATCTTTGTTAATGTTAGTTATTGAAAATACAGTTGTTCATTTTTTTGCTCATGTTAGTTCACAGTGCATTAACTAATGTTAACAAACACCACTTTTTTAAAAAAAAAAAAAAAAATGTTGTTCATTCTTAGTTCATTTTAACTAAAGTAGTTAATTAATGTACCTTATTGTACCTTTTTTCCCTACAGGGTTTAACCGTAAAATATGCTTGTTGTTTGTTGATTTCTAAAATTATTTAATTAATTGCATTATTGATTTGTAGGATACCTGTCTGCTAGAGTTCAGCTCATTGGCTCTTGAGGCTGTGAGCGACTGTTCACGCTCCACATCAGTCGCCAGTCTCTTGACTGTTTCTCTGCTGGCTTTACACTCCACCTCGTACAACTTCACACTCTCCTCTAAAGCACAAATGCAGCTTTTCAGGCGGTCTCTCTCCTTGAAGCAGGCATCCACCTTATCACAGAGAGATGTGTTAGAGATTGGTACAATATTGGTTGAAAGCATATGTGAAAACACTTACCACAGATATGATATAATCCGTAGGATCCGCCTTTCCTGCCACATTTACAGAGACTTTGTTTGCTAATGCTGATATAAACTCATCAGATCTTCTCTGGGTCTCAGCAGCTTCCTGTTTTTCCTTGTTGCACTCTGCTAAATACAGTCTGCAAAGATGTGATGAAATCCATGAAATAAAATCACAAAGATGATGCTTTAATTGAACAATTTATTATATACAGTTGAGGTCAAAAGTTTACATACACCTTGCAGAATCTGTAAAATGTTTATTATTTTAGCAAAATATGCATGTTATTTTTATTTAGTACTGACCAGAATAAGATATTTTGCATAAAAGACATTTACATATAGTCCACAAGAGAAAATAATAGTTGAATTTATATAAAAATTACCCCATTCAAAAGTTTACATACACTTGATTCTTAATTCTGTGTTGTTACCTGAATGATCCACAGCTGTGTTATTTTTTTTTTTCTCGTTTGTCCTGAACAGTTAAACTGCCTGCCGTTCTTCAGAAAAATCCTTCAGGTCCCACAAATTCTTTGGTTTTTTCAGTATTTTTGTGTAATTGAACCCTTTTCAACAATGACTGTATGATTTTGAGATCCATCTTTTCACACTGAGGACAAGATGTGTGCATTTTTCTTATTTTGCCTAAATATCATATCTTTTTTCATTTAGTACTGCCCTTCAGAAGCTACAGAACATACATACATGTTTCCCAGAAGACAAAATAAGTAATATTTACACTGATCTTCAAATTCAAAAAGTTTTCACCCCCAGCTCTTAATGCATCGTGTTTCCTTCTGAAGCATCAGTGAGCGTTTGAACCTTCTGTAATAGTTGCATATGAGTCCATAAGTTGTCATCAGTGTGAAAAGATGGATCTCGAAATCATACAGTCATTGTTGGAAAGGGTTCAAATACACAAAAAAATGCTGAAAAACCAAAGAATATGTTGGACCTGAAGGATTTTTCTGAAGTTCAGGACAAACAAGGGACTCATAAACAACTATCACAAAACACAGCTGTGGATCATTCAGGCAACAACACAGAATTAAAAAATTAAAAAGTGTATGTAAACTTTTGAATGGGGTCATTTTTATAAATTCAACTATTGTTTTCTCTCGTGGACTATATGTAAATGTCTTTTATGTAAAATATCTTATTCAGGTCAGTACTAAATTAAAAATAACATGCATTTTGTATGATCCCTCTTACTTTGGTAAAATAATTAACATTTTGCAGATTCTGCAAGGCGTATGTAAACTTTTGACCTCAACTGTATATCCAAACTTTTTAATAGTAGTGTACAGTAAATGCTCACTTTGATTTGATATCTAGTTCCATTATTTTCCCCTTGATCTCCTCATTCTCTTTTGTAAGCGTCTGTATTCTCATGTCCATGAAGCTTTTGGAGGAGGTGATGGAGAGCATCTCTTGCTCTGTGTTGTAGTTGCGTTCTCTGAGCGAGCTGATGAGAGACTCCTGTCTCGCCTCTTTTTCTTTATGTCGATCTACAGCATCCTTTAAATTCTTCAGAGTCTCTTCCTGAGATGCAACTTTGGATTGGCTTTCCAACAGCTGTTAAAAACAATAAGTTTATTTCACCTAGAGAATGTGCATCCAAAACACCACAAATTTTCATTGAGTTATAGGAACCTGTGATTGGAGGTTCTTGTATTTGGCCTGCAGGACAGCCAGCTCCTCACGCGCCGTCTCAGTGGCCTGTTTATAGTGTGTGAGGTGCTGCTGGATTACAGACTCCTCCATTGCCAAAGCGTTGTCAATCAAACCTGAATGTTGACAGAAAGAATCTGATGTATCCATAGCAATAGTAACATTCACTCAGCTAACAGCGAACATTTTCAGAACTTTCTCTCAATGTTATGAACAAACATTGGAATGTTCCAGTAACATTGGAATGTTCGTTCAGAGTGTTTCTGGTTTAATCATGCTCTCAAAATGTTAGCACAATCTTTAAACTTCATTCATAGAACTTTTTTTTTTCTTTTAATCTTAAATATTTCACTTTGATATTGTAGCATTTTTTTAAATGTAACTACTTAAGTTTGGAAAAAGGTCTCTGAGCATTCTAAAACAGTTGTTTTAGAATGTTCAGAGAACTTTTTCAAACATTTAAAAAACTGGATATTTTGAATGGGTACGTTAGCAATACGTTCATAGAACATTTTTGTTAGTTGGACACAATGAATATTCATAACTTTTTATAGTAATGCAATACAACTTGGTTAAGAATGAACAAAAACGTGTATAGATGATCGTAAAAGATATATTGAAAGTGGTAAAACATCACCATTAACGATTGATTAGACTAAATTAGTCCTGTATTGTTTTAGCATTTTATTGATCCTGACACAAATCAAATGATATATGGCTATAGCAGTAGACAGTAAAGCAATTAAAGGCATCAATTCTCTTTGTGAAGACAAATAATGAGAATATATAAGTCTATAAACTGGCACAATGTACAAAAACTCACTTAACTCTGTTGTTGCTCCACTTCAATATCAAACCTTCTCTTAATGCACAGTGTTCTGTAGATTATTCATGTTAATATGTCGCTGTAGTTTATTAGGTATCCAAGCAACACAACAACATTTAACGTGTTCACCATTAGAGGGCGCGCCATCAAATGTCAATGCAGTGACTGCAAGTAACATTTATGCATTTGGCAGTACAAATACAATGTTTTCAGTGTATTTTTTAATTTAATTAACACAATGGATTTTAAGAATCTTATTTGACACAAATTACATGAAGCCTCCTATCTAGCTGCTGCAGAGTCTTGATAAATGTGTGTTGTTTGATTTCAAAAATAACTCTTGTGTCACAGTTTAATTTTTAACGATTAAAACATGATTTAGATAGATAACATACTTAGATTAGCATGTGCTTTTACACGTAATTTACCAAATAAAACAATATGGTTCAAAATAAAATATCTAAACAAGTCTACAGGGGTGGAGCGACATTTACGTCCGATTGGACGTCACCAAAATACAGGAAGTGCCCGGATCAATCTTGCAGTTCGAACTGTCAAATAAACTTTATGTGAATGTAGCAGAATGTTGCAACATTTGTATTTACAGTGTAACCATTTCTGTCACCGAACGTTCTAATATTTGGCGGGACAGTACGCGGCAGGTACGCTAAAGGTTAAAGCAAATGAATTACTGTGAATTATTAGAATCAACTGTAAGTTAGTGAGCAGCTCGCCTTTACAATAGTGTGAGAAAGAAATTCAGTGTATCTGCTTAATGTCAGCTGAGCAGAATGAAGCAGACACGTGTTTTTTTCTCTCTCTTTGCTTTTGCTTCAGCTGACCTTTAGAATTAACAATGAGGAAGGGTATATATGATTAGTTCTGACCAATGCAGGGTGTCGACATGCTTGTCATTCAAGGTCATTTAAAACAAAGGGCTATTGGTCACTTCATGCATGCTGATATAGACATAATGTAACACTGTTTTAATGATGAAATCATTTGATTCATACAGGCATGTCTCTCAAGATTTTATGGAGGTTACATCAGCCTTTGAAAAGCACACAAGCTGGCGGATTTGCTTTAAGGACACTAAATGGATTAAACAGTGTCACCGGCAACAGGTTAAACTGCACAACACTGGCATCCAATGCATCTACACAAAACCTTTTTAAAGACTGGAGGAATTGTCACACCAGTTTACATCAGCATAGATACTTATTGCAAAGAGGGGTGTGTCAGAGACCACATTTTGAAGTGCAAACTCCTTTAAATTCCAAAACATGGAGTTTACAAATGAGATTGCAGTCCACAACAATTGCTACCAAATCAGTGCTGAAACAAGGAGGCATGCCCGGAAAAAGGACCTTTAAGGGACCAAGAACCAAACAGCCTTCACGAACCACTCAGCCCAGTCTGGAGGAGGTGTGTGGTGATTTTTTTTATGTTGAAATCATCTATGGCATGTATAATTATGTATTTAACTACTTTTTCAGGACATGATGCAGTGCATCGCATACGCAACTGCAGATCAGTACCATTTACCAACACTCTGTCATGATCTCATAGCGCATGGATTCGCTGAAATCAAAGAATTTCCCAGAGGTCAGTTCATCTGCATCACTTTTTTATGTTTACATAAAAAATTTTGCATTTCATGCTTGTTTGAGGTATATACATATTGTAATAAATACATTTATTTGGGTTTCAGATGCTTCTAATGTTTTGGTGATGGGAACAGAGAATGCTGCAAAACCTTATGATAGTGGAACAATATTCGTCTTCAGGTATGATGAATGATGTTTTGTCACTTGAAATTTTGTGGTTTTGATTTTTTGTTTTGTTTATCATATAGAGAAGGTTCCGTGGTGTTCTGGAATGTTGAAGAGAAAACTGTGAGTAGTTATTTTTTATTCATAACAACATTTGGAATAGTTTAAGATTTTTTATTGTTTTTTTTTATTTTTTTTATTAAATACTTTTATGCAAAAATACAGTAAAAACAGCTTAATTGTGAAATATTATTGTGAGTTTAAAAACTTGTTTTTTTTTATTTAAATATGTTTTAAAATGTAATTTATTTCTGTGATGCAAAGCTGAATTTTCAGCATCATTACTCCAGTCTTCAGTGTCACATGATCTTTCAGAAATCATTCTAATATGCTGATTTGCTGCTCAAGAAACATTTATTATTATTATCAATGCTGAACACAGTGTAGAAAAGACATTACTGTTTTTACCATTTTTGATCAAATAAATTTAACCTTGGTAAGCATAAAAGACTTCTTTCAAAAACATGAAAAAATATGAATTATTCCAAACTTTTGACTGCTAGTATATATATTTATATTTATATATATATATATATATATATATATATATATATATATATATATATATATATATATATATACACTTTTTTGTACTCAGGTAAAGATAGTAATGAGGATACTGGAACAGCATGAAATTCAACCCTATGAAGTCGCACTGGTCCACTGGGAAAATGAAGAGATCAATTATACAGTAGGGGAGTGAGTTACAAATCCTTCATTTCTTCATGCAACATATATTAAAATCATATAATACCTACTGAAAGTTGCTGTATTTTATCCATATGTTTTAATTTATTATTTGTTGGTTTAGGGGTAATTCAAAGCTCCATCGTGGAATTTTCTTATTTAATGAAGAGCTGGATTATGAGCAGGTCGTTCTGGAGAAGTTTGCATTTTCCAATGCTTTATCTCTGTCAGGTGGGATAATGTTTGCATTTTCACACATTTTTATCAAACTTTGATAAACATTGAAAACACTGACGACTAATTATATTTTCATGTTTGCATTTTTGTGTTATTCTGCTTTTAACTTGCATGCATTCAGTAAAACTAGCAATATGGGAGGTCTCTCTCGACAACTTTGTTGAGTCCATCCAGTCAATTCCTGAGGTAGATCCACTTATGTACTCTTTGATAGGTAATACCAGCATTTGCAAGTTAAAATAGTTTTGTTTATTAAATTGCACAGATGCGAACGTGTGTTCTGTTTTTCTGAAAATGCAAAATATGTTTAAAATGTTGTAATTACAGTCATAAACCTTTTTAACAGATGCTGAAGTCTGGACAGAGAGTGAAATTGTCCAGGGCTGAAGTCATGCAAAAGATAGGGGAGCTCTTTTCTCTGAGGTCAGGCTGATTTTCTATCACTTAATCAGGTTTGTTTTGTACGAGACTACCTGCTGCTCTGTTTAATTCTCACAGTCTTTTTGAACTTTAACAGGCACTGCATAAACCTCAGCTCTGACTTACTGATCACACCTGATTTCTACTGGGACAGAGAAGATCTCGAGCAGCTCTATGACAAGACCTGTCAGTTTCTCAATATTAACAGAAGAGTTAAGGTTAGTGAAAGCATTTGCGAAGATTGTTTTGCATCTGCCTTAAAGGAATAGTTTGTCCAGTAATTCAGATTTGCTGAAATTGTACTCGCCCTCAGGCCGTCCAGGATGGAGATGAGTTTGTATCTTCATTAGAACAGATTTGGAGAAATGTAGCATCACATCACTTGCACACCAATGGATCCTCTTTAGTAAATGAGTGTCGTCAAAATGAGCTGATTAAAAACATCACAATAATACACAAGTAATCCACTCCAAGTCCATCAATTTAACATTGAAAAACAGAAAGCTGCTTTTTAAGTCACAAATCATATACTTTAAGTGTTTGAACTTTAAACCATCACTTCTGGTGAGAAACGGTTTGTAGCAACAGTTTGAAGTTAAAGTCTTATTGATGGATTAGTTTCTTACAAACACGCAGCTTTTCACCTCACAAGATATTAACTGATGGACTGGAGTGGTGTGGATTACTTGTAGATTATTATGGTGCTTTCATCAGCTGTTTGGACTCTCATTCTGACGGCACCCATTCACTGCAGACGATCCACTTATGAAGAAATAATGTAACGCTAAATTTCTCCAAATCTGTTGCAAACAAAAAAACAAATTCATCTACGTCTTGGATGGCCTGAAGGTGAATACATTTTCAGCTAATTTCATTTTAGGGTAGATTATTCCTTTGAAGGACATGATATGAATATCCTGATAAAATGATGAAAAATTATCTGTTTTATTTCTAGGTTGTGAATGAGAAGTTGCAGCACTGCACTGAACTAACAGACCTGATGAGGAATCACCTCAGTGAGAAACACAGTCTCAGACTGGAGTGGATGATTGTCGTACTGATCACCATCGAGGTTAATAAACACTGATATCCACTTTATTTAAGCGGACTTTCATTTTAAACGCTAGTTTAAATTACTTTCAGCTGCACTGTCAAAAACTGGTATGTGTTATTTGAAATGTCTGCATCATATCATGTATGTTCTCTAATTTTGTTTTAAAGTACACATTTTGCTAATTATTTTTTATAATATATTAAATTATTTTTTTCTTTCTATAGGTGATGTTTGAACTTGCTCGTGTAATCTTTTGAGGACCCACAGATACAGTCTTACAATAGGATACAGTGACTTTTTGAAAACCAGCAAATCATTTTGTTTTCTGTAGATGAAGTTGAAGTACTCATTTATCAGTCATCTGATCTTTTGCTATTCTTAATGTGACCTGACCTGAAATAAAGGGGTTTTTTAGAAAGACCGGATGAATAGCGTCTCATTTTGTTTCTGTTTTGGTTCTGTTGTGTGATAAAAATCACTGTTGAATCTGTGTCCTGAAATAACTGAACCCCTGCTGTAAAATCCAGATTAAGCAGATAGCTGTTTTGAAACATATAAATGAGCGTGAGTCAAAAATAAAACAACTCTTCACATGCTGCCTTGTTGCCAGTCGCATGGAACTTTTCGTAATTGTTTTGTAAGTGGGTTGTGCTTATGTAGCCTCCAGTAGTGCTAAAATTCCTCAACTAAGTTCTATGTCACAAACTGACAAACTAGGGTGACAAACTGTCTAAGCTGGTTTCCGCAACAAGAAAACACATATACTTATATACTTACAACACTACCAGTCAAAAGTTTTTGAACAGTAAGATTTTTAAAGTTTTTTAAAGAAGTTTTTTTTCTGCTTACCAAGCCTGCAATTATTTGATCCAAATTACAGCAAAAACAGTAAAATTCTGAAGTATTTTTATTGTTTAAAATAACTGCCTTCTATTAAAATATATTATTATTATTATTATTAAAAACAGCTGAGTATATTTTTTTCAGGTTTCTTTAATGAATAGAAAGTTAAGAAGAACACCATTTATCTGAAATAGAAATCTTTTGTAACATTATAAATGTGTTTATTATCACTTTCGATAAATTTAAAACATAATTTAAAAACTTTTGACTAGTAGTGTTTGCACATTTTAAGCTTGATTTTCCATAAGGCTGTTTTACACATTTATTTAATCATTTCACTAGTTATTAAAAATGCAGCTCAAATGAACCTGCTAACATACAACATGAAATCATGCTGATGTTCTAATGTTCTTGCAGCTGATTGATTGATCAGCCTCCAGTGATTGACAGCCGTTCGATACGGCGCGTTCTCACGTCATGTGATTCAAATCCTCCGGAAAACGGCAGCAGATCACTGACTGACTGAACTCGTACTGCACGGTGGAGAAGTTTCTTCCGTTTTTCAGCCAGCATACTAAACTGCATACGGCATTGGACGTCTGTCGAGAAAGAGTAAACGGTAAGTGACGCCTTAAAGGTTTTATTTCAAACAAGTGTTTAATAAACCGGCTGTCGTCTTGTTTTTACCCTAGTAACGAAGGGCACTATCGATTACTCACGTATCCTGATCAAAATGATTAATAATTTTAACCGTTTTCTTCTTGGCATTTCTTTCGTGTGTCGGAAGATTAACCTTTTTCATTTCTCCGTTCGTTTGTGTGATTTTGTTTCGCTTGTTTATAGTGTAACGTTATTTTATCGGGTTCATTGCGTGAGCGCGTGTTTCCTATTTGTCCGCGGAAACTTTTGTACTCGGAATTCACCAGCATGGGCGGGGCTTCAACACACTCGCACACATACACACGTAGTTGCCTCAAAACCTACTTAGACACTGAAACCTCACTTCTGCTAATTTAACATTAAATAGGACATTATGTAGGTTGTATACAAATTTTTTTGTGTTTTCAAGTGAGGAATATCATCACAAATATAGTTGAAGTCAAAACGTTTACATACACCTTGCAGAATCTGCAAAATGTTAATTATTTTACCAAAATAAGAGGGATCATACAAAACCCATGTCATTTTTTTATTTAGTACTGACCTGAATAGGATAGTCTATGAGAGAAAATAACAGTTGATGATGACCCCGTTAAAAATGTACATATGCTTGATTCTTAATACTGTGTTGTTACCTGAATGATCCACAGCTGGTTTTTTGTTCAGTGATCGTTGTTCATGAGTCCCTTGTTTTTCCTGAACAGTTAAACTGCCTGCTGTTCTTCAGAAAAATTCTTCAGGTCCCACAAATTCTTTGGTTTTTCAGCATTTTTGTATATTTGAACACTTTCCATTAATGACTGTATGATTTTGAGATTCGTCTTTTCACACTGTGGACAACTGAGGGACTCGTATGCAACTATTACAAAGGTTCAAACGCTCACTGATGCTTCAGAAGTAAACACAATGCATTAAGATTCAGGGGTGCAAACTTTTGAACAGAATGCAGATGTGTACATTTTTCTTATTTTGCCTAAATATCAAATCTTTTCATTTAGTACTGCCTTTCAGAAGATACAGAAGATAAATATGTGTTTCCTAGAAGACAAAATAAGTTACATTTACTTTGATCTTAAAATTGAAAAAGTTGACCCCCCCAGCTCTTAATGCATTGTTTCCCTCTGAAGCATCAGTGAGCGTTTGAACCTTCTGTAATAGTTGCATATGAGTCCCTCAGTTGTCCCCAGTGTGAAAAGATGGATCTCAAAATCATACAGTCACTGTTGAAAAGGGTGAAACATTGTTCAACACTGTTGAAACATGCTGAAAAACCAAAGAATTTGTGGGACCTGAAGGATTTTTCTGAAGAACAGCGGTAAGTTTAACTGGGACTCATGAACAAATATTACTAAACAAAAAACTTTTGAACATTTTTATAAATTCAACTTTTATTTTCTCCTGTGGACTATATGTAAATGTCTTTTATGTGAAATATCTTATTCAAGTCAGTACTGAATAAAAAATCACATGCATTTTGTATGATCCCTCTTATTTTGGTAAAATAATTAACATTTTGCAGATACTGCAAGGTGTATGTAAACTTTTCTTAGAAATAATGGAGTCTTGGTGACCAAATTGCATATTTAATGAGGGGCAAGATAATTGACTGATTTGCTGAACCTACTGAAAACCTTATGAATATTTTATTTTGTGTGTGTTTGTATTGAAGTGGAGAAAAATGGACTTGGCCCATCATGGTCTTGTTCTCCTTAAGCGCCTCAATGCTCAGAGGGAGTTTGGTTTCCTCTGTGACTGTACTGTGGCCATCGGGGATGTTCTTTTCAAAGCCCACAAAGCCGTTCTCGCAGCGTTCTCAAACTACTTCCGCATGCTGTTCATCCATCAAGACAGGTAGCGTGAATTTGATTGCAAAAACACACATCATTCAAATTTGCAGTACTGTAATAATGTTATTAAACGATTGTTTATGCTTCTCTTTTGCAGTGACTGTGTTCGACTGAAGCCTTCCGACATACAAGCAGATATCTTCAGCTACCTGCTTAACTTAATGTACACTGGAAAATTCACCACACAGCCCATTGACCCGCTTCGCCTTGAGCAGGGTGTAAAATTCCTGCATGCTTACCCTTTATTACAGGAGGCGAGTCTTCTTATAAACCCCGAGTCCCAGTATGCACCTTTAACAAACTCACTTTATGGTATACAGATACCTGATCAGTCTTACAGCCTGGCAAGAAGAAATACAGCATGCAGAGATGACGTTTATGCTAAAAACTCTGAAAACGCTGGCCGAGAATTTTTGGAAATGTCTGATTATAGATCTCCACAGCCTGTCGGCATAGAGTCACCCACCCAAAACCCAGCAGCCACGATGGTCCAACACCTCACCTATGGCATAATGAGTAAGAGTGCTTCGTCCAGAAAGCATTACGCCTGCAATTACTGTGGAATGCGTTTTAACCAGAGGTCCAAGTTGAAGGAACATCTACTTTTGCACACCAACCAAGCAACTGAGCCACAGGTCACAATGTCTATGCAAAATGGTCACACTATTGATCTTGAAGGTCAGGATATGGAGGAGGACCATCTGCATGCTGACAGTGATGTTATTAGCGATACCGATCAACAGGCATGGATGGAAGACACCCCGCCGCCCTCTGAAATTGCTGATATAGACAACCTGGAGGGCACTGAGATGGGTCGTGAAATGAAACGCCGAAAATTTGAGTGTCCGACCTGTGCTCGCAAGTTTATTCAGAAGAGCCACTGGCGTGAGCACATGTACATTCACACTGGAAAGCCGTACAAGTGCAGTGCTTGCGGAAAGAACTTCTGCAGAGCCAATCAAGCTGCTCGACACGTTTGTTTGAGTCAGGACGCAGACTCGTACATTATGGTTAACAAACAGAGTTTGGTTCTTTGTGGTGGAGAAGACAACAGTCAAGTGGAAGCTCTCTTTCAGTCTTCTGAAAGACCCTATAAATGTAGCATGTGTGCAGCACCTTTTGCAAGTCCTTCTGAGGTTCCCAAACATCAGTGTTTGACTGAGAGTGAAGCTGTACCACTGGCTGAAATTTCAGTGGGGGAGAATCAAAATAAGGACTTGGAGACTACTTCTGAAGTAACCATTTCTTCTTAAAGTGTCATGCTAAAGCAGTATTAGTTTATTTCAGTGCCAGTATTTAACCATTTTTATGTGTTTGTGTTATAAACTCTGAGAGAAATAAGTATTATTTTAAAGATCCAGTGCATTATTTTATGTCATTTTTTTTTTTTCTATTGGAGGGTCATTTGTGAATTTGAAACTAATAAAATGTCAAAACTATGTTTAATGTTTCCCATCAGAAACACTTCTGAGTTGCCACTTTAAAGTATCCTACATTGCACAAAGTGGAAAACAAACCTGAATTTTATTCTGAAAATTAAATAATAATGGTATTGATATGCCTTTTCATAAATCACAAGTCAAAAGTTGGTAAAGTTTCTTTTATTTAAATAGAACCTGAAATTATAATTTGTATTAAACCATACATTTTTAAATATCTCAAAATCCAGGAACAATACTACACTCTTGAATTTAGTTGATTGTTAATATTGCAATTTCTTTAAAGATGCATAGTCTGTATCATCAAATAGTCTGTACAGATGGTTTCAAACACTTCATAGCAATATATTAGAATAAGTTAAAATTTTGTTTTCAACATTGTAGTGGCTTATTGTATCAGGCCAGATGCAAACCCCTGTAATACAGGCAAGGCAGCTTGTATAATATTAACAAAAATGCTAAACTGTGTAATGATCTTATGCAGTACAGAGTGCAGAGTGTATTGATCATTACACAGAACATTTGTATGTTAAGTGCTTCTCTGCGGGAAAAAAAAATAAAAACACATGGGGAAAAGCCAGTAATTGCAACGTTAGTTTGCATGCTTCAAATTTTATGCCAAAAAATATAGTCACAAATTGGGTGTATCTCTAAATTAAAATTGTATATTTAAAAAAAAAAGCCTTCGTAACAATAACATATGGCATCAAAAATAAATCATGAGTTTGATAAGATTTTGACTGCTCTGTGTAAAACAAATTAAACAATCTGTCATTTTCAGTCCTTAAGTGACAACATCTGACTGAATAAAACCAATCTAAACCTCTCTTTGATAGAGCATGATTGTGATTTGCTCATTATAGCTTTGGAAAAGTGTATGTAATATTTAGAGTATAAAATAAATTCCTTCCAGAGGTATATCAAGAGACATGATGGTTTCAAAACAAATTACCTTTGAACTCATACAGATCTTTAAATATCAGTCATTGCACAACCTTCCACAACAACAAACATTTTCTGATGCTAAACATACCAGACAGTCAGGATATAATGTGTGCAATGTTTTATATTTTTAACAAAACTTTTTGTTTTAGATATGTAATACAACATAATATAATGTGACAGAAGCTTACTTAATGTCTGAAACAGGATAAAAACTCATACATACATTGACAAATATCCTTAGTAAAAATATGACAAAATAGCTGCTTTTCAAGGGTTTCACATGTTGAAGTATTTTCTGTCAAAGTAAAATGTGAAAATGTAGTGATTGATCACTTTTGCCTATTGGACCTTAATGATGCAGTTTTACTTCTCAGTGGTATGGTCATTTCCTTGTTGTAAGAAATTTGAGTCCTAGCTGATTTTGTGCTGAGCCTCTTCCAGGTGTAAAATGTACTGAATTTTCCTTGTTAAACATGCACCTGAAATGATAATTCAGTGTTATTAAAAACAATAATAAAATAAAAAACCTGACAACAAAAATGACTGACAAATCGATATAATAAAGACACTTACCAACACTTTCAAATCTTTCATCTGGTTTAGCACGGCACTATCAAATTGCAGCATCAGACGCTTGTTTAGCAGCTGTATCTTGGGGTGAACCCTCTGTGTGTGTTACTTGACACAGGGAATCTCCAATATTATCAACAGCATCCTCCCACACATCCTCCTCTACCTCTGACTGAGGTTCTGTTGAAGTAACCGCAGGCACATGCTGCAAGGAAGCATTCCCATTTTCTTTGTCGGATATATACTCTTCAGTTAAAACTGACGTCTTTATCTCTTTCACAGCCACAAATGGTGTTTCGACATCTTTAGATGCGACTGAGGCCTCTGCCTTTTTCTCCTGTTCAACTACCTGCAACATTGCTTGCTTTACTTCTGGTGTCACAACAGGAGGAGCTGTTGCCACAGGGGGTGTCTCTGCTACTGGTGTTTCCTGTCGTGCCTTTTCTAGTGTAGTCACAGCGGGTGCCTCCATCCCAGTCACAACTGATGTTGTCTTTACCAAGAGCGCAGCTGGTGTTGTTGGTGTGTGTGCTACGTGCTCTGCAACTGTTGCCTTTACCAAGGGCACGGCTGGTGTTGTTGGTGTCTGTGCTACCTGCTCTGCAACTGGTGTTTGTACAGCCAGAATCACTGCAGGTACTTCCGGTCCTAGAACTGGTGTCTCTGCCATTGCCACTGGTGGCTTTACGTCTACTGTTGGGCTCACAATTGACGTTACTGCTACTGCAGTCACTGCTGGTAGAACTACTGGAGGTGCAGTCTCTTTTGCAATCACTGAAACCAGGGCTGGTGTCTGTACCACTGGGATCACAACAGGTCTCTCTGCCATTTCAATTGCAGTTGGTGCTTCAGCTGTAGTTTCTAGCACTAGGCTCACAACTGACCTTTCCACTATTGGAGACACAGTTGGTGTCACCATCACTGGGGTTACAACTGGTGTCTCTGCCACTACAACTGGAGTTGGATTTTCCACTACTGGGATCACAACAGGTGTTTCTGCTGCTGTAGTCACTGCTGAAACAACCACTGGAGGTGCAGCCTCTGTTACTGCCACTAAAACCTGACATGGTGTCTGTGCCACTGGAGTCAAAACTGGTGTCTCAACCAATGCAAGTGGAGCTGGTTTTACTACTGGACTTTCTACTACTGGGATCACAAAAGGTGTTTCTACTGTTGTAGCCACTGCTGAAACAACTACTGGAGGTGCAGTCTCTGTTACCATCTCTGAAACCTGACCTGGTGTCTGTACCACTGAGGTCACAACTGATGTCTCAATCACTGCAACTGCAGTTGACTTTACAACAGGAATTTCTACTACTGGGATCACAACAGATGTTTTGGCTGCTGTAGTCACTGCTGAAACAACTACTGGAGGTGCAGCCTCTGTTACTGCCACTAAAACCTGACATGTTGTCTGCGCCACTGGAGTCAAAACTGGTGTCTCAACCACTGCAAGTGGAGCTGGCTTTACTACTGGACTTTCTACTGCTGGGATCACAACAGGTGTTTTTACTGGTGCAGCCACTGCTGAAACAACTACTGGAAGTGCAGTCTCTGTTACCGTCACTGGAACCTGACCTGGGGTCACAACTGGTGACTCAACCACCATAACAGGAGTTGACTTTACAACAGGTGTTTCTACTGCTGCAGTCTCTGCTGAAACAACTCGCGGAGAGACAGTCCCTGGTACTCCCTCTAAAACCTGACCTGATGTCTGTACCACTGGGGTCACAACTGGTGTCTCAACCACTGCAGCTGGAGTTGACTTTACAACAGGAGTTTCTACAATTGGGATCACAACAGGTGTTTCTACTGCAGCAGTCTCTGCTGAAACAACTCGCAGAGAGACAGTCCCTGGTACTCCCACTGAAACCTGACCTGATGTCTGTACCACTGGAGTCACAACTGGTGTCTCAACCACTGCAGCTGGAGTTGACTTTACAACAGAAGTTTCTACAACTGGGATCACAACAGATGTTTCTACTGCTGCAGTCTCTGCTGAAACAACTCGCGGAGAGACAGTCCCTGGTACTCCCACTGAAACCTGACCTGATGTCTGTACCACTGGGGTCACAACTGGTGTCTCAGCCACTGCAACTGGAGTTGACTTTACAACAGGAGTTTCTACAACTGGGATCAAAACAGGTGTTTCTACTGCTGCAGTCTCTGCTGAAGCATCTACTGGAGGGGCAGTCTCTGTTACTATCACTGAAACCTGACCTGGTGTTTGTACCACTGGGGTCACAACTGGTGTCTCAACCACTGCAACGGGAGTTGACGTTACAACAGGAATTTCTACTACTGGGATCTCAGCAGGTGTTTCCACTTCTTCAGTCTCTGCTGAAACAACTACTGAAGGTGCAGCCTCTGTTACAATCACTAAAACCTGACCTGGTGTCTGTACCACTGGGATCACAGCTGATGTTTCTGATGTTGCAGTTGCTGCTGGTGCCAGAGGGGCAGTCTCTGTTACCATCACTGAAACCTGACCTGGAGTCTGTACCACTGGTCTCTGATTCACTTCAACTGGAGTTGACTTTACACCAGGAGTTTCTACTACTGGGATCTCAACAGATGTCTCTACTGCTGCAATCTCTGCTGAAATAACTACATGAGAACTAGTCTCTGTTACCATCACTGAAACCTGACCTGGAGTCTGTACCACTGGTGTCTGATTCACTTCAACTGAAGTTGACTTTACACCAGTAGTTTCTACTACTGGAATCTCAACAGGTGCCTCTACTGTTGCAGTCTCTGCTGAAACTACTACTGGAGGAGCAGTCTCTATTACCATCACTGGAATCTGAACTGGTGTCTGTGTCACTGGTGTCTCATCCACTACAACTGGAGTTGACTTTACACCAGGAGCTTCTACTACTGGGATCTCAACAGGTGTCCCTACTGCTGCAGTCTCTGCTGAAACAACTACCAGAGGAGCAGTCTCTGTTACCATAATTGGAACCTGACCTGGTGTCTGTACCACTGGAGTCACAACTGGTGTCTCAATGACTGCAACGGGAGTTGACTTTGCAACAAGAGCTTCTACTACTGGGATCGCAACAGGTGTTTCTACTGCTGCAGTCTCTGCTGAAACAACTACTGAAGGTGCAGCCTCTGTTACAATCACTGAAACCTGACCTGGTGTCTGTACCACTGGGATCACAGCTGATGTTTCTGATGCTGCAGTTGCTGCTGGTGTAACTGGAGGGGCTGCATCTGTTGCAATTACTGAAATCTGAGCTGGGGTTTCTACCACTGGTGTCACAGGTGATGTCTTTACAGCTGCAGTTACTACTTCTACCACTACTGGAGTTCTAGTCGATGTAACTACTACAGGAGATGGAGTTTCTGCTACTGTCACTGAAATCATAGCTGGTATCTCAGTAACTGGTGTCTTTGTCACTGCTGCTACAGTTGGTTTTACTGATGTGATGGAAACAACGGGAGTTTCAATTATTTGTCTCACAGGAGTTTCTGCAAATGGGGTCCCATCTAGTGTAACCACTTCTGGAGGTACAGTCTCTGCCACTGAAACAACAGCTGGAGTCTCCACAGCAGATGTTACTGTGGCTGGGATCTCAACTACAGGGGACACAACTGTTTTCTCTACCACAGCTGGAGTTGATTTTACTGCTGTGACAGAAAAAACTGGTGTTTCTACAACTGTTTTTTCTGTTACTGTAGTCACTGGTGCTGTACTTACCACTAGAGATGCAGCTTCTGTTACTATTACTGAACCAAGATCTGGTGGTGCTACCAATGGAATCACATTCTGTATCTCTACTACTGGGGCCACAGCAGTCCTCACAATCACTGATTCAACATTTGGTGTTTCTGTTTCTACAGTCACAATAGGTGTGTCTTTTACTGGGGGTACATCCTTTGACTCATTGCCTAGAGTTACAACTGGTCTTACTTCATCTAGAGGTGTAGCTGGTGTCACTATCACAGAAATAACAGTGGGAATCTCCACCACTTGTTCTTTGATCACTGTTGCCAACCCTGATCTGTCAGTGTCTATATTTTGATATTGTGACGTAACAGCAGAATTTTCAGTATCAGTTGGTTTTGCCATAGATGTAACCACTGGTGTTTCTACTTCAAGTTCTGAAACCACTGATGTGACAACTGGTGTCTCCACTTCCTGTTCAGTTACTACAGCTGTCTCTACTTTCACATCTGTTACCACTGGAATTTCTACCTTTGGTTCTGTGACTTCAAGCGTCTCAGCCCTGAGTTCAGTCACTGCTTGTGTTTGCATCTCAGAAACAGCTACTTCCAGCATTTCGGCTGTAACTTCAGTGGACCGTGATGGTACCTGTGCAATGGGTGTTATTTCCATTACTGCTGGTATTTCTGTCTTGTCCACCTGCAACTCATTTGACAGTGTCTTTTCTGTTACCTGTTCAAGAGATTCACATTTTAGCTTAGCATTTTCATCTGCTTCATTCTTCTGCTCACTCATCTTACTAACTTCTATTTCTGTAGCAGCATAATTTTGTGTCAGCACTGTGATTGCAGGCACTTCAATCATAGTCTGCCCTGAATCTAACCTATCTGGTTCTGTTTTAGGAGCAATAGCCATTGTATCCTTTTCTTCTGGAACTGCTGTTTCTTTAATTTCTGATGATATCTTTGCTGGGGCCTGGTCACCATCTATTGCTTTACCCTCTTGTTCTGTTGCCGTTGGTAGCTGAGATTTTGCAAGTACCTGAGTTACTTGTTCAGACACTATAAGCTGTTTTGTTGTGTTCTCAATAATGGCAACCATCTCTAAAACTTTACCAGTCTTAATATTCTCAGTTGTCGCTGGTTCTTCATTCTCTTTGGGAAGTTCTGGACTTGGTTTGGAGTCTTGACTCCAGTCTTCTGTTTGAGAAACCACAGTTTCTGTTGCTACAGGTTTTACTTCAATTTCTGGCAACACCATCTCTAGAGGTTTCAGTTTGACTTCAGAACTAGCTTCAGGCTCTGCTGGTGTTTCTATGTGCTCAGATACATCCTTAGAAAACTCAGGAACCGTGTCTCCAAATTCCCTTCCTGTATCAGCAATTATTTCTGGAGATCCATCAGTAGTATTTGTATGCGCAGAAACATCTTCATTTTGTGTTTCATTGCTTAAAGGTTGCCCTTCCTTTACTGCATGTTCCTCTTCCTCCACAAAAATTCCATCTGTTCTATCAGTTGCACTGTCTTCCGATTTGTTATCCACATTTGCATCAGAGTCTTCTTTATGGAGCTCCTTAGCTTCTTCAACTAATACTAGTTCTGGAAGTGACGCCTCCTTGGCTGGCAACTCTTCTCTGGCTAACGATTCATCTCCAGCTTCCAAAATATTTTCAGCCTCAATATTTTTAACAACTTCTGAAGCAACAGCACCCCCAATATCTTCTTCTACATGTATTTCCTTAATGTCCTGCTGTGCCATTATTTCATAATCTTTTTCTTCACTGATCCCCTCCACAGTCACCCCTGACTCACCTGAATCTTTTACGTCAACCTCTGTTTCACAGACATCAATATGTACTGATTCATCTGTTTCTAATTTTAAACTCTCTTCTAACTCCAGTGTCTCTGCTGGTATGTGATCTGAAATTGGACTTACAATATTAACAGTCTTTTTGGTTTCCAGACACTCTACAGTAGAGGCAATAATTTCGCTATCTTTGACTTCTTTACTTGTGGTAGTGTCAAGAATGGTGTCCACATCACCATGTGTCAAAGACTCAGTGGGTGCAGGTTGCTCAAACTCAGCAGTGGACAATTCAGCATCTGAAAGCATCAGCTCTTTTTCAGGTTCAGCAGCTACTGGTTGTACATACACAGGTTTCTCTAACACTGAACGCAGTGGACACTTTGTTTCAGGACCACGGGTGTAGTCTGACGTAACCTGATCCAGCCCAGCTTCACTTTGCGTTGTCTCAAGACCAGTTATACATTTTTCTCTTTTGTCCTCCATATGAGTCTCCTCAGATTCTTTCACAGATTCTTTCACAGTCAGAGGCTCTGCCTCTAACTGAATGACTTGCTCATTTAGCTCAGTTTCAATGGCAGATTCTTTTTCGTGTACAATTACTTCCTGATACTCAGTCTTCACTTCCTTAATTTCAGCCTCATAGATCTCATCTGTCCCAAGTCCTGCAATTTCAGTTCCATCTGTAAAGTTATCAGAGACTAATTCTGTTGGGACAGCATCACTCACTTCAGGTATTGCCTCCACTAAGGGTGCAGGGAGAGGTTCTTCAACAGGTTCTATTTCTTGAGATACTAGGCCTATACATATTGCTGTTGCCTCGGCTTTCTTGTGTGCAACCAAAACCTTTGTTTCCTCCAGTGTGGATGACTGTACAACATAAGGTGAAAATGACACGGCCAGAGATTCTTGGCTTTCAACTTTTGTAGTTACTGATTGAACACTTGGAGTCATGCCAATGGATTGAATAGCTTCCTGTAGAATGACATCTGATGTTTCTATGCCATATTCAGCTGACACTGGTGTAACATGTCCAGATGACTTGGGTGATTCAGTTAGTTGCGAGACTGCTGAGACCATTTCAGTAGTGTCATCCCCAATAAATTGTTCACTTCCTGGTTCTGGGGCAGTGACTGCATCAGCTGTCAACTCCACAATATCCTCAGCTAACGTGTCATCCTGTGTTGTCCACTCAGCAGATGATACTGGTGTTTCAATGCTTTCCTCAATGATGCCTTCTTCTGGAATATCACTCAGCTGCTGATGCTTGCTCAAAAAGTCTGTAAGTTCTTCAAAGTCCTCTGGTAATCCCTGTATGACTGCTGGTCCAGTGTTAATTGGAACTTTGGCTGCAATTTTGGGCACTATGTTAGTGGATGTGTCCTGTTCTAACACTTGTGAAGTCATCTCTGGCATCTCATGTTCTATTGTGATTTCAACTCGTTGTTCATTCACCTCCTTCAGACTTTCGGGCTCAATTATTTCATACTCAGACAAAGGAATTATAGCTGGGGTTTCATCATCTTCATCACCTGTTTCATTATCCTGAGTAGCCTCATCAGAGGATGTCTGTTCTTTCCTTGCTTCTGATTTCCTCTTTTTATGCCCTGGAATAAGTTTCTTCATAGAAAATGGTTCGTCTTTGTTCATCTCACTGTCTGAAGGTATCTGCTCAGGGGTACCACTTTCTCCAGTTCGGATCTTCCTCTTTGGGGTGACCATTTTTTTAAACGTTTTCCATGTGGACCCCACCTCTCCCTCTGCAGGACTTCCAGTTTGTTCATTAGATGATGTGAGATGATCATAATCACCCTCAATTGAACTTCCAAGTGGAGAGTCAGTTGTTTTCTCATATTCCTCTCCTTTGTCTGGTGTTTCATCCTCATTTGTTTTTCTAGCCCTTTTTTTTGCAGAGCCACCACAAATCAGTGCCTCCCAGGAAACGGTGGTGTCAGATTTCTTTTTGGACTCTTGAGGGCTTACATCAGCCACCAGCTCCTCTTCAGCAGGTTTTGGCTCCCCAACCACTGGTTCCTCCACTTTTGCGAGCTCTGTCAATTCTGAGGATGGTTTTGGCTGTTCAAAGACTCGTTCCTCTGACTCAATCACCTTTTCGGCAGCTTTCTGCCTTTTTGTGGAAAATTTCCTGAAAAGCCTTTTAAGTGGACTTCCTTGTACCTTGTCTTTCTCTAGAGAATTCTGAATGTCTCCTTCAGGTAACAACTTGACAGTGTCTTTTTCCTGTGAATCTTTTTCTTCCTCTGATGTAATATAAGGAATATCAAGGCACATACATTTACTGTCCTCTTTTTCGGCCTCTTCTACACCCATTTTCTCGATTCTTTTGAGTTCTTCTTCCTTACTCTCTTTTTGGATTTCCTCTTCTTTCTTTTTCTTTCTTAAACTGGCAAAGATTCCTTGCGTAAAGAATTGTTTGATTGGTGACATCGGTTCCTCCAGCTCAGGGTTTTCTTCTTTCGCCAGTTCTTTCTCAGGTGTGTCCTCCACATGATGCTCCACTATCTTTATGTCCTGATCCAGCTCCTTTTCATTGTCTGTTTGTTGAGAGGGTTCAGCTGCATCAGGCTCAGAAGACACCTCACGTTTTTCAACAGTCTCAACAGGTGTGTTTTCATTTGCTTCCACTGCACAGTTCTCTTGGTTGTCATTGGAGTCTTCTGAGGCACTTGCAACTTTTTCTTCTGGCTCATTTGCTTCAGTCTTTTCACATGAGTCCTTTTTTAGGGTAAACTTAAATCCAACAAATCTGAAGATTTTTTTGAAGCCAACTTCACTGATATCATTTACTTGATTGTCCTCCACAGTTTCTTCCTTCACAGATACACTATCTGCATTAACCATCTCTGTGCTCTCATTCTTCGTGGCTGGTTCAAGAGCATCCATTTCCTGGAGGTCTTCAGTTGTTTCTGTGCCATCTTCTTGCAGAGTGACAAACCCTGAGCCAACTAGTAAATAAATAAGAATGAAAAGTGGCAAGATGAGTATGTGTGCTATACACACAAAATATTTGTATGTGGATATTTACTACTATATAAAAATGCTGTTTTTATTTCATTTGAAAAAAATGAGGGAAACAATGAAATTAATAGCAATAATATAGTTTCACATACCATCTGCAAGTACTCTCTCCTCTAAGTTGCCATTTAATTCATCCGCATGGCTCCTTGTCTTTACATTCACACTGGAGATCCGTCCGTTTTTCTGTAACAACTATATGCAAAAGACAGGACAGATTAAAGAGTGACCAACAAAGTAAACAGTGCATTTACCAATCAGTCGTTATGACTCATAGGAAACTATAAATAAAAATGTATTCAAATTGTAAAGTTAGAATTACAATATATATTTAATATGCTATGCAATATTGTCTATGCAATATTATTTTCACAAAGTATATGATAAGACAATGATTAATAAGGGTTGCTGTTAAAATGCAGATCATGATGAATTATTTGCCATTAAATCACTGTAGTTCTTATCTATACATATTTATCTACATGCTATTTTAGGCAACATGAGACACAGTTTGTCTCTTGTATGTACAGCACTGCTCACTCAGGCCAAAAAAAAGTTAAGAAACTTTTTACAAAAGTTACCACAATGCCACATTTTCTGAATGCTAAGTGCCTAACCACAATGTAGTTTGAAGGAGAGGGCCCTTGGGATAACTAACAAAACAAAATAAATGAACACATTTATGGAATCCGAGTATCAGATAGCTCTTCTTTTGACTAAAAGCCATCTCACAGACTTCCTGTTAACCATGGCTGACCTCATCATGTTTTACATGGAAAATCGATGCACCCTTGCAGTAAGGGAGAATTCCATCAATCCTTTGGGAATAAGAGCATTACAAATATCCATCCATTAATGTGCACACATTAGTAACAAAAACAACTGACAAAAGTAAATACTGAAAGGAAATGGAGTTATGATATGTAATAAACCATCTTTTCAAAAAAAGAAAGGCAATTTATTTTAAATTCTTAATCTATACATCTAATTCAATAAAATAATTCAGACTAACAAGCAAAAAAAAAGCAAAATTTAAAGTTGGTTGAATGTTTCTAGAAAGTTTAAAGTTCTAATTTAAAGTTTGGAGTCCATCCTCAGTTTGCAAGTCACTGAGGATGCATCAGTTATGAGTGTTAGTGAATTATTCTGCCTGCAATATTAACATGAAAACTCGCCGGATGACTTGTATATGTACGTCTGCAGTTCTTGTGCCACAAGATGACAGATTCTTTCTTAATGTCTTAATTAATACCAGCCAAAATAAAGAATATGTCCCATACTATTTTCCTTTTAATATAAAAATAATGCAAATCAAATAATGTGCCCTCATATTAACCAAAACTATCCAATCTGAACTACCAGAAACTAATGCATATTTTGTTCATACAGCAAATTTAGGCCAAACACTATTAATAGGACAAAGTCACCTAATCTTCTTTCTCTTGACTCTCATTACTGCAAATGATCTCATAGCTGCAAATGATAGTCGGGAAACTGCATTATGGAAATACCTAAATTTTCTACACCATGCAAAACACACTTTCATCCTAATGTAACTTATTTCAGAGACCTTGACAATATAGCTACATCTGAGAATCTGGTGAGATGTCTCTTCATATGAAAGAAAAATCACAAATCTCTTTTATATATCAGTTGTTTCTACTAAAAAGCAATGAGATGGAGATTGAACTGTGTTTAGAAAACAGTAAGTTTCAAGTCAAAATTTCATGTTTCAATGTGTTACATGCTATTTCTGTGATTATTTGTGAAATTTACTAGCAATTTCTAAGTGGAAACTGTTTCGAAGTACAATTTAAGTGTATTGCTTTATTCGGCAGCTTCTGAAAATGTTCTCAGATTTTACCAGAGTGCACACAATTTTATAACTCTATACATTAACTCTGTAAACAATTGTGTAAGTTATTCTAATGAGAAACATCTGATAAACAAAAATCATTGATCCCTTCTCCTGAGCTAAAAAGAGCAACCTCTGAACAATAAATCGTTCCTGTCTACTTACACAACATTTTGAGCATCATATGCATGTTTTGCATTACCTCAAAAATGCAGTCTAGGTAGGTGTAACAGAGGACAACCGGTACACACTCTATATTTTGAGTTACAGCCCGTGTGTGTCTTTAGATTCAGAGCTCGTGTCTTTTAAACTTTGTGAGGCATTTCTCTGCAGCAGAGAAATGCATTCTACCTTGTCATCAGCACTGCCGTCATCCCGGGCTTCGCTCGCCGCTGCAGTGAGCTCCTCTGCCGCTGCGTCCTCCTCACATCTGCTGTCCCGTTGCACTGATGATGTCGTAGCTCCCATTTCACGATCCTTCTCTCGTTCTCTTCGGTTTCTTCCCTTTCACCCGATGTGACTGCAAAGCGAAAGGGGGAATATCCGAAGATGAGTGCTGAGCGGTGGTCGAACTCAAAAGTGATGCAGTTTGGCTCGCTGCAAACTCTTTTAGGACACATCCTTCCCGCATCACATGAACACACTGGCACGCCTCGACGCATCAGTGGGAGAGCGAACGAAAGTCCTGGGATGACCGAGGGACAACCTCTACAATGAACGTTTTTATCCCATACTTATTAATCGCATGTGTTTACATATATAGGCCAGTGGTTGTATTAATTATAAAAAGATGTTCTGACGGGACTTTAGGGGAAATACACTTCATTTTATTTAAGAACAATGGATTTTGTGATAAAATTGGTAATTAAAGCAATTAAATGTCAAATTATTTATTTTAACGTTGCGTATATTAAATGCAGTTAAATAATTTAGAACAGAAAACAGAAATCCAATAGAGTGTTTTTGTGATGCGTCATCAATCCGCCATATTGGCGGCACAAAACGTAAACAATGCCACTGAACCATGCGAAACCCACAAATTTTGCAAATTATTGTTGCTGAAAAAGGTCAATTATTGTCACGTTTTGGGCTGTGCTAATTGGTCAAACTGGGAAAAACATCTGGAATACTATAGACTGCCAAAAGTTATAGCAAATCAAAGAGAAGAGTGCAAAACA
Organism: Cirrhinus mrigala; assembly: GCA_036247105.1. Taxonomy (NCBI): domain Eukaryota; kingdom Metazoa; phylum Chordata; class Actinopteri; order Cypriniformes; family Cyprinidae; genus Cirrhinus; species Cirrhinus mrigala. The sequence goes on along the minus strand of CM070023.1, from coordinate 10,386,510 downwards.
CTGAGGAAAGAAGACGTTTGTTGAACCAGGGCAAGAATTATGACAACATTCGTGTTTGTTTTTCTCATTTCCGGTCAGGTAGGTGAAATATTAGGCTAATATATTTATACTGCTCGTCTGTATCTTTACCACATATTAACTTTAGTTTATCAAAATATTGCTCCCTTTCCTGGTTACTAAGTCCTTCTCTATATGATTTAGCTTCCACACATTTTTTCTATGGTTTACACAGCATAAATGATCAGAACAACTATTCATTAGTACATTAACCAATGTGCAATCTGTTGTTTACAGCCAAGTATCTCCAATTTGGATGCACATCTGGGTAACTGACCAAACCGTGATGTAAGTGAAACCCTCTATTCACATGGCCCACCCATTCATATAAATAATTAATCCTGAAATGGCAGAAAGTATGTGGACACTCCCTACATAACAGGTAACAGGTTTCCCTATTCCACCAATTCCAGTGAGACAAATATTAATGGCATTCTAGAGAATTCTGTGCTTCCAACTTTGTTGCAAAAGTTTGAGAAGGGTAATTTTCTGTTCAAAAAACATGAATCTTTCCCTGTAGGTTAAAGGTTAAACTCTTCTGGGAAGTCCTTTCACTAAATGTTAAACATCGATTGAACATGAAGCATGCAAATCCAAGGATTTGTACCAGTTTAGACTCAAAAGCATCAATAAAAAGGCCTGGTGTCCCAGTTGATCTAAAGATGTTCAGGTCTAATAAGTGCACGCCCTCCACAACGGACTCAATAAAGCATTACATGCACAATAGTATTGCCATGCTGGAACAGAAAAGAGCCTTTCTATTTCAGCAACACTGAAAGCACAGAATTTTCTAGTGTTATATAATACAGCACTGAGATTTGTCCTTAAGGGAAAATGCAAACTTGTTAATTATAATGGGGTGTGTATACTTATGGCCAAATTACTACCTACCTTGCAAAGAACCACAGTGGAGCATGATGGTTAAAACATCGTGTTGAGCTGCTTTCCAATGTTAGAATTTGGATATCCCTTTCTGTTTGCTGGGAACGAACGTTTGGGGAAAAAGTTAAGTAATCCCAAACACAAGGCAAAATAAACACTGGTGTGGCTCAAGAACAATTCAGGTGAATGTCTTACAAAAGCCCAGCCGAAACCCTGATTTTAATCTAATTGTGAATCCCCATGCAGCACTATTTACAGATGTAGGATTTGTAATTCACTGAAATGAGAAAATGAAATAAAGATTTCCAAACAACTCATCTTATCCAACTTTAACAAATGTTAAAAGGCATCCATTAACCAATTCATCTGCTTTTAGTGCAACTAATACACTGTAAAAATAATAATAATATTTTGGAAGTTATATAAATAAATAACTTGAAATAACTAAGTCAATAAAACAAAGATCACTGCATTATGTTTTAGAAGAAAACGGCATTTTTAGTTTTCTTACTTCAAAATGTCATGTTTAATTCAGTGTATGGGATATGAGTCACTGTAAAAGATACATCAAAAATGATCACAAACTCCTCATTTTGTTTTGAAATCTGCAGTCAAATAAGGTTAAGGAAATTTACAGCCGTGGCAGTGGATTATGTAATAGCAGTAAGAGAAAAGCCTAATTCGGGAACAATGGGAATGAACCATTTTGTGACATTTCAACATTCAGGAGTATTTAAAAAGATAAAAATATAGATTTTCCAGCCATTTTGGACAGCTCATGGCCCAAAGCACAAAGGCAGAAAGTTTGAGCGTAGGGTGAATTAAAGTCAACTGACTGGTCAAATGTTATTTTGAGAAGGAACAGCCTTCATCATAATGCAATTTGAGATTAAATGAGGCCATGTGAATTCAAACATCACGAGTGTGACAAACGATCTCTACATAAAACACTCTGCAATGGTTTTCTTATGTTCCGCATTTCTCAAGGAGTTCATCTAAACGTATCTTCATTCCTTCAGAGGAAAAGTTTGACCTTTTAAGAAATTAGGATAATTAAAATTTCCAAAACGACCTGTTGCCGTTTGAATTTATGAACAGATGTATACACTTACTAAAGGCTGTCAAGCTCAGAAATAGTTGCATAAGAAAGTTCAAACTACACACATTCAAACCTGGCACAGTCACAAGGAACATGAAAAACAATGGTGTGTGACATCAAGATGTATCAGGTTCACATTTACATCATGCATTTACGCACAGAGACATTGCATCTCACGGTATGTAATTTATCAGTTCATGCATTTGCTTAAAAAACAGTATGTAAATAATGACCGGACTTTCATGTTTAAGTGAACTAACAACAAAACAATTGTTGTATTCAGTGTCGTAAAACAAAATTAGCTTAAAAATATACCTTATTTTCCATACTGCACTATACAAAAATGCAACTCTTTGAAATGCCCAATTGGGCCACAAATGACAAGACTTTCTCAATTTCTCCTAATCAACAGTGAGTTAAAGGTGGGACTCAAACACAGAGACACCTTGTCTTCAGACATTCACACAATTTTTTTTTATGAAGAACACGATCAACATAAAGAACATCAACATCATTAAATACCACTGGGAAGATCAAGATAACGCAGAAAACAGGAAACGAAACATCAAGGGCAGATTAAATGTTCCTGTTAGCTCATTTGCTGGTGCACAGATGGTGTGGATCAGTCTTGGGTCATCTAGAAAGAGCAACACAACATGTCAGTGGTCTGAGCCCACCGAACCCAAAGCTGTTGAACCCAAATCTCACAGGAAACTTACATCACTTACCACAGAGCAGGAAGTGACAGTTCTACAAGCTGTTTAATAACCTTTTGACTTTATCACATTCCAAATGCATGCATATTAAACCCAAGTTTAGTGTTGGGAAGGATACTTTGGAAATGCAATAGGTTACAGATTACAAGTTACTTTATTTAAAATGTAATAAGCAGTGTAACTATTTCAATTACTTTATTAATGTAACTGATCACACTTGTTTATTTTTCTAAATTTATATTTAGTCATTTAGCAGATGGTGTTATCCAAAGCGACTTACAAATGAGGACAACAGAAGCAGTCAAACCAACTTTCGTAATCTTTCATTTCTTGAATTAAATTATAATAATTTAATTTTAAAGCACACCCACCATAAAATCGGACTTTAGCACCTCTTTTTACTTTGAGATCATTCTGAGGTAAATAGTAATATGAAATAGTAATATGAAAACAGTAAATAGTAATATGAAAAGTATTCAGATGTATTACTTTGTAATCATTAAAATTTTTTTTTAGAAGTAACTGTAATTTAATAACATTTTTTCTGTAACAGATTACAGTAGCATTTATTTTGTAATTAAATTACGTAATGCCGTTACATGTAACTAGTTACTCCCAACACTGCCCAAGTATAACCAAGCAAAAGCAGGATTATTATAGTTAACTTAAACTATAAATATACACTACCAGTCAAAAGTTTTTGATTGGTTTTTAAAGAATTCTCTTCTGCTCACCAAGCCTGCATTTATTTGATCCAAAAGACAGCAGTAATGTTGTGTTTTTTTTTTTTTTTTTTAAGTTTTAAGTTATTTTAAATAACTGCTTTTAAGTTATCTTAAATAACTGTATTCCTGTGATCAAACCTAAATTTACAGCCTCATTACTCCAGTCTTTAGTGTCACATGATTCTTCAGAAATCATTCTTTTTTTTTCTTTTTTTTTGGAAAGAAATTGATACTTTTATTTAGCACGGATGCTTTAAATTGATCAAAAGTGATGATAAAGACATTTAGAATGTTACAAATGATTTCTATTTCAAAAAAAGCTGTTCTTCTGAACTTTCTGTTCATCAAAGAAACCTGAAAAAAATTCTACTCAGCTGTTTTCAACATAATAATAAACATTTTTTTGAGCAGCAAATCAGAATATTAGAATGTTTTTTGAGGGATCGTGTGACTGGAGTAATTTTCAATAATTTCTCATTTTCAATTACTTAACTTAATGTGCTAAAATAACTAAAACTGGAAAAAATAAATAAATAAATAAAAACTACTGTAAAATGATTGGTGCAATTAGTTTTCGCAACCTAAAATTTAATATGCATTGTTTTAACGTGAAAAAGTAAGCATTCGTGCCTATCTCAAAATTATACATTTAGTTAACTTAAGTTTAGTTAAGTTGGATATTTAAGTTATCTCCACAACAAACTTAAGTAGTTATAACTAAATGCAGCAATATATTAAAAAAAAAAAAAAAAAACATGGCAAAAATTACATTAAACTTTAAATTAAAAAGGAAAATGGAAAAAATTAAAAAGGAAAATGTAAAGATAAAAACGAATTCAAATTATTAAAAAAACTATTATAGTATCTCAGTGATACTAAAACAACTGTAAGGCTCAGTGACTGCTGATATAAATTATTAATTTAATCAAGGGAGCAAACTGAAAAGTATGTTGAATAGAAAAGAGCTTATCATCCAGCAAGAAGAAAAAAGAAACAGATTTACAACCGGACCAGAACAGGACACAGTAATTGATTTAGGAGAGTAAGCAAGTAAACACAGCAACAACCAAAAGCAAATCATTCAGCGGCAATCACCCAAAACATAGTGATGCCTGAGCAAAGACCTCTGACGCACATACAAATTTAGTTAGTTTAGTGTTTGTGGAAAACTTGTAGATATAGTTCTGATGAGTCATTGTTCATTTAAATTGAATAATTAGTTATTATTGAGAAATAACAACAAATTATCTTTGTTTTTGTTCCTTTATGAAGGAAATGGAAACGGTTACAGCAACAGGTGAGTACTGAGCCAAGAAACATCTCCAGACACATGACAAACATGAACGCTAATTCAATCAAAGGCCCTGAAACACTGGAGCTGCTGTGGAGATTCTCATACTAAGTTAACAGGATCAGTTAATTTGAGTCACAGTTCGGCTAACCGAAACCAGCTGATGTTTTCTTCAGACATTATACAGTTTAGAAGTCCTCGGACACAGAATGAAATGATGCCCGTGTATAAACTACAGGCATGCACATCCCTCTCATAATGAGAGTTTGTCTCTCTGTTCATGCAACCTTGATTTGAAACCAATTTGTACAGAGTGTCGATTTAACCAATCATATATAACAGACATACATTTTATTTGTTATTGTAAATATTACCTGAGGAAATGGAATGAAAACTTCCCAGCTTGCAGGATGTTTGATTGCATAATTGTGTGCAGTAGTTACTTGCTAATGGTAAGTCAATTACAGGTATTTAATCTAGTGTAATTAAATGCAAACAAACTTACAAAAAAAGCAAGAGCCAGAGGACCTTTAAGAAAAAGGATGTTTATGTATTTATTTATTTATTTTTAATGAGACAAATGCTGCAACCTAAAGGATTACGTTACCACACATTCATTTTTCTAATAAACACTGATGCAACTTTTTCAGATTGCAATTTTTCAGATGATCAGGAAATTATCAATTAACAATACTGCATATTATGTTACTGTGTCATGTTTTGTTGGGTAACATCTAAATTGTTTAATTTACTGAAAAATAATGTTTAATGACTACCTCAACCTGACTAAAAATAGATTAACTCAACAGAAACATTTTTAGCATCAGATCAGTTAGAAATACATCATTAATGTACTTTTTTCGGCATATAGAATTTGTAGTTTATTCAAAACCTGCCTTACCTTAAGCAACAATTGGCATTTCAATTTCAGTTCAAGCTAAATGAAAGTAAAATCAAAATTATAACTGTAGTTTATTTAAAAGTCGACCAGAAAAATTTTATATACAAGTGTAAAAAAGTTAGTTTTCCTTGTCATCTCCACACACTTCGGAAACAATAACCCATTCACAAAACCTAGTCTTTACAGAAGCAGCTGCACATGATGAATAAGATGGGAAGCTGTAAACACTCTGTGATCTGCCTAATTAACTTATCCATTTAACTTTTTTCAAATCCTGGACTCACTGTGTGCCATTTTTACTGCATATCAGATTAACTGACAATTGTAATTAAAACTACTCCAACATTTTAAAGAAAACATTCTCGCCATTCATGATAGGTCATGAACTGTACTGCTATCAGGCTCAAGGATTTTCATTCTATTGCTTATCCTTTTATTTCTTAAAGTGATTTAATAAACTAATGCAATGATAAAAATGACATTCTGACCATATAATTAATTTGAGAAGCCTCAGTGTTTGCACAGAATGCCGTTGTCGACTGTGCCGAACACAATAACAAAGACTGCAGGTAGAACTTAAGGCGGAAGGATGTAATTCAATTACGAACAAATTGAGCATACAGCGAAAGCACTTTGAAACAAGAGTTATGTCTTAACCTAAGCAGAGACAGTGCGCAAAAGCTGTAACCTTATAAAACAGGTAAATTTCCATTAATTAAAATTATGCAGACTTTTTTGAAAATGCACCAACAACGTTAAGCCTATAAGACTCTGTGTGGGGAAAAAAAAGCAAGCAAGTGAATTGAGCGTGTTTTACCATTTTTACAGTATTTTTACTTATTTTGTGGGAGATTAAAATTAGTGCGGCCATTCCTGTGGTTTCTTTTGGCATACACTGACATTCCTGCAGTGTTGTTAGGTTTCTATTGGAAGGACATCCAGTACCTTTCAGATGTAAGACAACAAAAGTAAGGTCTTTGTGGATCATAGCTGTAGTGCACAACAAGAAATCCTTCCAGGACAAATGCGAGGAACCTATTTTTACCATTTTATTCTATTTGTTCATCTTGAAAGATTGAAACTTTAGATGGGCTGAATACTTGAGGATTTAAATCAATAAAAGTCAGAATTTTAATATGGCTCCACTATTTACTTAAGCGTTTTTTTATGCATAGGTCAAAAACAGAATGCATCCTTAGAAATCTACACTGGTTAGAGAAGAAACTCAATCAGATATTGAACAACAATATATCTGTGCTCTGATAGCGGTGTATGGACCTGAGTAAATATTCTGATCACTGTCATCTGACTGCACTAGAGGTAATTATATTTAAATTACAGTGTCTCTTTGCATCTTTTAATTATTGTCAGTGGTTGCTTCATGTGATTTCCCACTGTTGCTTATAATCAGTCTGACATGCATGCTATCAGTTGCAAACATCAACATCAAAAATGATATTGAAATAATTACTATGACATTAACAATCAAAACCATTTATGTACATACAAGTTATATGTGGTACAGTAACAGTAAGCACAAGTAAAAAGTATAGAATTGTGCTGTATTATATCCTTAATCTTAATTCTTGATTTCAGATTTTCAAAGTAAAATTAGCATGGTTACTAAACAGATTCTAAGTTAAGATGTTTCTGTAATGCAGGCCTCGATGTGGACAAATAATCTTCAAGGTTTAAATGTCACTTTGGGCGTAAATACTTGCAAAAATGTTCATCAACCACAAAGAAAAGCGTGATGACGGTAAGAAAACAGTAAAAATTAAAACACAGCACTAATGAAAATACAACAAAACGAAAATAACAATGCACATTAAATGCAACAGTAGCGTTTCGGAACCGATAACCTCATTAATTTACATCGTATAAAAATTGATTTTAGCGATAAACACATATAGTTAAGACAGACCTACCTACCTACCTTTTAGTTTCACTATTTGTAAACACAACTGGCAGTAGCGAAAACTACCCACAATCCTGCAGTGAAATTCGTCAGTCGCTAGCCTGTTATCATGGAAACGGAAGTCGTTTCAAAAGGAAAAAGTCAAATAATAATAATTATTATTATTAATTATTTATTATTATTATTATTATTTATTTATTTATTAGATGTTTGTACCTGTTTAAATTAACAATAAATGCTAATTAGTTGTTGTAAATGTTTGGTTAGGCCTTTTAAAGTTAGTCTTCGTTCGTACATTACAATACTGTCATTTTAATGCATTGTAAAAATCGAATAAAATTAAATATGAAAACAAAAATTACTGACATTTACATTACATTTTTGTAAAAGGGCAAGTGAATGGACACACTGACCAGACCACAAGGCATAGTTTGGCTTGTGCTGGATACTATACAGTGCACTGTATAGTTGGTCTGTATGACGGTAGGATGCATGACTGCTGTAGTTCAATTGACATTTTTGTTTCGGTTTTAGGCCTACAGCTATGATGCAAGCACAGTTTCAGCAGAAAGCAAAAAATCCCTGAGACCCTGAGAGTAAGGAAGGAACCATGGTACAAAGAGGAAACCCAGACTCTTCTGGTCAGCACAGGAAGCAGAAAGCAGCAGCAATGCTCAAGCAAGATTTCATAAAATAAACAGCCTATAACAACACAGAGGAATAGGTCACAAGGCCTTGAGAAAATCATTATGACAGCTCTACTGCCATCATGTGGTGTGTGCATGAACCAAATGAGACCAATTCCCTTTAAAGTTCACAGAGATAAACATCTGAGTATAAAATTATGTTATGTAAAGTATTTTATCCCGCATATGGACACACCACTGAATTGTGTTGCTTAGTTTGGCTTTCATGTTGAGCAGAAAATGTGCTGTTTCACTTCTGCTTTGGACTCACATGATTACTGTGAGTCATCTGGCTTGCTATATGTTCTAGAAGTAGTTTAATAACTAAACCAATCAATAGATTAAGTTAATACACTTTACGTCACATTTATGAGCCTCAACGCCTTTTAAATTCGCCAGACATTTATAATTTATAATTTTTAAAATTGTTGGCAATTCACTTAAAAAATAATTTACTTTGGAAATGGCTTGTGTTTTGACTAGTATCTCTAAAATTCCCTTTCATCTAAACAGAATAAGTTATGATTTAACCAGGCCTATGGATCCTCTATAAAAGGTCAATTGTTTAAAGCACAATAGATCAATAGGCCTATACCCACATACCTCAAAGTACAGTTGGCTTGGGTATCTTGTTACTAAATTGTCAAAATATTTAGAACTAATGGGTATATTAAGAACTTCAATGAACTGTTCGTCATTGTCAGTCAGGGGTACAAGACAAGAACAAAACAGCATTATTTATGATTGTTGGACTGAGGCTGCAGTTTAAGCACAGCCACATTACATTTTTTTTAAATTATTAAATTAGTATTGACAAGTTAGGCTCCAGCACTGCCACAATTATAAATTGATTATTTTTTTCAACTGCCTTGGTAAAAATAGAAGTGATCGATTTTGAGCTACAGAATCAGCCTCTGGATTTGCAATGTGAAAGTCGAAAACAGCAATGTGTGAGCTGAAATTTTCCATGTTATGAAGATATTTGCAGGAAAGTGTGGCATTTTAGGCGTTTAAAAGTGTTGAAGAACCCAAAAGAAGGTATAAAACACCACTGCACCATATTAACATGCATGTATGAATTTAAAAATACCTACAAGTCTTAAATATTACAGATACACTGATGATGAATAGCCTAGATGTGTGAATGCAACCATTAATAAAAAAGTAATTTGTACTTTTAGTGAGAATAAGAAAATAAATGACTATGTTAAGCTTTTTTTCAGATACCAAAAGTTACCACAGTAACTGTTCTGTTACGATATTAAATGTTCGTAAGGTAACTCTTAATTTTAAACTTAAGTAAACGTCAGTAAACTTTCGTGTTTTGACTTATCGGAAACTCCCACCAGTCACAGTCAGTCAGTCAGTCAGTCATTCGACTGCAACGCTATTTCCTGCAACGATGTGACATGAGGAGCTGGTGCCTGTTAGGAAACGATAAAAGCTCGCGTTTATAGCGTTTAAATTGAACGAGGGGACATGAAATAAGGTAACGTGACAGTTTATGTATCTTTTTTACTTATTTGAATTCGATTTAGATAAAAGTTTCCCGCGAAGTTGTTTAGTGGAACGTCAAATCAAACGATAAGTCTCAGTTAAACAAGGAAATTGAAGTTAAAGCAGGATTGCTGAGTTTGTTTAAGCATTGTTCTTCTGTTTGATTTAACTTGGATTGAATTGTGGTTGAGTTTGTGAGATCTAGCCTGCTTTATTTTTGAGGAAGTCAAAAGATGCTCAGTTATTTTCTCATCTAAATTGAGAAACTTAAAATGGTATACAGTAAGTTTTTATTTCTGTGGCTGCACTTGCACACAATATGAAGTTTAATATGTACATTGTGCGCCACTGTAATAAATCAATGTTGATTTTACATCCGGGATGGTCTTAGAAAAGACTGTTGTTCTGTTAACTTGTGTTGCTATTGCTTCTGATTTGTGTGTTCATAATAAGACAATAATGCGTTTAATCCAGAATTTTAGGTTTAAGCACTTTAAGTCATTTATTTGCTCTTATGTCTCACAATAATAGCAAATAAATGACTTAAAGTGCTTAAACAACAGAGGACCAAAAGGGAAGTCCCCACCCTTTTTATTTTCTGTATGGTGACCAAGTCGGGTGGGAAATGTGCAGCATCATGGTTGTCACTGTGGTGACTAACTAAATGAGAAAAACTTATGGTTGTATATATAGTTTAGGTTCCTGGTGAATGGTTACCCATTTACTGAAACCATTAATGAGAGACGGTCAGGACTGCGTTGTGAATAGTGTCTGATTGTATATTGATTCACTGTATTCACTGCAATAAAGATCTCAAAGCCTGTCATGTGGGTCATAAACTCCCTCTGGTTTGATCTGTATTTCCCAGGAAAGATGAGAGACAGGTTGGTTGAACTGGGAGGTGTTGCCACCAAAGACCACAGAGAGGAAGAGCAAGTAGATAGCGGCGAAGATGTGGACAGTGGTGAATTTGAACAACATGCGGTGGTGTTTGAGGGCGAGGACATCATGGAGGACGCCTTCAGAGAAGCTCAATCCATCCAGAAAGAAATCGCCCAACTCCGGATTGAGGTGAAGAGACTAGGCAAGCAGAACACACGCTTTCTCACCTCCGTCAGGCGCATTAGCAGCATCAAACGTGACTCGAACACGATCGCACGCAGCATCAAAACCAAAGGGGAGAACCTGTATGCTCGGATACAGAAGATGGATGCACTTTGTAAAGATCTGGAGGAGAAACACGGAGCCCATTCGGCTTTGGTGCGCATGATACGTGGCCAGTTTGTCTCTATAACGGGTGCTTTTCACGAGGCCATGAATGAGTACAACAGCGCTGAAATGGCACAGAGGGACAACTGCAAGACTCGCATCCAAAGGCAAGCGGAGATCATGGGTAAGGAAGTAACTGGAGATCAAATCGAAGAAATGATCGAGACGGGCAAGTGGAATGTCTTCTCCGATGACTTGCTCACAGAGGGGCGAACCGCTCGCTCAGCGCTCACTGAGATCGAGAATCGCCATAAGGAGCTTTTGGAGTTGGAGAGTCGCATCAGAGACATCCATGAACTGTTTTTCCAGCTGGCCTTGCTGGTGGAGGAACAAGGGCCCATGGTGGACAACATTGAGGCCAATGTATACGCCACCCAAGACTTTGTGGCCAAAGCTGCAACTCAGATAAAGAAGGCTGTTAAATACAAGAAGAAAAACCCTTGTAGACAGCTCTTCTGTTGCTGTTTTCCTTGTTGCAATAAATGATTGCAGTGTTACCGCCTTGCATTTCACATAAGCCTTAGCATATTAAACAAACAACTGTCTTGCATGCTAGTGTTAACCATGTCACGTGATTGCTCTGAAGAGACCAACGAATGCCCAGTGCCTGCGCTTGAAGGTTGTCATTGTGAAAATCTTTGTGTTTTCTTGTAAACCACATGAGATGCATTGGAAATGAGCTGAAGTGATGCTGCAGTCTCACTGCTAAACTTGTGTCACAGGACATTTACTTGATGTGTAAAAGATATCAAAAAGGAAACCGCAAGTAAAAAGTATTTTACGCCCATGTACAGTGCACAAGCAAATATTATACAGAAACGTGTCTTACTGATGAATCTACTGCTTTATTTTAAGGTACATTTGTGAACGTGTATGTATGGTTTGTTCCGTTAATTTAATAAATATTTTGTCTTTTTAATGCATTTATGTTTGTTTGATCACCATTTTGTGAAGGAGTGTTCCTCATAGGAAAGTTATGAAATACATAGTATTGCATCAATGTAGGTTTCCCAAGTTTGAAAGTTGCTTCTGCAATATGACTTGCATAAGGCATTGTGTAAAAGTGTTTGCTGGTTTGAATACCAAACCCTGCAATCTTATTAACAAACAGTAAGAACTGCTTTTCTTTCATTACAATGTTGCATTTTTATCAGAGCCAAAAGTTCAAGTCAACATAATATTGCATTTAAATCTCTGGCATGTTTACCAGGAGTGGGGTTTGAACCCACAAGTACATTTGTTCATTGGATTGCAAGTCCAACACCTTGGCCGCTCAGCCATCCTGGTTGCTGCGTGGTTTGTTCCTGTGGGGTTAAATCATTTAAGAAACCTATCAATGCATTAACTAAATCTTGATATACTAGGTTGCCTAGTCACTTGTTTCTATGTTGGCTGCATATCTACATTTTCTCCTAGAGTTGAATATGTTATACTGAATATAGTTTAAATGTTAGGAAGTTTTGCTAGGAGTGGGATTCAAACCCACAAGGACATTTGTCCATTGGATCTTAAGGCCGACACCTTAACCACTCAGCCATCCTGGTCACTGTGGAAAAAAATTTGACCTCAAATTGAAGAATTATGTAAACTGACGTCAAATTGAGGAATTAAATAGAGCTGTTCTTTGTTTTTTATTAACCACATCTACCCAAAGAGCGACTTTATTCTTTGAAATTAAAATGCTTTTAAGTAGTGTATTTGGGGTCAGAAGTTTAACATTCTTGTCTTAAGAATTTTTGGTATTTCTGAAAAAATAATTTATTAATCGGTAATTTACTAATCTGTAAATTAGTAAAGTTTTTTTTAAAAAAGTAAATCTGTAAAGTTTAAAACCACAGTAACTTTTTGTGTATGTTGTCTTTCTTTATTTTTTTTTCTTTGTTTTGTTTTTATAACTGTACTGCCTTAATGTTTTAATGTCTTCAACTGTTTAATAAAAAGAAAAAAGAAATCAGAAAACAGCCCTCTCCGAGGTCCCGAACTGAATCAAATGATTTTCGAACCCGCACCGAAGTTCCGATCTAAATCAAAAGATTCGCGAACCATCAGGTCAGGACTCGGAGCGCGGATCGCGAATCATTTTATTCGTAAAATGATTCGCCGACCGCTCCGAAGTTCCTATCTAAATCTATGGGGTTATTTTTGTGTCTTTATTATTCAAACAAAAATACTGTGTTTGAGAGTAAAACTAAGTATTTTGTAATTAAAAAATAAAAGTTTGCAAAAAAAGTCTTCTTAAATCTCAAAAATAAAGAAATTGATAACAAAAGTATTTGCAGTGCATGTACTTTTCTTTACAATCTTTATTTTTCTTTGCGCACTTCAAACACTTCTCATCGCGAAACCACAAGTTTTGCTCTCCTTTCTGCTTTCTTTTTTTGCGAGTCTAAAATTTTTGTTTGCGAGTTAAAAAGTTTTGCTTGCGAGTAAGCTGTATCTCAGTGGGCGGTCTCTACCTACCAGGATGAAAGGCCTTTTTCTATTGGTCACTCTCGATTGAAGTGACCACGCCCACTACGTTGTGCCGCCAGGCGCCAGTCTGACTGAGGAGCGAGCGAGGTTCAGCCATGGCGAACAACAGCAACAACAGGTCGTTTACTGGGTGAGATAACCAAGTTAACGTCTTAAACTCAGTGACAAGTGAACTTATGTAGTCTATCTTCTCATGCTCACATATTTAAATACGTAACGTTAGATAAGCCCGCCTGTAGTTCGGCGATACCGTTAAATAGAGGGGCACGAGATGACTCGGATGACGATTGTAATCAAGGTAAAGACCATTATGACATGCAAGAGTCGTACAGTTGCAGTATTAACATTAAGTGACATGGCATCTGACGCACGGAAGCCACTGGTGCATGCCACTGCTCAGTGCCAGTGACACATACGGTTTTCTTTGACATATGCCGATGGACTGTGTCACTGCTGAAAGTGTCACTGCTCCTGCACCTTCCGCGTGTCAAATGCCATGTCACTTAATGTTAATACCGCTACTGTACGACTCTTGCATGTCATAATGGTCTTTACCTTGATTACAATCGTCATCCGAGTCATCTCGTGCCCCTCTATTTAACGGTATCGCCGAACTACAGGCGGGCTTATCTAACGTTACGTATTTAAATATGTGAGCATGAGAAGATAGACTACATAAGTTCACTTGTCACTGAGTTTAAGACGTTAACTTGGTTATCTCACCCAGTAAACGACCTGTTGTTGCTGTTGTTCGCCATGGCTGAACCTCGCTCGCTCCTCAGTCAGACTGGCGCCTGGCGGCACAACGTAGTGGGCGTGGTCACTTCAATCGAGAGTGACCAATAGAAAAAGGCCTTTCATCCTGGTAGGTAGAGACCGCCCACTGAGATACAGCTTACTCGCAAGCAAAACTTTTTAACTCGCAAACAAAAATTTTAGACTCGCAAAAAAAGAAAGCAGAAAGGAGAGCAAAACTTGTGGTTTCGCGATGAAAAGTGTTTGAAGTGCGCAAAGAAAAATAAAGATTGTAAAGAAAAGTACATGCACTGCAAATACTTTTGTTATCAATTTCTTTATTTTTGAGATTTAAGAAGACTTTTTTTGCAAACTTTTATTTTTTAATTACAAAATACTTAGTTTTACTCTCAAACACAGTATTTTTGTTTGAATAATAAAGACACAAAAATAACCCCATATAAATCAAATGATTCTCGATACGCGAAGTTCCGATCTAAATCAGACGATTCGCAAACCCCCTCCGAAATCCCGAGACGCAATAATTCGTGAACCCGCTCCGAGGAGCCTATCTAATCAAATGATTCGCGAACCCGCTCCGAAGTCTGATTCGTGAATCGTGATTCGCGATTTGAGGTCCCGAGTTGAACCAAATGATTCGCGATGCGCGATCCAATTGGAGCGCTTTAAAACAGTGAATCAATTTGCGACGTAATGATTTAACTGATTCGGAGTTTCGAAAAGCTACGTAATATAAGTACTTTTTAAAATAATTACAAGCGATGTCGAAATTTGAAAATGAATGGCTCTTTTAACTTCTGGTTTTTGCCAGTGAATGGCTTGAACTAAATGATCGAAGTCACAAGTTTGAATCAGTCGGAGCGGTAATCCAGCGTAAATGACTCACTCAGTTGCTTCGGTTTGTCTGTTCCTCTTTTCGCGTCTTCAGCCATGTTTACACGACACTGTCAGTACGACTACTATCTTAGCTGGTTAGATTCATGAGATTAACTGAAATAAACGAAAAAAGTATGATGTTCACAAATAAAATATTAATATTTCAATTCTGAAGATAACATCCAACACAAATCCACGAACATCATGGTAAGGTAACCGGCTTACTACTAACTACTAAAAAAAACACTCCATTAATATGAGGAGCTGCACCTCAAAATATACGTTAAATGTAAACATTGTGTATTATTGTAGAGTTTGTTTTCTAATTCACTATATTTTAAATAATTATAATGACCACTGCAGTTCATTTTGTGACACTTAAATAGGAAATCTGGCATCCAGTCGTCTCATACCATTTAAGTGAATGTTCATTTTATATATTCTAATAAACAGTACCGAAAAGGGGTGGGGCTACATAAGGTCAACATCAGTGATGTGTGCTTATATATATATAAAAAAAAAAATGAACACTTATTTCATCGATACATTGATTTTAAATAATTTAAGCACTTTTCAAGTACTTCTTAAGGAATATTGCTATTTTCAAGGGTTTTCCAGGCCTTAAATTTCAAAAGGTCAAATTTAAGTACTTTAAGCACCTTGTACAAACCCTATTTAGAGCACAGTTAGTAAGTTTAAACAGTACAAAAATGTAATAAAATGCATATAAAAATTATATGCATTCTAGCAGAACAGTAAACTGGAATTAGACTGTTTAAGAAGCTGTCATTGAATTATCTAAGCATGTCATTGATTTACTAGGTTACTTAACAGCTGCTTTGTCACTTGTTGGTTACAGAACTACATTTTCTCCCAATGTAGAACATTTTCCCGAAAAAAAACAGTAAATTTTCTTTCTTTTTTCTCCATTTAGACTGTAATGTGACAATCATTATATAAGCCTGTCATAAGATAAAACTTTTAGTCTTCTGTGGATTTTGCATGTGATGTAATGAGGCCTTCAGATATTGCAGTTCACTTTTTAACTGCAGTTGGCACTGTGTCTGTGTATGAGAGGCCAGTAACAATAACACCGACCTTAATATTGTCTTTCTGTATAATGAGCAACTTACAAATGCACTGAGAAAAGATAATATTAAGATGCTGTTTTCACTGTTTTAGAGGACTCTATTTAAAGTCATATTTTCTAATCAGGTTTGAGTGAATCATAACAATGGAAATGTGTTGCCATGTTACACCACCAGATGTCAGCATTGTATTTTTAAAATCTCAACAGAGTCGTGTGTAAAAGATCAAGTAACTGGCCTACATATTATGAGCAACTGAATGACACTGGGGTGTTCTACTTGTTGAAACTTGTAATTATGTAGCTAAATAAACTGGAACAAACAATTAGGCATATTACTGAAATTGTTATTAATCTAGTTTGTTTGGTAGCTGGTTTGTCTCAGGATTGCTTCGCGAAACCTGTTTGTTGACAACCATCTGTGCATGTGTCTGTAAAGATCATAGTAATGCATTTAAAACTCATGCATGTCTACCAGGAGTGGGGTTCGAACCCACGAGGACATTTGTCCATTGGATCTTAAGTCCAACGCCTTAACCACTCGGCCATCCTGGTCACACAATAGACCTTTGACCGTCCAAGCCACACCTCTTTGTTCCAATCATCTTGTGTTTCTCATAGATTAGTTTTGTGACGGCAGTATTTGGAGTCACACATTTATCATTTTTGACTTGTTTTGAGGCTTTCTGAGGAACCCAAAGAAAATAAAGATAAAAAAATAAATAAAAACATGTATACGTTTTAAAAGAACATTTATACTGCAAATGAAATCAAATAATTAATATACAGGTGATAAAATTATATGAATATCACCAACTGTACCAAATCACATTTTTTTTTTCTTAGTTTGGACATCTGTATAAAACTGAGGTGTTTTTTCTCCTTGTGTATGACCTCCATATTCTCTATAAAAGTGGTTTATAGTTTAAATAGTTTATTGAATTCAGTTGTTCCTTGTATACTCTCCAGATATTAAATCTGCTTGTATTTCAAAGACAAAGAATCCAAGATATTTTTGACATTGATCATTTGACTGTTTGTATAGATGATCAAATGTTCGTCAGAACATCTCAAATCAAATATTGGATACATCTGGTTTGTCATTAGGCTGTCAGTAGAACAAGCAAAATATGACAAAGCAAATACTTAGATATTCTGAAATTGCAAAACTTTTTTTGCAATGAAAAAATAATGCATTTTTGATTGTATGAAACTATTGTTCTCACTATATAATACAGCTTTGTTGTGTGCATGCTGTGTGTTCTCCTCAAACCTCTCTCTTTGGCTCGCTCTGTCTCTCTCTCTCTCTCTCTCTCTCTCTCTGCCACTCACTCAGACTCTCGTTCTCTCGCTCAGCATCATCTCATCCAGACAGGGAGTTTTTGCTGACAAGGAAACAAGCTTTTGCACCATAGCCCAACTTCCCATTTTCATGGTTCTGAATCACTCCTCTCTTCATTGTTCAGTATCCCTTTGAAGATTAAAGCGCAAGCCTGAAGACAGGACATCTCTTGAGTCGGATCGTTGTGCTGGCTTTGTTTGCTGCTTTGGAGAGGCGTTTTACTTCACACTTGCAAATGACCTCTTAAGTTGCTGGACATGCTGTAGGTGTATTTGGATCCACTTCCAAAGCATAGATGATCAGCTAACTGTGCAAACATCAGGAGTGGCAGTCCTTTAGGATGAGAATCTTAAACAAGACCAGCAGTCTGAAGATAATGGCTATGGTGAGATCTTCACTGCAGAAAGTGATGATTTTCCTACAGCACATCCAAAGAATGGCCGTCACGTCACCACGTTATCAAAAACTGTGCAAGGTAAAAGAGTTTGTATTAAATTACTTTGTTTATACTACAAAGGTGTATTTTATTCAGATCTGTTGTGCGTGTATTTGCGCTCACAGATTCTGTTTTAGGAGGTTCAGTAGCACCACAAGAAATAAAAAGAATGCATTAACCAAGGTTTAACATTCAATGATATTGCAAATAGATGCATGAGTAAACTGTGGCTTACAGCGAAACAAAGCAGCACTAACTTTCACAGTTCATCGATTGACTTAACCACAGTTGTTTATTTCCTGAATTAGACAGAAATTCACACTTTTATCTTAGAATCTCAGGTCTCTACCAGGAGTGGGGTTTGAACCCACATGGACATTTGTCCATTGGATCTTAAGTCCAACGCCTTAACCACTCGGCCATCCAGGTCACACAGTTGAATTGATACCAGGATTTTTTTTCACAGCAAGATATTATATTCTAGTGAAGAACATTGATGCACTGACATTCATGAACTTCTTAAAGTCTTAAAACAATATGCAAATCTCTGAATTTCCAGACTAAAAGCAAACACACTTTTACTGCTTATACGAAAGATGTTCTAAGCCAAGTTTCAGCAGTCTTTTTAGTAATTTGGTTTGGGACAAAAAAAGTGTAGGCTTGTTTTATACTTTATATATAATTTATACTTTAAATGTTAAATCTAAGAAAAAGAGCAGGCAATGCACTAAATTTAAACATTAAAAGATAAAAAGAACAAACTCTGCAATATTTTGCTAACTTTATCTGCACAAGGCATTTATCTTATGTATTTAATTAATTTCTTATTTCAGCAGGAACCTTATGCAGAATGTTTTGATTGCTTAGTAACTGAAGTCTTCTCAATAACACAGAAATTAGTGCATAAGAGACATTTTAAATTTATATGTTCGGCTCCTCCGAACAACATTGATAAGTCAGCACTATTTCTCATAATGCATCACAACAACCCAGCATTATTTCTGACTATTCTGCACAGACAGCATCACTTCATTTCATTGAAAAATTGTGCTAATCTACCAGGAGTGGGGTTTGAACCCACGAGGACATTTGTCCATTGGATCTTAAGTCCAACACCTTAACCACTCGGCCATCCTGGTCAGTTTTAATCCGATGCTAGTATTTTTCACAGCACAATACTGTATTCTAGTGAAGAGAATTGATGCATTGATGAACTTCTTAAAGTCTTAAAACAATATGTCAATTTCTCATTTTCCAGACTAAAACAGTAAAACACACTTTTACTGTTTATCTGAAAGATGTTCAAAGCCAAATTTCAGGACTCTTTAAGAGATTTGGTTTGGGACCAAAAATGGCTTGTTCCTGTTTAAGAATACTAGATTAATGCATTATAAAGCTGCTGCTTGTGTTAAATGTTAAATCTAAAAAAGAGCAGGCAATGCACTAAAATTCAAACATTAAATGATAAAGGCATTTATCTTATGTATTTCATTAATTTCTTATTTCAGCAGGAACCTTATGCAGATAGTTTTGATTGCTTACTATCTAAAGTCTTAGCAATTACACAGAAACTAGTGCATCAATGACATTATATACATGTTTGGCTCCTCTGAATGACATTGATAAGTCAGCACTATTTTTCATAATGCATCACAACAACCCAGCTTTACTTCTGGCTATACTGCACAAAGAGCATTGCTTAATTTCATTGAAAATGTGTACAAATTTACTAGGAGTGGGGTCTGAATCCACAAGGACATTTTTCCATTGGATCTTACGTCCAACGCCTTTACCACCTGGCCATCCTGATCACACAAATTTCTTTCTCAGAGTCTTTTCTATTTCTATTTTCTATTCTAGACTATTGTTCACAGGGAGATGTTGCATTATGCACAGACTGCATTTGGCATCACATCTATAGGATGGCAAGAACATTAATGCATTGACATTTATAAACTTTTTCTTAATGTCTTCCTCACCATGAGTGTGCCAATCTCTGATTTCTCTGACTAAAAGCAACCTTTATTGCTTATCTCAAAGATGCCAAGTTTCACAACACTTTTGAAAGACTAAGTAAAGGATATATTTATTAGGCACATCTCTAAAAAGTACTTTGAAAGCTTTTACAGATATTTTAAATGGGTCTTATAGTGTGATCTGTAGTGTGGAATAAGGATGAAGAAATAAAAAAAAGAAATAAGAATGAAACAGAATAAAAGAAATAAGTATGTGAATATGTGAAGATCTTACACTGCTGGAACTTACTAGCCTGTTAAATCTCACTAAGAAGAATTAAGCTAATACAATTTAATAGCTTTGGATATTATATTTTAAAATTTCATGTTTTCAACTTTATGCTTCCTTGGTTGAACAGCAAGTAAGTGCAATATATAAGGGCTAGACAGCACTGATACACTACGTGGAATTTCTAGTTCAGTAAATGCTGATTCAGTAGCTTCGTTAAACCTGGAGTTGGTGAACGAGTCAAGCCGCTGAGTTCAGAGTCTTTTTGAATGATTCATTTAAAAGAACCAGAGTCATTTGTTCGTGAATCGGTCTACACTGATCACACTGTCTTTTAGCTGTGCTGCGTTGAGTTATAATAGTGTTTTAACGATGCGTCATCAATAGGAAACTCGCATATTTTGCTGATTATTGCTGCTGAAAATGTTGAATTATTGTCATGTCAGGACCGGGAAAAACATTTGGAATACTATTGACTGCCAAAAGTTCACAACAAATCAAGGAAAAGATTGCAAAAAAAAAAAAAACTGTCTGAGGAACAAAAGGGGCGTTTGTTGGCCAAATTGAACCAGGATTTCCAGGGCAAGAATCTTCGTGCGTGTTCTTATAATTTCCGGTAAAATATTAGGCTAACATCTTAATTGTTACTGCTGGAACCTAGCTTTACCACCTATTAACTTTAGTTTGTCAAATATTACGCCCTTTCCTGCTTACCAAGTCGTTTTTATATGATTTAGCAGCTTCCAGACGTTTTTTCCGTGGTTTAGACAGCATAAATTAGCAGAAGAACGTATTCAGTAGTACATTAAGAGTGCAGTTTGTGCTGTTGTTTACAACTGAGTATCGCCAATATGGCCGCGCATCTGGGTAACTGACCGTAAGTGCAAACTGGATTGAGGATAATGCATTATCAGCTTTCAAATATTAACCTATAATTTTTACAGTTATATGATTAACTATCTTTCCACTTACATTATGTAATAGAGGTGTTCAGTTTATTGTCCTATAACACTTGGGAGAGACTATTAAAATATGTTTCAAGTGCAAACAGTGTGATTGAAGAGAGGTTCCTCTTGGTTAAAAACAGTCCATGAATTTTAGATCAGATTGCTCAGAAGTCAGTCATTTGGTGTGTCATTGCACTTCTAAATAATTTGGTGAATGCTTTAATTTGTTATTTTTTCCTATCTGATTAATTTTTTATACTTGTGTAAGTTTGTGCTAGCTACCTCATTAACGCATGCAGTGAGCACACACGATTGTAATAGACTTGATCTATCTATCTCATATTTTTAAGCTTCATTAGCAGTAATAATGATGGCAAATGTCATTTTCACTCATCTTTCCCAGCTCTACTTATTAGCAGAATAGATAACAGTATTAAAGGATTCCAGCATACTAAGCAAAGACTGTCTTATGTCTCCATTTGATGTCTTTCTTTGGCTGTATATCATCACTGCAGCCCTAAACAAGAGAGCTATATTTTTCTGGTATAAACCAACCAGTCATTATGTCTGTGCAGGCTTTAAAGAGACTGCCACTATAAATGAAAGTTTTATAGGGAGGAATTACAGCGGGAAGGCAGGTGAGGTGCGTGCAATTTGAGGTAATACATTATTGTGCAAGTAGGTAAGTGGTCTGTCAACCACAAATGTGTTTTGGAACCTGATTGATTTTTTTGGATTGCTAGTCATGTATTTTCCAGATTGCATTAGTCTCATTAATAGAATAGGAATAGTTCACCCAGAAAAAATGAAAATGCTGAAAATGTAGGCCTACTTACTCTCAGGGAATGTAGATGAGTTTGTTTCTTCATGGGAACAGATTTGGAGAAATTTAGCATTACATCACTTGCTCACCATCAGAATGAGAGTCAGAGCAGCTGATGAAAACATCACAATAATCCAGTCCATAAATGAACGTCATGTGAAGTGAAAAGCTGCATGTTTGTAATAAACAAATGGACTCTCATTCTGACGGCACCCATTCACTGCATGATCCATTGGTGAGCAAGTGATATAATGCTAAAGTTCTCCAAATCTGTCTGAGGAAGAAACAAACTCATCTTTGATAGCCTACGGATGAGTACATTTTCAGCAAACTTTTATTTTAGTCCTATTTATAGACCACACAGACCAAGGGGACGATCACTCAATCAGAGTCTATTGAGATGTTTTTGAATTGGTGCAATTTCAGCTTCTGCATGCTGTTATTTCTCTTCAGGACATTCAGACAGATGTTGATACCCAGACTGATCTTTCTAAAAGGGCTCCGGGGGGTCAGATCCTGAATACCAAGGCACAAGAGCTTGAAAAGTTCGGAGATGTGGACCACATCCAAATAGCCTCGAGAAGGTTTGTGCAATATAAACAAACGGATACCTCCAGTGTCCTGAACTTTCCTTCAAACTGTCATGTTCTTTCAGAGAGTGTTTGGAGGCCGGTGTGGAGAAATGGACAGGACTCATAGCCATCCTTGAGGAGCTTTGGTTCTGGGTAAAGCTGAAAGATGAGGAGCTGACAAAGCAAAGGCCGGCGGGAGAGGATGTACATACTTTATTGCAGAAACAAGGCTACTGTACGGTCAGTCACACTGCATGTGTGTGTGTGTTCGCAGGTTAAACTGCAGAAAACAGGCATCTCTGATTTTAAGGACCATTAAACAGTAAAATGAGAGTTAAACACTTACAGTCCATTTTGAGTGATGTAGTCGTATCTTTTATACATAATGTCTTATAATTTTCCACTTTGTACACAGTGCCTCCTCCTGTGCACAGATTATTGCCTTTTTCAACAGGCATCTTGCAATCCTTTGATAATACAGAGGTTTCTACTTTAATAAAAATAATTAAACCCCTTGATTACTGTTCCTTAAACAGAAGCTGATATCAATTTGTTTGTTATTGCTCTGCTGAATTATTGATGTTCTTTAGATACACATCACTGTTTATCATGGCTGTTTATTGTATTTACTGCATTAAAACATTGCATTATTTACATCAGTTGCAATAAGTCTTGACAAACAGACTTCACATAATAATAGCAGTAAACAAAATCTTGATTGAATTAAACAGTATTTTACAGTAAACTACCTAATTTATTTCACATATAAATTTTTTATATCATTATTGGAGCCTGCGGCTCATTATTGCATGTGATTTGTTGGTGATATTATCTCGCTTTATCAGTGAAAAACACACAGAATTAATCAAAAGTTGTTTTTTCTGATATTGACCACAAAACATCTTTCCTCTGGTTTAATGATTTTGTTCCTCTGTTTGTCACTTTCTGCTCAGCTGATGTTTGGGTTTATTCATTGCTTTCTGATTGCTTTTTGAGTAATTATATCTCCAATTTCACCGCCTCTAAATTGTCTGGAATGAGATGTAATGAATGTCTAGGTTTATCTGTGTGATTTAGTTTAAATGTCACACCTCTGCATCTTTAATGTGTTGTTCGACACAGGCATTGCACAGCGAGTTGATTGGACGGAGGCAGGATGTGAATCAGATGTGTCTGTCTCTGGCTGTTCAACCTACAACAATGGAGGTCCAGAGCAATGTAGAGACGGCTGGAGGTGAGAGACTGATTTAGTCAGTTTGTGACCTCCCAGAGGAACATTTTATTTCTTTCTCTGTCATAGCACAGGAGTTCTCAGTTTTAAGTATCAACATACGTTGTGGATAACAAAGCTTAGCTCATTTGGTCTTGGCAGAATTTGATAAGAAATGAAAAGTTCATACTGAAATCTTTTGATTGCAGACTTTGATGTTTTGGCGATTCTCAGCACATTTTGAGACATTGTCAAGATTCCTTCTGAATCTCTGGAGGGGGCAGATGTGAGATTTATGGGGTCTTTTTCTCAGGAGAAACAACTGAGAAACAGGAGACTTTAACAAAAATTAATTTACTTGAATTACTGTCTAGGAGAGATAATTCAGATTTTTCTTTTATATAGGCATGCATTTTTTTTAAAATAAAAGTGTTTTATACAAATGAAATGCACAACAATTTATAAGTATATAAACTTTCGTTCAAAAGTTTTGGGGTCAGTAATTTCTCATTTTAAATTTTTAATAATTAAATGTAAAAGCTAAATTATCAGCAGCCATTCAGTCACACAAAAGTTTGAAATCTGAATGATTTTTTTAATGTTTATAAAAAAGTCTTATACTTACCAAGGTACATTTATTTGGTCAAAAACACAGTAAAACAGTAGTATTGTGAAATATTATTACAATTTAAAATAGCTGTTTTCTATTTCAGTATATTTTAAAATATTCAATCACAATACCATTCAAAAGTTTGAAATCTGAAAGATTTTTAATGCTTATGAAAAAAGTCTTTTACTTAATTACCAAGGTTACATTTATCTGATTAAAAACACAGTAAAAACAGTAATATTGTGAAATATTATTACATTTTAAAATAGAAATCATTCTAATATGCTGCTCGAGAAATATGTATTATTATTATAAATTTTGAAAATGGTTATGCTGCTAATATTTTTTGTGAGAACCATAATATGTGACCCTGGACCGTCATGGGGTCAATTTTGTTGAATTGAGATTTATACATCATCTGATACACCATCTATACACCATTGATGTGTGGTTTGTTAGGATAGGACAATATTTGTCCGAGATACAGCTATTTGAAAATCTGGAATCTAAGGGTGCAAAAAAAATTAAATATTAAAAAGAAAATCACCTTTAAAGTTGTCCAGATATAGTTCTTAGCAATGCATATTACTAATCAAGAATTAAGTTTTGATATATTTACAGTAGGACATTTACAAAATATCTTCATTGAACATAATCTTTACTTAATATCCTAATGATTTTTGGCATAAAAGAAAAATTCACAATTTTGACCCATACAATGTATTGTTGGCTATTGCTATAAATATACCCGTACTACTTATGACTGGTTTTGTGGTCCAGGATCATATATATATTTTTACAGGTTTTTTACTGTCATTACTGTCACTTTTGATTAATTTAATGCATTTTTTTGCTGAATAAAAGTATTTATTAAAAAAAAAAAAAATCCTACTGACCTTAAACCTTTGGCTGGTAGCGTACATTAAAATCACACAAACATTTCTCTGTTAAACACACTGTGTTGCAGAGATAAATTTCACCTATCAGTCTGGTTTTGTCCTCAGTTGTCAATTGTTTCTATTAAAGATGCCACCAAGTGTCAGATTTTATGTGTATTGTCTTTCTGATGTAAATGGTCGTCTCCTGGATTCGAACACTAATTTTTTATTACACCTCTCATTTCTGGAGGTCATAGTTTTCGTCTATAGCATCGTTGCTGCTTGATTTATGTGTCTCTGTAATGGCTCAGTGGACACAATAAACCTTATAGGACACAAAGTGAAAAGTGAGAGAGTGCTGAAGGGGATGGATGTAAATCTGAGCTGGATTTATAACAGCTGATTGCAGAGGAAAGAATAGATTCCAGAGTAAAGTGCTGGTCCACAGTAAAACTACTAAAATATTCAGTCCCCTAAAAGCCAGTCTATATGTCTCTGACATGAACAAATAAATATGAGCTGATACTGTTTTTAAAGTAGCCTACTTATAAAAAGTATTAGTACAGTATTAGCTACTCAATTAAATAATTTATTACACAATTATAAAATGTATAATTTAATCAGAACTACAGTTTTTTTTTTTTATAACAATAATGAATAAACAATCACAGTTAAACTAAAATAATGAAACTTTAACAAAGGCACTGAATCAGACTTTCCGAAGTTACGTATTATAGGGTAAGAATCATTTAGAACGAAACAATTTAACTAGGATCAATTGGACTTTCAAAAGCTTCATATGGGAGAGAGGTCCATTAAGACAAACTGACTCACTGTACTGAATCAGTCTTTTCAAAGCTACTTATGAAAGAGGATCATTTAGGCCGAACGATTAACTAAAACGAATCGTACTTTCCACAGCTACTTATGAGAGAGAATCGTTAAGGATGAATCAGATCACTGGAATGAATCGCATTTTCCAAAGCTACGTGATAGAGGGAATCCTTTTGTACGAACTGAATCAGATATGAGGTCCGTTAAGATGAACTGACTCACTATACTGAATCAGACTTTCCAAAGCTACTTTTGAAAAAGAATTGTTTAGGCTGAACCGATTAACTGGAATGAATCTAGTTAATCCGACTTCCACAGCTACTTATGAAAGAGAATCGTTTGGGCCAAACCGATTAACTAGAATAAATAGGGCTTCAAAAGCTTCATATAAAAGAGAGATCCGTTAAGACGAACTGACTCACTATACTGAATCGGAATTCCACAGCTACTTACAAGAGAGAATCATTAAGGACGAACCAACTCACTGGAATGAATTGTACTTTCTAAAGCTCCATAATATGATAGAGGGGATCCTTTTGTACGAACTGATTCAGATATGTAACAATCATTTAGAACTAACCGATTCATTACAACGAATTAGACTTTCAAAAGCTTCATACGAAAGAGAGATCCGTTAAGACGAACTGACTCACTATACTGAATCGGACTTCCACAGCTACTTAGGAGAGAGAATCGTTAAGAACAAACCGACTCGCTGGAATGAATTGTACTTTCTAAAGCTACATAATATGATAGAGGGGATCCTTTTGTGCGAACTGATTCAGATTTGTGAGAATTGTTTAGAACTAACCGATTCACTACAATGAATTGGACTTTCAAAAGCTCCATATGAAAGAGAGATCCGTTAAGACGAACCAACTCACTATACTGAATCGGACTTCCACAGCTACTTATGAGAGAGAATCGTTAAGAACGAACCAACTCACTGTAATGAATTGAACTTTCTAACGCTGCATAATATGATAGAGGGGATCCTTTTGTATGAACCGATTCAGTAGATAAGTGAGAATCGTTTAGGACGAACTGATTCACTACAATGAATTGGACTTTCAAAAGCTTCATATGAGTGAGGGCTCCATTAAGATCCGACTCGCTAGACTGAATCGGACTTTCCAAAGCTACTTATGAAAGTTAATTGTTTAGGCCGAACCGATTAACTGTAATTAATCTAGTACTAGTACTCAATCTGACTTTCACAGCTACTCATGAAAGAGAAGCGTTTGGGCCGACCGAATTGGATTTTCAAAAGCTTCATATGGGAGAGAGGTCCGTTAAGATGAACCAATTAATTAGAGTTAATCAGACTTTTCACAGCTACTTATTAAAAAGAATCGTTTAGGTTGAACCAAATCACTGGAATGAATCATGCATTCCAAAGCTACGATAGAGATCCTTTTGTACGAACTGATTCAGTAGAAAGAATCAGAATTACCAGCAATTAAGTGTTTGTTTACATCAGATCACTCAGTGAAGTTGTATGCAATACAAATGTGACTAAAACAGTGATCGTTTTCTGCTATGCCGCTAATCTAGCTTTGGTTGAACTTAGTTGGTTGAACTTATTATCTACAACTGTAATGTTGAAATCTACTGTAATAATATAATAAGGATGTCATGATCAGCGTGGTCTATAAATGTCATCATGGTATTCAGAAACAGATTGCAAAAAAGATGCTACTTTGGGGTTAAATAATCACTCTAAAATGAGATGAGATGATGACATAGAACATCTCCTTTGAGTCAATTTGACAGAAAGCTGCTTTTAACTTTTAGCAGAGACAGTCCAGGAGGAGAAGATTCGTCAGCTGGCTCAAGCAGTTCAGGACCAGGCCATTGAGGTTCAGCAGCACTGGGAGCGGTTTAGTGCTCAGGCCGCCAGCTGGCAGCACGAGGTAGACTGGGCTCTGGGGAAACTTCAGGACCTCCAACATGCCATGAACCAACTGGACCTCGGCCTGGCTGAGATGGAGAATGAGAGCTGGCGCTCTGAGGAACACAGCATGGTCAACTGTGTGCTGGAGAACGTGGAAAATATTGTGAGTTCAAATAAAAATTATGGAAACAATTTAAAATGAGTTAAAAAATTGTTAATGCAATAAATAAAATTAACTAACCAGTCTTAAGTAGCAGGGGTATATTTGTAGCAAATATAAAAGCCAAAAAAACTTTGTGTGGGTCAAAATTATCGATCGATTCAAAAATCATTAGGATATTAAGATCATGGTCCATGAAGATATTTTGTAAATTTCCTACCATAAATATATAAAAACTTAATTTTTGATTAGTAATATGCATTGCTAAGAACTTCATTTGTACAACTTTAAAGGTGATTTTCTCAATATTTAGATTTTTTGCACCCTCAGATTCCAGATTTTCAAATAGTTGTATCTCGGACAAATATTGTCCTATCCTAACAAACCATACATCAATAGAACGTTTATTTATTCAGGTTTCATATGATGTATACATCTCAATTTAAACAAAAAAATTGACCCTTATGACTGGTTTTGTGGTCCAGGGTCACATACTGTAACATTACAGTTTTTGAATAATATATGTGACCCTGAACCATAAAATCATAAAGTCATTAGGGTCATTTTTTTTTAAATTGAGATTTATACATCATCTGAATAAATAAGCTTTCCACTGAGGTATTGTTTGTTAGGATAGGATGTTATTTGGCGAGATACAGTTATATAAAAATCTGGAATCTGAGGATGAAAAAAATCTAAATATTGAGAAAATCGCCTTTAAAGTTGTCCAAATGATATCCTTAGCAATGCATATTACTGATCAAATATTAAGTTTTGATATATTTATATATTTTATGATTTTTGGCAAGAAAGAAAAATCAATAATTTTGACCATACAATGTATTTCTGGCTATCGCTACAAATATACCCGTGCTACTTAAGATTGTTTTGTGGTCCAGGGTCACATAAATGTTGCTAAATGTTGAAAATTACATTTATTAAGACTAATGAATGTTTTGGAACAACTTTTCATAGAATAACTTATTTTTAAGTGTTACCAAAATTATTATTATTATTATTTTTCTGAGTGAGTAGCCTATAATGTATAGTCTTCAGTTTATTCCAGTTTGACGTCCACAGGCTTAGAACTCTATTATAAACTTGGATATGTCACAGGTTGCTCATCCCTCATGTCTCATGTGATGATTTCTTTGTAATTTTAGCCTTGAATAGAATAAGACAGATCCAGTGAAAGATCTGACTCAGATTTGACTGTCCAAGGGCTTTTCTATAAATATGGTAGAATGACGTCTCATGTGGGTAAATGCATCTGTTTGATTGAACCGTCCCACCAGGTCAGATTTAGCAGAGGACTGCGTAGTGCAAAGCCATCAGACCACGCTGCCTAGTCATCATTTAATGTCAAACATCAGGGTTAAGTTGGAGTTACATTGGTTAAACTCTGAGATCTGCAGTAATGGGCACAACACCATCTGAAATACATTACAGACTGTAATGTACTTATATGAAATGTCTGATTAAAGGAGTAATTGTTTAATCACCCTCATGCCGTCCAAGATGTAGATGAGTTTGTTTCATCATCTGAATAGGTTTGGAGAAATTTAGCATCATATGCTCACCAATGGATCCTCTGTAATGAATGGGTGCCGTCAGAATTTGAGTAAAATTAAGGCTGCATGTTCATCATTACGAAGTTTGTAACTTAAAGCTGTTGTTTTTGTCTAAAATTTGAGCCCCTTATCCAAAACATTGCTTCCTCCAGTGGAAAAATCATCTCGTCTGAATCAGGAGAGAAATATGCACAAGCATAAACAGTTCAAGATAGCTTTAAAACAAATATGTTGGTGGATTTTGATGTGAGAGGAAAACAGCAGATGGACTTTTTCAATGGAGGAAGCATTATTATTATAAATTATGGACTGTTGTGGCCAGAAGCAATGGTTTAAGGTTAAAAAGCTTTGATGGATATGATTATTACATACTTACAAGATGTTAATTGATGGCCTGGAGCCGTGTGGATTACTTGTGGATAATTGTGATGTTTTTATCAGTTGTTTGAACTGTCATTCTGACGGCACCCATTCACTGCAATTCATTTATTGGTGAGCAAGAGATGCAATGCTAAATTTCTTTAAATCTGTCCAGATGAAGAAACAAACTCACCTACATCTTGGATGGCCTGAGGGTGAGTAAAGTTTCATCAGATTTAAACTTTAGGGTGAGCTATTCCTTTAAACTAGGCATTTGCACAATAACGGTCAAAAGTTTAGATTATTTTACAAATTTGGTTTAGAATATTTCTCACTAACCCACATAATAGCTATAAAGACGTCAATTTGTGCCGCATGGGCGACAGATCATTTGAGCCGTCTGGTATCACAGTCTGAAGTGCTCATAAGATGCATTCAAGCCCTAGCATTGACCTTGAAGAATCGATTATTTTTAATCATGCATTAGGATCACTCAAACCACACGGAGTCCAGTTTGTTTTTGATTGCTGCTTTATCCCGTGGCTTGACGAATGTGTGACTGTCATGTTGTTTTGAGGATCCTGTGGGCAGAAATATTGACCCTTTGTATCGATCTGGGCAGCTGGAGAACATAGATAATTAAGCTGCTACCTGCCCAATGACACTCTTGGGCCTTGTTTCACCAAAACCCCTCATCAAACCACAGTCAGGCTGCTGCTAAGTCATTTTTGGAGCTCGAACAACAACATTTTTCACCCTAAGCGAGCATCTCGGGATTTGATGTAATAGTTATATTAGTATAACTGAAAGAGTTGCACCATTTGTGCTTTTGGGATGTGGCATTGTCTATCACACAAGATGAAAAGGGCACTCTTATATTTTGGCAGAGATGTGTCTCCACAGACTCTCGAAGCCAGGCGTGTTGGATAATGAGCATCTGGTCATTTCAGAAGTGAAGTACCAGCGACTGCTTTCTCATATTCTCAGAACAATGTCTTTATTTTTCTCCAGGCTGCCCCCTGCTTAGTCGCCTCATAGGATGAAAAAGCTTTTAAAGCACTATAATTTCCCTCTGATCTGAGCTACCATTATGTCTCCATTGGGGGGGTTCTGTTTCGATCAGCACATTACGGTCTGATAGCACAGTAAGATGTTAGGCATCATTTTTCATCTTTCCATCTGGTGTAGTCATAATCTTTCAATCTTGATTTGTTTGAGAATTTTTTTATTTTTCAAAATCTTATCAGGGGATTGTGGGTAATCAGCACCGGCAGTTGCAATGCTCTCAAACGGATAAGAAACATTTCTCCCATGACTTCTTGTCTGGTAAGTTGGCCAAATGAGTTTTAATCAATTGTCAGTATTTCCTATAGATGTAGAAAGTGTTTTCAGTTCTAAAATGAAGATTTTTAGGTCTGGAACACTTAAAGGAACACTCCACTTTTTTTGATAGATTTCAAAAAAAGTGGAGTGTTCCTTTAAGTGAATTAAGGCAAGACACTGCAGGTATATAGGGTAAAAAAAAATTAACTAATAGTTATCGGCTTACTTACCCAGTTGATTGATTACATTCATAATTGCAAACATTTTTTGTATTACAAGTTTTCTAAAATGTTAGGTTTAAATATGCAAATGAGGCATTATTTAATAAAATATACACTAATTTGCATAAATGTCTAGTACAAAAATCTAAACACTGAATAAAGTCAGTTTTAAAATTCTTGTTTAATTTTTTATATATATATTGGAGTCAAATATTTTTACAGAGAGACTTTTGGGTATCTCATTTTGTCACTCCATAATAATGTTGTATAAAATCAAGCAAATTATATATGAACAAATCCCTTTGTAAAAACCTTCAGGATATAGGCAGGAATTAAAATGTAAAGTTTGGTGTGTGTACGTGCTTTTGAAGTGGAGATTTATGGCTCAGTGTAGGAGGAAAAAAAAATAATAATAATTTTACATTAAAAATATGTATTGTAATTGAAATCTGTCGACACAAATAGATAAAGTGCTATAAAGGCAACACTTAACGGGGTCTGTTGGATGTTTTCTTTCCACTAGTCTTAAAAAACACTTTATGAAAAACCAAAAAGCCCAAAATCTCAAATTTGACAGGTGAATGAAAAAACTGTTTTTGCCTGCAGTGTCTCCCCTTAATAAAAAGTAATTTAAAAGTATTTTACACTGCCATTCAAAAGTTTGGGGTCAGTCAGGATTTTCCTTTTTTCCATCAAGAATGCATTTAATTGATTAAAAGTGACAATAAAGAAATTTGTAATGTTAAATGCTGTTTTTTAACTTTTATTACTGTTAATCAAAGAATCCTGACAAAAATGTATTCTGACAAAAAAATATGAAGCAGCACAACTGTTTTCAACATCGATAATAATAAGAATGTTTCTTAAGCAGCAAATTAGCATATTAGAATGATTTCTGAATGATCATGTGACACTGAAGACTGGAGTAATGATGCTGAAAATTCAGCTTTGCATCACAGAAATAAATTACATATATTATATGAATAGTATATTCAAATAGAAAACAGTTCTTTTAAATTGTATTAATATATTATTAATTTGACTGTATTTTTGGTCAAATATAAATGCAGCCTTTGTGTGCATAACAGAGTAGGAGTTATGAGTAAGTCTTACCGACTTCAGACTTTTGAATGGTAATGCATATTTGTTTAGTTATGTTTTTTTTTTTTCTTTCTTTCTTATCCGTTTTTTTCCGCTGTACAATAAAATCCATATTGCTTGAAAGTTATTCAAACGTCATGAGTTTATCTTTAAAACCTTCTGTCTCCCAACCAGTTTCCGTTCAGTTCCCATGGCAAAGAGCTGTTTTTCACAACGGCGTCCCTTATTATATCAAGTGAGTTTTGTTTCATACATTCTAATCTCTGCTATGACACATCAAGCTCTTCATTTGATTTCCCATGTGTTCAGCTTTGCATCAGAATGAAGTAATTCAACAAATTTTAATCTAGTTGCAGTCACCCTTACGCCAATGTATTATAATCATTTCCTTCAGAAATCATTCTAATATGCTGATTTGCTGCACAAGAAACATTCCACATTATTATAAATGATGAAAACACTTCTGCCTCTTCTAAAGAATGTTTTCATTCTTTAGAATAGAATGTTCAAAAGAACAGCGTTTATTTGAAATTTGAAATTTTGTATTATAAATGTCTCTCTTGATCAATTTACTGCATTCTTAGCAGTATTTTTATTCTCAGAATAAAAGTATTGATTTCTTACAAATAAGTGTGAAAACCTCTCCAAAATTTCATTCAGTTTTTATTCTTATGCTTGACAGACATTAAAATACATTTTCCATGGTACTTTCCTTTAAGGTGAACTGATGTTAATTATTATTAATTATCTTTCAGCCATGAGCAGCAGACCACCTCGTGGGATCATCCGAAGATGACACAGCTATTTCAGTCAATGGGTTTGTTCTTCTACCTGTCAATCAGTGTTAAGTGTTCTGTCTTTCTCTCTATGTAATTCATGAAATATTCAAAATGTGCAGTATGCATGCTCTTTATTTGAACTTGAGAACTAGGACTTTTCGTATTAATAATATTCACATCCGACCTTTATGCTTTACCCTAAATATGCAGCTGATCTGAGCTATGTGCGTTTCTCCGCTTACCGCACAGCGATGAAGAGCCGCCGGCTACAGAAAGCCCTTTGCTGTGAGTGGTAACTTATCATTTAAGTCTTATACTTCTTATTTTTCTAATAAAAAAACAGTTCCATGGTTTTTCTGTGGGGAATTTTGCACCAAATACCATATTTGTTTCAGCATTTATCATTGCATTGCAAATTACTGTCAATGTGAAAAATATCTCACCCCTTATGACTGGAGGAAGTAATAAACAGATTACTGCGGAAGACAATTTTAACCAAGCAATCTCGAGCTCTATATGCTAATTTTTTCAGGACGTTTCTGGTACACTAACTATGAGCCTTTGATCTGCAGTTGGAGTTTCGAGAGCATTAGAGCCACCCGCTGACAACATTAGTACAGTACAAGCTGTGCAGAAATAGCCTTCGGTCAGGTTAGCCGGATGGTGGTTTTGGTAACAGGCAGCAGCCGCGTTTTGCTTTATATCTCCAGATGTGGGTAATGTTGAGAAAGGGTAGTTGTTGAAACGTATAATTGGTTGCAAATCTGATGAATGCTGATAAGAAATATAATTTTTTGCTGCCTTTTCAGTGGGGAATTTTCATTACACGCCAACGGATGAGTTACGCTCTGGTGACTTTCATTAAAATGCGCTGAATGGAATTCATTGTGGAGACAGAAATGAGTGGAGATGAAATCTGTCTGTCTGTTTCAGTGGACCTTTTGGAGCTCGGCATCGCCCAGAGTGTTTTTGATCAACATAAACTCACGCATAATGGCCAGCTACTGGAGATTCCAGGCATCATAAACTGTCTCTGCACAATCTACCGTGAACTTCAGCAGGTGCATCCGGATCTGGTTAATGTGCCTTTGTGCGTGGACCTGTGTCTCAACTGGCTGCTGAAAGTCTATGACAGGTCTGTATGGGTCTTATCTTTAATACAGTGGCTCTTAAAGGAGAAGTTCACTTCCAGAATGAATTTATCCTCCCCCATGCCATCCAAGATGTTCATGTCATTCTTTCTTCAGAAAAGAAATTAAAGGAGAACTCCACTTCCAGAACAAAAATTTACAAATAATTTACTCACCCCCTTGTCATCCAAGATGTTCATGTCTTTCTTTCTTGAGTCGTAAGGAAATTATGTTTTTTGAGGAAAACTTTTCAGCGTTTTTCTCCATATAATGGACTGCTATGGTGCCCCGATTTTGAACTTCCAAAATGCAGTGTAAATTCAATCGATCCCAAATGCGGTTGTAAATCCCAGCTGAGAAAGAAGGGTCTTATCTAGCGTAGCGATCGGTTATTTTAATAAAAATAATACAATTAACATACTTTTTAATGCCAAATGCTCGTCTTGTCTTACTCTGCCTGGACTGTTTTTGTTCCGGTTCATGACGGTTAGGGTATGTCGAAAAACTCCCATCTCATGTTCTCCCTCAACTTCGAAATCGTCCTATATCGCTGTTTTACCTTTTTTGTTAAGGGTGTTTGATCTTCTTTGCATGTTCACTTTGCAAAGACTGGGTCGGTACTTCTGCAGTGATGTAGGATGATTTTGAAATGATTTTTGAGGTTGAGGGAGAAAATACGATTGGAGTTGTTCGGCATACCCTAACTTGAGCCAGAATACACAGAGTTCAGGGAGAGAAAGGCAAGATGAGCGTTTGAGATTAGTATTTAAATTGTTTTTTTTAATGAAAATAAAAAAAAAATTTTATGATCGTTTTAATTTTCGATTTAATGATCGATTTAATGATCGTTTTGCTAGATAAGACCCTTTTTCCTCGGCTGGGATCGTTTACAACCGCATTTGGGATCGTTTGAAGCATTTAAACTGCCTTTTGGAAGTTCAAAATCGTGGCACCATATTAGTTTATTATATGGAGAAAAATCCTGAAATGTTTTCCTCAAAAAACATAATTTCTTCACGACTGAAGAAAGAAATACACGAACATCTTGGGTGACAAGGGGGTGAGTACATTATATGTGAATCTTTGTTTTGGAAGTGGACTTCTCCTTTAAGATTTTTGAGGAAAAAATTCCAGGATTTTTCTCCATATAGTGGACTTCAGTGAGAGCCAGTGGATTGAAGTTCCAAATTGCAATTTCGATGCAGCTTCAAAGGGCTCTACATGATCCTAGCCAAGGAATAAGGGTCTTATCTAGTGAAACGATTGGTCATTTTCTAAGAAAAATACAAATTTCTATGCTTTTTAACCACGAATGCTTGTATTGCACTAGCTTGACCTCACGTATTATGCAATCACACAAATATTTACGAAGCAAACGTGGAAAGAAAGTCAAACGCACTTTACAAAAAAAGGTTAAACAACAATGTTGGATGATTTTGAAGTTGGAAGAGAAAATGAGATGGAGTTAGATGAGAATTTGTGGAAAATGAAAATGGCCAATCATTTCGCTAGATAAGACCCCTATTCCTTGGCTGGGATTGTGTAGAGCCCTTTGAAGCTGCACTGAAACTGCACTTTGGACCTTCAGCCTGTTGGCCACCATTGAAGTTCACTGTATGGATAAAAATCCTAGAATGTTTTTCTCAAAAAAAATATTGCGACTGAAGAAAGAAAGACATGAACACCTTGGGTATCATGGGAATGGATTAATTTTCAGAGCAAATTTGGAGAAATGTAGCATTACATTACTTGCTCTCCAACGGATCTTCTGCAGTGAATGGGTGCTGTCAGAATGAGAGTTCAAACAGTTGATTAAAAAAATTGCAGTAACCCACAAGCAATCCACACCACTCCAGTCCATCAATTAATACAGAGGTAGTGAACGTTGGTCCTGGAGAGCCACAGCCCTGCATAGTTTTGCTTCAGCCCTAATCAAACGCACCTGAACAAGCTAATCAAGGTCTGAAGGGTTACTAGAAAGCAACCGGCAGGTACGTTTTAATTAGGGTTGGAGCTGAACTCTGCAGGGCTGCGGCTCTCCAGGACCGGAGTTCGCAACCCCTGGATTAATATCTTGTGAGGCGGAAAGCTATGTGTTTATAATAAACAAATACACCATTAAGGTGTTTTAACTTTAAAACACCTTAATGGCCAAAATATGAGTCCATTATCCATAATAATTAAGGCTGTCAGTTTAATGCATTAACTTAATTAATTAGTTATGAAAAAATAATGTGATTTAAAGTATTTTAACGCAGTTAATGTGCTGGCCCTGCCCTCAGGCATTTGCGTCATCTTATATTTCATATAGTTGACTGTTGACAAGTAATGCAGGGCAACAACTTCTCAAATGCAGTTATGCCCTAAAATTCAAGATATTGGTGCAAAAATGCCCCCTGTATGTGTTTTGTCTGATAGTTACATACATCACATATCACACGGCCAGCAAGAGCAATATGACACGAGTGGGGATTTTGTCCTGATCTATCACAAGCTTTGATGTGATTTTATACAACAGTTCAATAAATAAGAAGTTGATATTGTGCTATATTTTTAACACAATATTATGTGTCTTTGCTCAATTTTGCAAAAAAATGAACATATTACCTTTGAAGCCATAGCAGAATTGTTGTGCGTCTCCGAGCAACACCGCGGTGTTTAGTTTCTAAATGAATACAACTTTTGAACGAATCGTGTGAACCAATGATTCAAATGCCCATTTATAAACAGAGCCATTTACTTCATTCCTGAATGAATCAGCCGTTTGAACAAATCAAATGAATAAAGGAATGACTCATAAAGACATTTACCTATACCTGCTGGCAGATTTAGTTTCTTATTTAGAGTATAATTTTATAAAAAAAAATAAATAAATAAAAAAAATAAGAAGAATAAAAATATTAAAGGGATAGTTTACCAACAAAAAAATTAATTCTGTCATCATTTACTCACCCTCATGTCGTTTTAAACCTTTCTTTTGTGGAACATGAAAGAAAGTATTTGAAGACTGTTGGTAGCAAAGCTGTTTACGGTTTCTCAAATTATCTTCTTTTATGTTCCATAGTTTACGTTAGGCTGTTGCAATGTGTAATAAATTCTATGTTGAATCAAATAAAATATTTCTTTCTAAAGCAACAATTTGTAATGTCTACTTGATACTTTCTCATTTAACATAAAAATAGCTTTAAATAATCTTTTGTGGGTATTTTGACAGTCAAATGTATCTTGCAATTAATTAGATTAGAAAGGAGAAGTCCACTTCCAGAACAACAATTTACAAATAATGCACTCACCCCCTTGTCATCCAAGATGTTCATGTCTTTCTTTCTTCAGTTGTAAAGAAATTATGTTTTTGAGGAAAACATTTCTGCATTTTTCTCCATATAATGGACTGATATGGTACCCCGATTTTGAACTTCCAAAATGCGGTTTAAATGCGGCTTCAAACGATCCCAGATGCGGTTGTAAACGATCCCAGCCGAGGAAGAAGGGTCTTATCTAGCATAACGATCAGTTATTTTCATTAAAATACCTTTTAATCTCAAACGCTCATCTTGCTCTCATTGAACTCTGTGTATTCTGGCTCAAGACAGTTAGGGAAAAACAATCGTATTTTCTCCTTCTACTTCAAAAATCATTTCCAAATCATCCTACATTGCAGTAGAAGTACCGACCCAATCTTTGCAAAGTGAACATGCAAAGAAGACAGCGATATATGACGATTCTGAAGTTGAGGGAGAACATGAGATGGTAGGTTTTCAACATACCCTAACTGTCATGAACCGGAAAAAAAGGAGATCGGGAAGAGCAAGACAAGATGAGCGTTTGACATTAAAAAGTATATAAATTGGATTATTTTTATGAAAAAAAAAAAAAACGATCGTTTCGCTAGATAAGACCCTTCTTCCTCGGCTGGGATCGTTTACAACCACATTTGGGATAACTTCAAACCGCATTTAAACTGCATTATGGAAATTCAAACTTGGGGCACCATATCAGTCCATTATATGGAGAAAAATCCTGAAATGTTTTCCTCAAAAAACATAATTTCTTTACGACTGAAGAAAGAAAGACATGAACATCTTGGATGACAAGGGGGTGAGTACATTATCTGTCAATTGTTGTTTTGGAAGTGGACTTCTCCTTTAATCGAAACATCATGTAATTAATTCGATAAAAAATTTTCATCGACTGACAGCCCTAATCATAACGCTTGCTTCAGTGAAAAGTCCATCCCTTGTTGTCCTCTCACATCAAAATCCACTAACATATTTGCTTAAAACTGTTTTTGCTTATAAACTGTGTTTGATCTGTGCATATTTCTTTCCTGATTCAGACAAGATAACTTTTTAACTGGAGAAAGCATTAATATGGACAGAGGGCTGACTCATAAATCATTGTTTGTTAGAAACACACTATTTGTGGATAATGTACATCACTTGTGGATTATTGTGATGTTTTTATCAGCTGCTTGACCCATTCCATTGATCCAAGATCCATTGGTGATGTGATGCTAATAATCACACAAAAAGAATATTTAGTTTAAAATGATGAAACAATAGATATACTGTTTAAAAATAGGTTTATAATATTAATAATATTATAATATACTGTTTAAAAAAAAAAAAGTGGACAGTTTTTGTCACAGTTTTGTCCATAGTTCTGGTTGAATATATTTTGCGTAACATGCAGTGACATTTATAAAATATTAAATCTGAATAAATTTTCTAGTACTTTTTTACAGAGGACAATATCCTCTGTAATGGTTGTTCTCATGCATATTTGATGTAATGCTTTGTTAATTTCTTTTTTTGCAGTCCTAAAGCAATATTTCTGTTTTCCAAGAGGACAAGCTGGCACTAAACTGTTTAGTAAAGACATAACCAGTGTTATTTCCCAAGATAATATGCATTTAAAATATAATAAGTAATTTCTGCATTGCATCAATGTAAGTGTAGCCAGAGGGTTGAGCTAGAATTCATTGTGTTGTTGCTGCAACATCCCTGTTTTGTTTGCACAACAATTTAAGTAAAGTAACTGGGATAGGACAGTATTTTGATATTAAAACACTGGGGGAAAAAACCCTGTTGAGATTGAATTAGTCTCTTGCTGTCTCTATTTTTTTTAATAGCGACAGAAGTGGAAAAGTTCAAGTGTTGTCCTTGAAGATTGGCTTGTTTTCTCTTTCGAAAGGACCTCTAAAGGACAAGTACAAATGCAAGTATTTTGACATTGAATTTATGTGGCACAAAATATTCTATCCTGCTCTCAAATTATAAATGAATTAAGTTATGTTGTGAAACTCTGGCTTCTTTCTTTCGCTTTGATGTCTGTGCACAATTTCACTGGAAACTTTGATTTCACTGTCTCAGACCAACTGGGAATTGAATGCAACACTGTCCTTGCTGTGGCTCTTACAAGGACATTTATAAATTGGATCTTAAGTCTAAAATCTTAGCCACTCACCCTCCTGGTCTCATCATGTGATGTTCTTTGAGTTTTATTCCAGCTGTCCTTCACAGATCTGTTCGCTCAGGTGGCTGGTGCGGCGGGTGTCTGTAACCAGAGGCAGCTGGCGTTACTGCTACACAGCAGCATCCAAATCCCACACCAGCTCGGGGAGGCCGCAGCATTCGGAGGGAGTAACATGGAGCCCAGTGTCCGTAGCTGCTTTCAATATGTGAGTTAACACCGTCTGTAGCGTAAAAAAATGAGATGATGAGATATCTCTTTATATCTTTGTGTCAGACCTATGAGTATCCTAAGAACTAGTTTTATTTCAGCATTATTTATATACATTATTTATATATTTATATACTGTTATAGTTTTATTCATATTTTTTATGTACTTTTGTTTTGTGAATTTTAGTTGTGATTTTAAGATTGATTTTAGTTTTGAGATTAAATCAAGGTCAAATGAAGACTTAAGAGTCAGATTTTCCTCTTGATTTTAGTATTATTTATAAAGTTAGCTTTTCCATTATTTTTATATTAACAATTGTCATATTAATTTTATTTTTTATTTTTTATTTTTTGTTCTTTTAATTACTAGTGAGATTTAATTTACTTCAGTTTTAGTTTTGGTTTTGATTTATGTTTTATTCTAGCTTATTGTTTTAGTGCTTCAACGTAAACTTATTTTAGTAAACTGCCAAAGCACTGCGATCAAATTGAGGTGAAATGGAGACAAATTAGTCCAATATTTTTTATTTATTTATTTATTTACTTTTTTCCCTTATTTTAGTATTATTAATAGACTATTATAGTGTTTTTTATTTTATTTTGTTATTTTTATATTTTCAGTTTTTATTTTAGTTTAATTCTTAGTAATTTTATTATGTGCTTTTTTCATTTTTATTAGTTTGTTTTTAAATACAATTTATTATTTACATTCATTTTTTTTTACCTTTATTTCAGTTGTAGTTTTAGATTTAGTTCTGTTTTAGTTTTTATTTATTTTCAGTTAGTTATTTTAGTAAGTTGACAAGGTAACTTATTTTCATTAAATTTTCTTTTATACTATTGTAGTTTTATTAATATTTTAAATTAGCTTTTATTTTTATTTTTTCAGTTATTTTAATTTAGTTCGTTATTTTAGTGCTTCAACCTAAACTTGTTTTATTAAGTTGACAAGGCAACTTATTTTCATTTAAGTTTTTTTATACTATTATAATTTTATTTTTTTTTAAATTAGCTTTAATTTTTAGATTTTCAGTTATCATATTAATTTTTGTTTCGTTTTTTATCATTTTTATGTGCTTTTG
This sequence comes from Cirrhinus mrigala, assembly GCA_036247105.1. Lineage (NCBI taxonomy): Eukaryota > Metazoa > Chordata > Actinopteri > Cypriniformes > Cyprinidae > Cirrhinus > Cirrhinus mrigala. Next base: position 10,345,079 of record CM070023.1, on the reverse strand, counting down.
TCATATTTATATTTATATATTTATATACGTTTTTTAATTGTATTGAGGTTTAATTTACTTCTGTTTTAGTTTTAGTTCTGGTTTATGTTTTAATTGTAGCTAGTTATTTTAGTGCTTTAGCCTAAACTTATTTCAGTAAATTGCCAAAGCACTGAGATCAAATTGATGTCAAATGGAGACAAATTAGTCAGATGTTAACCTATACTATTATAGTTTTATTAATATTTTATGTTAGCTTTTATTTTTATATTTTCAGTTATTATTTTAATTGTAGTTGTTATTTTAGTTTAGTTAGTTATTTTAGTGCTTCAACCTAAACTTACTTCATTCTGTTGACAAGGCAAGTATTTATATTTAAGGTTTTTTATACTATTCTAGTTTTATTAATATTTTGAATTATTTTTACATTTTGAGTTCTCATATTAATTTTAGTTTAATTTTAGTAATTTTATGTGCTTTTTTTTCTGTTTAGGTTTAACTTACTTCAGTTGTAGTTTATGTTTTGTTTAATTCTAACTAGTTATTTTAGTGTTTCAACCTAAACATATTTCAGTAAATTACCAAAGCACTGAGATCAAATTGAGGTCAAATGGAGACAAATTAGTCTGATTTTTCTTAAGAGAACCAGTGCTAATTAGTATTTTATAATTTTATAATGTTGAATTAGCTTTATATTTATATATTTTTAATTTTAGTAGTTTTAGTAGTTTTTTTAATAATTTTATGTCATAATTGAGGAAATAATTGATCAAACTGAGGTTAAATGGAGAAAAATTAGTCAGATTTTTCTTATTAGAACCGGTGTTATTTTACTATTATTTATAGGCGATTATAATTTTTTTTTTTTTTTTTGAATTAGCCATATTTTTATATTTTCAGTTTTCATTTTAGTAATTTTTTTTTGTTATGTGCTTTTGTCATTTTTATTAGTTTGTTTTTAAATATTACTATTTACATTTCATTTTTTACTTTTACCTCAGTTTTAGTTTTGGATTTAGTTCTGTTTGAGTTTTTATTTATTTCTAGTTAGTTATTGTGGTGCTTCAACCTAAACTTATTTCATTAAATTGACAAGACAACTTATTTTCATTTTCAAGTTTTTTTTTTTTTTTTATTACAGTTTCATTACTATTTATTTATTTTTTAAATTTTTATATTTTCAGTTATTTTTTAATTTTAGTTAAAATTATAGTAATTTTGTGTGCTTTTGTTTTGTAAGTTCTGATTGATGTTTTTTTTTTTTATTTAATTTTATTAAATAGCCATTTAATTTTTATTTAAAAAAAATTTGTCTAATATTTGTATTAAACTTTTTTTGTATTTAATTTTATTTTAGCTTTATTTAAATTAACAAAATGTTTCAGTAGTTTTAGTTTTAGTTAATAACCTTGCTGAGAGCAAGTCTATCAATCTCACATTTGAAATTTCAACTTTAAACCTTTTGATGTTTTTTGGCCGAAACACCAATGTGTGCACTTGAAAAACTAGAGATCTCAAACTTCTCGAACTCAAATTTCTAATAAAATTTTTCCAAGACCAAATAATCGGCACCAACATATTTTTAGTACACATCTGAGCAATTAATTGTTGATCTGTCTGATGTCCAAGTTTTTATTTTTCCGTTGGACCTTATTATATGACCACAACAAAATCCCTTCTTTATTTACTGAGTAAGTGAAAAAACATACGGGTATGTTACAAAATGACAGTGTTTAACAAAAATTCTGACATGCAAATCAGTGAACAAGATTCTATGATACATAATTCAGGTGTGTGAGACATTATATATTCCTAAAGGGAGCTGCTGAACGGATGCACAGACTTGTTTATTTGGGGATAGGGGCTCATCATTACACATCACTGAGTTTTGACATATAAATAAATGATGAGCTCAGTTAAAAGAGTGGCAGGCCTGCCAGGGGATTTACATCGCCACTTTCAGGCGCTTAGCGCTCGATCCGACAGCTGACGCACGAGCTTGCGAGAGATATTCAAATGAAATCCACTTGATTTGTGCGCACGCGTTCCCATAATATCACATGATGGAGTGCTTTACGATGTGAACCACATCCGCCGGTATAATGGAGTATTTATAAATCCGTTCAGCTCTCCTGAAAGCCACCCTGGACGGAGCCTGCTGCGCTGTTTTACTTGGGTCACAGTGGAGCTCTTTTCATTTAATGTTGCATGTAATGAAAGACTCTTGATAGTCCTGCCTTAACTGGCCTGCTGTAATTGATTCATAACAGTAGTAGCAGTTTTAATGTCAGGAGGGAGACACAAATGACCACAATTGGCCCCATTTGCTTCACTTCAAAATTACTAATGGATCCCTCGTCCTCGAGCTAATAAGGTTGTGATGGGATATTATAGTTTTTGGGTTGTAGTTGAATACGCTTCTGAAATGATAAATAGACCATCCGAGTGCTTTTAGACTCAGACAGCTCCATTATAGTGTGTCACGCAGCGCATTGCGGATATGAATGAGGGCTTCGTCTGTCGTCTGTCGGGGTTTCAGGTGGGCCGTGATGACGTCATTGAGCTGCAGCAGTTTGTAGACTGGATGCATCTGGAGCCGCAGTCCATGGTCTGGCTGCCTGTGCTTCATAGAGTCGCCGCCGCAGAAACCGCCAAACACCAGGCCAAATGCAACATCTGTAAGGAGTGTCCCATGGTGGGCTTCAGGTAAAACAAAGTTAATTATGGTGAAATTTGTTTTACAGCGGACAGCTATGACATTGTCATGGAGAAAATAAGGATAGAAACTCTTAAAATTTGATTTTCTTTAGCAAAGGAGGTGCATAACCTTCAGACAATGTTGTTCGTCAACCTCAGGAGGTCAAACAAAATTGTATTTTAGCTATTATTAGCATTATTAAATTCTACACTAAAATATACTATTATATTTTAGTATTTTATTATACTATTATATATAATAAATTATATATTTATTTAAATAATAAATAATACATTTAATAATAGTAATAATGATATAGTAATAAAGATATTATTATCAATAAAAACAATAATAAAAACAAGTCTGCACTTTTTTTTTACTTTATTATTATTATTATTATTATTATTAATATTATTATTATACACATTGTAGAATGTGTCTAAACACAAGTTTAAAATCCAGATATTCATTTCATTATTTAAAAAACACTAAAATTAAATATATAAAAAGTGTTTAAATATAAAATTCTAAAACAAAATATACTATTAAAATAATAAATAACAATACATTTAATAATAATTTCAGTAATAAACATTATTATTAATAAAAACAAGGTTACAGTTTTATTATTTTTACTTCATTATGATGATGATTATTGTTATTATTATTATTATTATTATTATTAATATTATTATTATACACATTGTAGAATGTGTCTAAACACAAGTTTAAAATCCAGATATTCATTTCATTATTTAAAAAACACTAAAATTAAATATATAAAAAGTGTTTAAATATAAAATTCTAAAACAAAATATACTATTAAAATAATAAATAACAATACATTTAATAATAATTTCAGTAATAAACATTATTATTAATAAAAACAAGGTTACAGTTTTATTATTTTTACTTCATTATGATGATGATGATTATTATTATTATTATACACATAGTGGAATGTGTCTAAACATAATTTTAAAACTCAGGTATTTGTGATTACATGATTTTTTTAACAATAAACATTAAAATAATGTTAAATAAATATATAAAAAGTGTTTAAATATAACATTCTATAACAAAATATACTATTAAAATAATAAATAATACATTTAATAATAATTTCAGTAATAAACATTATTATTAATAAAAACAAGGTTACAGTTTTTATTATTTTTACTTCATTGTTATTATTATTATTATTATTATACACATTGTGGAATGTGTCTAAATATAATTTTAAAACCCAGATATTTGTGATTACATTACATTATTTTTAACAATAAACATTAAAATTAAATATATAAAAAGTGTTTAAATGTAAAATTGTATAATAAAATATGCTATTCAAATAAATAAAATGATAAATAACAATACATTTAATTACATTATAATATATATATATATATATATATATATATATATATATATATATATATATATATATATATATTATAATGTCTAATAAAATATAAATTATAATATTTATGAATTTACATATATAATAATAAACATTAAAAAGTAAATATATAAACAGTGTTGAAATATAAAATTCTACAACAAAATATACTATTAAAATAATAATAATAATATCATAGTAATAAAGATATTTTTAATAAACACAATAATAAAAACAAGGTGTTACACTTTTTATTATTTTTACTTCATTTTTATTATTATTATTATTATTATTATTGTTATTTTTTCAACCACAACAATAACATGCCAGAAAGGGCAACAAGGTTGCAATTTTTCCCATAAATTGAGATGTCATGCATATCTTATCTAACACACAGCGCAGATTATTTCAGAGAAGCTTCACAGTAATAAACAGGAAAATAAAAGTATTAATGTTGCAAAATTCTTAAATTATGAAATAAATTCAGTGTAAATTATAAGGAGCTCTGCAGAATACAATAGTGTCAATATTCAGCTAAGGTAGGTCAGCTGATTCAGTTTATTTCACAGATAAATATTGCAAAAGTCAAAGCTCCTAGTGTTAAATATCTGTTATCCTTTAGGTATCGAAGTCTGAAGCACTTCAGTTACAATGTGTGTCAGATGTGCTTTTTCTCCGGAAGGATTTCCAAGGACCAGCATCTCAGCTATCCGATGGTGGAGTACTGCACCCCTGTGAGCATCTGGAAGATGCTTGTGTTTTAAGATGGTTCACTGTGGCAAGTGGTTCAAAAATTAGTGAGGAAATAGTGCAGGTGTTGCGCCATTCAAAATAATTTGGAAAATCTTTTTTTTTTCTTTTCTATTTTTTTTTTTTTTCTAAATATTATATAATTTGATATAGCTATACATTTTATGTTTTATTCAATTTTATAATATAAATATCATAATTTTTAATAGAAAAAATATTATATATTTTATGTGTTTACTTTATTGTGTGTGTGTGTGTAGATGCATTAATTACTGAGGAAATATAGCAGGTGTTGCACCATTCTAAGTAATCTGGAAAATCTTTTTTTTTTTCTATTAATTAAAAAAAAATCTAAATATGATATAATTTAATATAGCTGTATATTTTATGTTTTATTAAATTTTATTATATAAATGTCATTATAAATAAATGATATAATTTTTTAATCAAAAGAATATTATATATTTTATATGTTTACTTTATTGTGTGTGTGTGTTTGTAGGTGCATTAATTAGTGAGGAAATATAGTGGGTGTTGCACCATTGTAAATAATTTGAATTTTTTTTTTCTATTAATTTTTTATTATTTTTTTTAATTTCTGAATATTATATACACTGACCAAAATTATAAACGCAACACTTTTGTTTTTGCTCCCATTTTTCATGAGCTGAACTCAAAGATCTAAGACTTTTTCTATGTACACAAAAGGCCTATTTCTTTCAAGTATTGTTCACAAATCTGTCTAAATCTGTGTTAGTGAGCACTTCTCCTTTGCCGAGATAATCCATCCACCTCACAGGTGTGGCATATCAAGATGCTGATTAGACAGCACAGGTGTGCCTTAGGCTGGCCATAATAAAAGGTCACCCTAAAATGTGCAGTTTTACTGTACTGGGGGGGTCCGGGGGGCGTCCGAAAACCAGTCAGTATCTGGTGTGACCACCATTTGCCTCACGCAGTGCAACAAATCTCCTTCGCATAGAGTTGATCATGTTGTTGATTGTGGCCTGTGGAATGTTGGTCCACTCCTCTTCAATGGCTGTGTGAAGTTGCTGGATATTGGCAGGAACTGGAAGACACTGTCATATACGCCGATCCAGAGCATCCCAAACATGCTCAACGGGTGACATGTCCGGTGAATATGCTGGCCATGCAAGAACTGGGATGTTTTCAGCTTCCAGGAATTGTGTACAGATCCTTGCAACATGGGGCCGTGCATTATCATGCTGCAACATGAGGTGATGGTCGTGGATGAATGGCACAACAGTGGGCCTCAGGAACTCGTCATGGTATCTCTGTGCATTCAAAATGCCATCAATAAAATGCACCTTTGTTCATTGTCCATAACATACACCTGCCCATACCATAACCCCACCGCCACCATGGGCCACTCAATCCACAACGTTGACATCAGCAAACCGCTCACCCACACGACGCCATACACGCTGTCTGCCATCTGAGACGGTTTCTAACAGTTTGTGCAGAAATTCTTTGGTTATGCAAACCGATTGTTGCAGTAGGTGTCTGGGTGGCTGGTCTCAGACGCTCTTGGAGGTGAAGATGCTGGATGTGGAGGTCCTGGGCTGGTGTGGTTACACGTGATCTGCGGTTGTGAGGCCGGTCGGATGTACCGCCAAATTCTATGAAACGCCTTTGGAGACAGCTTATGGTAGAGAAATTATCATTCAGTTCACGGGCAACAGCTCTGGTGGACATTCCTGCAATCAGCATGCCAATTGCACGCTCCCTCAAAACTTGTGACATCTGCGGCATTGTGTTGTGTGGTAAAACTGCACATTTTAGAGTGGCCTTTTTTTGTGGCCAGCCTAAGGCACACCTGTGCAATAATCATGCTGTCTAATCAACATTTTGATATGCCACACCTGTGAGGTGGATGGATTATCTCGGCAAAGGAGAAGTGCTCACTAACACAGATTCAGACAGATTTGTGAACAATATTTGAGAGAAATAGGCCTGAACAAATAAATGTTTATTGTGGGGGCAAAAACAAAAGTTTTGCGTTTATAATTTTGGTCAGTGTAATTTAATGTAGCTATATATTTTATGTTTTTATTACATTTTATAATGTAAATATTCTAAATAAATTATATATATTTGTTATAGAAATTATATTATATATTTTATATGTCTACTTTATTGTGTGTGTAGGTGCATTAATTAGTTAGGAAATTTAGCGAAATATAGCGATAATATTTCACCATTCTAAATGATTTGGAAAATCTTTTTTTTTTTATTAATTTTGAAAAAATTTATTTTTAAAATTGTATAATATAAATATTATTAAAAAATAAATAAATTATATAATTTTTTTAAATAGAAAGAATATTATATATTTTATATATCTACTTTATTGTGTTTGTGTAAGTGCATTAGTATTTTTATTAGATCTTTTTCCGTTTTTTCTAAGCCTTAACACTCCAGTCACTGCCACTGTAATTCTTCATGCACAACAGAACATTTCCCTACAGCCTCTCTGTTACAGACAACCTCAGGAGAAGATGTGCGTGACTTCACCAAGGTGCTGAAAAACAAGTTCCGCTCAAAGAAGTACTTCACCAAACACCCTCGGCTCGGGTACCTGCCCGTGCAGACCATCCTGGAGGAAGAGCATTTAGAGACGTGAGTATTCCTGCTGGAAATATTCAAGATGCATCTTTCCGGATGAGATCTCTCTAATTCTTGACTAGAAAGTGCAAGAATAAACAGTATTATACTCCCTAGATTCACATGCTGGTAATTTGACTACAGGATGCCATACCTTTGTCTATTGCAGCAGCGACTTTCTTTTATCGCTCAGCCTCGTGGAAAACATGCCTCTCTGCTCCTGCTTTGCTGAGGAGTTCATGAATTACTAAAGGTCTATTCATGTGTCATTCGAATGCTGGAACAAATAAGAGGCCGTTCATTCATGTAATTCCAAAGCTGCCGCTTTAACATCCACACGCAAATGCTGCTTCCCTCTCGTGGATGTGAATTTAATTACAAAAGCAATCAGGTGTCTGTTTAGTGAGATCGAGGGGGAAATGAAGAGACAGGACATTTATCATGTTCATGGCAGTCTTTAATATTGAAATAAACCAGCTGTTCTCACTGGCTGTTGTAGTTTCAAAGCACAGGCAAGAGCAGTAGTTTTGTGTTGAGTGTCATTATTACATGTCCTGATTCATTATACGAGTGACTGCATATGGGTGTTTTGTCAACAACAGCTGCTTTTGTCCTTTTAAAATTCAAATTAAACAAACTTTTTTTGCTTTAATTTATTTTTTTCATGTTTTGCAATATATGTATTGTCCCAGACCCAGATTTTTAATGTTCCTGAACATCCATTATATATGGGGAAAAAAAAACATTTTTGGACAGTGATCTAAACTGGGTGAAATTATCATAAACTAATATGTTTTTGAATAATTTATTTATTTATTTTGCACAGATTATGACTATCCATCAGTTATGGTGTTATTTCCACTGGAATATTTAATTTATTTTAATTTAACATTTAATTTAATTTAATTTAATTTATTTTATTGCACAAATGATAACTATCATTGAATTATGGTGTCATTTTCACCACAATCAACATTTATTTATTTATTTATTTATTTATTTATTTATTGCACGAATTACAACTATCCATCAATTATGGTGCCATTTCTACCACAATCAATAATTTTTATTATTTCATTTTATTTTTTATTTTGCACAAATTCATCTGTCCCTTAGGTATGGTGTCATTTCTACTTCAGTCAACATTTATTTTATTTTATTTTATTTTATTTCATTTATTTATTTATTTATTTATTTTGTTGCACAAATTACAACTATCCATCAGTTATGGTGTCATTTCCACTGCACTCAGTAATTTTTATTATTTTATTGTTTTTGTTTTTTTATTTCACAATAATTCAAAATTTATCTTAGGTCTGGTGCCATTTTCACGACAATAAACATTTATTTTATTTTATTTTATTTTGTTTTTTATTTTTAATTTTATTTTTGCACAAATTACGACTATCCATCAATTATGGTGCCATTTCCACCACAATCAATGATTTTTATTATTTCATTTGTTTTTTTTTTTTTTTATTTTGCACAAATTCATCTGTCCCTTAGGTATGGTGTCATTTCTACTTCAGTCAACATTTATGTTATTTTATTTTATTTTATTTCATTTATTTATTTATTTATTTATTTTGTTGCACAAATTACAACTATCCATCAGTTATGGTGTCATTTCCACTGCAATCAGTAATTTTTATTATTTTATTGTTATTGTTTTTTTATTTCACAGTAATTCAAAATTTTCCTTAGGTCTGGTGCCATTTTCATGACAATAAACATTTATTTTATTTTATTTTATTTTTTTTTTGTATTTCATTTTTAATTTTATTTTTGCACAAATTACGACCATCCATAAATTATGGTACCATTTCCACCACAATCAACTTAAACCAGATTATATTTAAACTTCAACTTCAATTATATTTATTATTTTATTTTATTTTATTTTTTGCACTAATTATAACTATCCTTCAGTTATAATGTCCTTTCCACCACAATTATTTATCTTTATTTTATTATTTTATTTCACACTAATTCTAAATTTCCCTGTATGTATATATATATATATATATATATATATATATATATATATATATATATATATATATATATAATTTTAATTTCAGTATTTTATTTTACACATTATAACTATACCTTGGTTATAGTGTCATTTCCACCACAATCAACATTTTTGGTAATACTAAAGTTATTCAAAGATTAGTGTACTTGTTTATTAATGAGACAACAGTGACACTTTAGAGCTTGGGGTGAAATATAAGATGTTACTGTATGTTGTGTGAAGAAAAATAAATGGAAATATTTTCTGTGAACAGAAAGGTTTTTGGAAAAGCTTTTTTGCGATATACACCTTTAGACCTTTTAGTAGACAAACTGAAGTAGTGTATATGTGAAAAGAGTGTTTATTGGGAGTTTATTTTTAAAGTTTACAAAAACAAGTAATGCTCATATGTGATCAGCTCTCATCAGGTCCTCATGTTCACAGCTCCGATATTTTCTCTCTCTTCTGTCTGTGTGTTTGCAGCCCCGTTGCGTTTGTAAGCATGTGTCCAGAGGAGTATGAGTGAGTATCTGCAGTCTCTTCTCCTGTTTTCTGATTTAGTTTGAATCTCTTATTCTCCCTTCATCCACTTCAAAACTATTAAACAACCTCAGGGAATTTAAGCAGCGTATACTTAATATGCAATGGCCTCAATTAAAATAGATGAATGTTGTTGTATTACATACAAAATACCAAACCAATTAGCAGCTTTACTCAAATGCTGCACTAATGTTGCTAAAATGTTTAAAAGCTTTTCTCAGAACTGTGATTTTTTTGGCTGTTTTGTTATAGTGATTGGTAGTGGATGCATGCTGTGAATTCTTCTTTTAAGTTTCAAGCTTAAAAATAAACTTCTTTTAAATAAACACTAATTGGTTTGATATTTTAACTAGTATAATGACACTGAGTGTCCACAAAAATACTGAAACAGTCTACTCATACAACAGGAAAGTTTTTCTTAATTGGCAACACTGAAAAGGTTTCCATTGCATCCACTAATGAGCAGGATTTTTACAATAAAGCATTTCTTTTTCTCACCCTATTAGAAGTGCATTTTGTTTTAAGCTGAATTGTTTTGCATCTTTCCTTAACAAGCTGTTTTGCTGAATTGAATACTTCACTTTGACAGCTGCAGGGAAAAGAAGTAAATGCTTCAGACATTTACACATTTTACAGTTGGATACGTGCATCACGTTGAATTTTCACTTTTCATTTTCAGGATGACGCAGAACAACAGAGAATCCAATGCCATCTTACCTGTAGCAGAATCTCACCTGTCAACAGGAAAAATGTGAGTCGCAGTGGATCGTTCGGTTCATGTGCGCAGCGGTTTGTCATTCTGTCAGTCACTGTGACACGTGAACTAACAGACTGATGAGTGAGCATTTAATATTTGACCTCACTGTGACCAGCACAAATAAATCATGCATCTGAACTGATTCAGTACAGACACATAAAGGCAGTATGCTAATATTTAATAATAGCATTCTGAAAATAATTAGGATTTTATGCTTATTTTGTATAAGCCTTGCCATAGATCTGTGCAGCAGTGTTAATTTATCATATATACACTGCCGGTCAAAAGTTTTTGAACAGTAAGATTTTTATTGTTTTTTTAAAGAAGTCTCTTCTGCTCAGCAAGTCTGCATTTATTTGATCCAAAGTACTGCAAAAGCAGTAATATTGTGTAATATATATTCTATTTAAAATAACGGCTTTCTTTTTGAATATATTTTAAAATATAATTTATGTCTATGATCAAAGCTGAATTTTCAGCATCATTACTCCAGTCATCATTGTCACATGATCCTTCAGAAATCATTCTAATATGCTGATTTGCTGTTCAAGAAACATTATTATTATTATTATTATTATTATTATTATCAATATTTAAATAGATAAGTACATTTTTTCAGGATTCTTTGATGAATAGAAAGATCCAAAGATCAGTGTTTATCTGAAATAAAAAGCTTTTGTAACATTATACACTATACCAGTTAATATTTATTTATTTGTTTACCTTTACACCTTTATTGATCAAAGGTGATGATAAAGACATTTATAATGCTAAAAGATACATGCTGTTCTTCTGAACTTTCTATTCATCAAAGAAACCTGAAAAAAATCCTGCTCAGCTGTTTTTAACATAATAATAATAATAATAATAAAGGTTTTTGAGCAGAAAATCTGAATATTATAATGATTTCTGAAGGATCATGTGACTGGAGTAATGATGCTTAAAATTCAGCTTTGAAATCACAGGAATAAATTACATTTTAAAATATATTCAATTAAAAAACAATTATTTGAAATAGTAAACATTTTTCAAAATTTTACTGTTTTTGCTGTACTTTGGAACAAATAAGTGCAGGCTTGGTGAGCAAAAACATTAAAAATCTTTCTGTTTAAAAACTGGATTAGTTGTGTGTGTGTGTGTATGTGTGCACCTGGTATTTATCATGTTATGGGGACCAAATGTCCCCACAAGGATAGTAATACCAGTAAATTTTGACCTTGTGAGGACATTTGTGAGGTCCCCATGAGGAAACAGGCTTATAAATCATGCAGAATGAGTTTTTTAGAGAAAGTGAAAGTGTGCACAGTTTCCTGTGAGGGCTAGGTTTAGGTGTAGGGTAGGTGTAGGGCGATAGAAAATATGGTTTGTACAGTATAAAAACCATTACACCTATGGAATGTCCCCATAAAACATGGAAACACAACATGTGTGTGTGTGTGCGTGTATATGTGACCCTGGACCACAAAACCAGTCTTAAGTCGTTGGAGTATATTTGTAGCAATAGCCAAAAATGCATTGTATGGGTCAAAATTATTGATTTTTCTTTTATGCCAAAAATCATTAGGAAATTAAGTAAAGATCATGTTTCATTAAGATTTTTTTTGTAAAATTCCTACTGTAAATATGTAAAAACTTAATTTTTGATTAGTAATATGCATTTGTAAGAGCTTAATTTGAACAACTTTAAAGGTGATTTTCTCAATATTTCGATTTTTTTGCACACTCAGATTCCAGATTTTCAAATAGTTGTATCTCAGCCAAATATTGTCCTATCCTAGCAAACCATACATCAAATGGAAAACTTGTTTATTCAGCTTTCGAAAAATTTACTGGTTTTGTGGTCCAGGGTCTCACACACACACACACACACACACACACACACACACACACATATATATATATATATAATTAGTTTTTATTTGTATATTTTCTGTTAATTAATTAAAGCTAATATTAGTATAATATAAATAATATTGGTGAGTTATATTACATTAAAAATATTTTTTTCTTTATTTTTATAAAAAATGTAAAGTTATTTAAGTATTTTGTTGTATTAGTTTTAGTTAACCCTGCTGTGTATTTTATGATTTATAAACATTGATAGAGTTTTAGCAATTATTTGATCACTTTATTATACGCAAACATTTTTTTTTTACATTTTTACTGTCCTGTCTTATAAAAGGCATAAAAGCCAAATATAATTATATGTGACCCTGGACCACAAAACCAGTCATAAGGGTCAATTTTTTTAAAATTGAGCTTTATACATCATCTGAAAACTGAATAAACATGCTTTCCATTGACGTATTGATTAATGTTAGGGTAGGACAATATTTGGCTGAGATACAGCTATTTGAATATATGGAATCTGAGGGTGCAAAAAAATCAAAATAGTGAGAAAATCACCTTTAAAATTTTCCAAATGAAGATCTTACTAATGCATATTACTAATCAAAAATTAAGTTTTGATATATTTGATATACATTAGGAAATTTGACAAAATATCGTCATGGAACATGATCTATACTTAATTTCCTAATGATTTTTGGCATAAAAGAAAAATCAATAATTTTGACCCATACAATGTGTTTTGAATGCAACTGAATGCAACTATTATACAATTAGGCTAAAGGTGCTAAAAAGTTTCTTGAAATCCTTCATAAATATGAGCAATAACAATGTTGATGCTTGCCTTTGAGATCTCTGCTAATAATTAGACATGCAATACTATATTATGAAGGATTATGCAAAATGACATTGATCACATTAATAAATTACATTTTAAAATATATTCAAATAGAAAACAGTTATTTTAAATAGTAATTTGAAGATATATACTAATCAAAAATTATGTTTTGATATATTTGATATACGTTAGGAAATTTGACAAAATATCGTCATGAAACATGATCTTTACTTGATTTTCTATTGATTTTTGGCATAAAAGAAATATCAATAATTTTGACTAATACAATGTATTTTTGGCTATTGCAACAAATATACCCCAGCGACTCAAGACTGGTTTTGTGGTCCAGGGTCACATATATATATATATATATATATATATATATTTCTGAACATGTAAATTCTATAATTACACTTAAGCTACAGAAGAATAGGTTAAACCTATTAGCACTCAAGTCATATCTAAAAATGTCTTATTTTCTAAATCGGAGCATAGAATTGAATTCAACTATTATACAATTAGGCTAAAGGTGCTAAAAGGTTTCTTGAAATCCTTCACCATAAATATGAGCATTAACAATGTTGATGCTTGCCTTTGAGATCACTGCTAATTAATTAGACATGCAATGCTATATTATGAAGGATTATGCAAAATGACATCCGTCTTTATTGTCATCTTTGCAGTGGTGCAGGCGACATCCACACTCAGATTGATGAGAGAGCAGCTACATGTGCACATCAGAGCTCATCCGACACTGAGGTGATGTTGATGAATGAGCTGGAGTGCTCTCAGAGTCTGGAGGAGGACAGGTACCTGCATCATGTCACCTGATACACGCTGAGAGCCACTGATGTGTTTCTGATTCCTTATGAATGCTAGCAAAACAACTTCATATAGCCTACAACTGTATGGCTCTATCTGAAATCACATACTTTCCTACTACATTGTAGGCAAAAGATAGAATGAGAAAAGAGAGTATTATGTCCAAATTCACAGTATTCAGGAAACAGGCAAAACTACCCAGATGACCTACTATTTCCAAAGAAATTCTGAATATTGCGCATCCAGTGGACATTTTATTACTCCATAAGGTGCTTGTAGGTCACATGACAATGACAACATGACAAATGCAGTACGTCTGGAATGCACTCAGACTATACACATTCGCTATGTAATTACAGAAGAAATACCTATTTAGTATGCCGTTTTGGACACAGCCTATTTGTCAAATGTTTGCATGCAAAGAAATGTTTCATATAGCATTTATGCACTTATAGACCATAATAAGTTGTTTTATAGGCAGATAATACAAATTCTACAGTTCAAGTTTTCAAATTTAAGATTTAATCTATCTGCTATGAAAGCCCCTAGCACCACAAAATAATAATAAATAAAACTATTTAAAAAAATACAAAAACTATGAAACATTTTATTTCTTTTTATTTCATAATTTGTACTTTCTTTCTAAACTTTTTTTTTTTTTTTTGGAATTCCAAGTTTACATATCACAATTCTGAATTTACATCTCATAATTCTATTTTTTGCTTCTGCCAAAAATAATAATAACAACAACCTTTTTCCTCGAGTGTCAAAAGTTTTTGAACGGTAAGATTTTTAAAGTTTTTTAAAGAAAGTCTCTTTTGCTCACCAAGCCTGCATTTATTTGATCCGGAGTACAGCAAAAACAGTTACATTTTTAAATATATTTATTATTTAAAACTGTTTTCTATTTGAATATATTTTAAAATGTAATTTATTCCTGTGATTTCAAAGCTGAATTTTTAGCATCATTACTCCAGTCACATGATCCTTCAGAAATCATTCTAATATTCTGATTTTCTGCTCAAAAAACAAACAAACAAACAAACAAACAAAAAAAAAACAGTATTATTATTATTATTATGTTGAAAACAGCTGAGTAGAATTTTTTTAGGTTTCTTTGATGAATAGAAAGTTCAGAAGTGCTTTTATCTTAAACAGAAATTATTTGTAACATCATAAATGTCTTTATCATCACTTTTGATCAATTTGAAGCATCCTTGCTAAATAAAAGTATTAATTTCTACAATTTCTCTAATTCAGATAAATGCTGTTCTTCTGAACTTTCTATTTATCAAAGAAACCTGAAAAAAATTCTACTGTTTTCAGCATAATAATAATAATAATAAACATTTCTTGAACAGCAAATCAGCATATTAAAATGATTTCTGAAGGATCATGTGACACTGAAGACTGGAGTAATGATGCTGAAAATGTAGTTTTGATCACAGAAATAAATTACATTTTAAAATATATTCAAATAGAAAACAGTTATTTTAAATAGTAAAAATATTTCAAAATGTTACTGTTTTTACTGTACTTTAGATTAAATACATGCAGGCTTGGTGAGCAGAAGAGACTTCTTTAAAAAGATTAAAAAACTTTTGACTGATAGTGCATCTCATAATCCGGACTTTTCTTCTTTGCAATTCTGACTTTTTTCCTCAGAATTCTGAGGTTACATTTCACAATTCTAAGTTTAAATCTAAGTTTAAAATTCTGAGGAAAAAAAAAGTCAAAATTTCCAGATATAAACTGGGGGGAAAAAAGTCACAACTACCATTTTTATTTTTAGTCCTGTGGCAGAAACAAGCTTTCATAATCTCTGCTCTTTCCTTTAGATCTGAGGATGTTTTTGGCGACTTCACATAAGAGTCTTCAATCAAGATGCGATAGTGGAGGCCTGGGATCTGAAGTTTGAGTTCTTTGCATAAGATTTCATCTTGTATCACCCATGTAAGAGCATCTCACACCCCACACCGAGATGACTGATGCAGTTTTAGTGCGACAGGACTTTCATCATCGCCGTCTTCTGCTCCTCAAACTGATAAGAGCTGGAGTCGACTGCAGTGCAGATGTGTTTGTTTATCCATGAGCTGTTCGCTAGAGGATGACCGTACAGACAGATCGCTCGCCGATCACACCCCACGCGACTTCCTCCCAGAGAGACTGCTGTCATGCTTTAATGCCACTGATAAAAATTTACACATTCTCTCACCATGACAATCAGCTCTGTGCAATGCAAAGTCTGCTTTAAAGGAAAAGTGCAGCCAGAAATGAAAATATACTCACTCTCAGGCCATCCAAGATGTAGATGAGTTTGTTTCTTCATCAGATATGGAGAAATGTAGCATTGCATCACAATAATTCACAAGCAATCCACACCACTCCAGTCCATCAATTAACATCCTGTGAAGTGAAAAGCTGTGTGTCTGTAAGAAACAAATCAATCAAGGAGTTTTAATTTTAAACCCTGTTGTCCATGTATAGGACAAAAGCAACAAGAATTTGAAAAAGAGTCACAGAAGTGAAGTGTTTCTTTTCCGATTTCATTGATATTGGACATGCAAACAGATGTTTCTCCATCTTTATTCCAAAAATATGTTTTATACATTTGTTTGATGTGTACATCTTACATACAGTTGAGGTCAAAAGTGTACATCCCCCTTAAAGAAACTGCAAAATATAAATTATTTTACCAAAATAAGAGGGATCATACAAAATGCATGTTATTGTTTATTTAGTACTGACCTGCATAACATATTTCACATAAAAGATGTTTACATATAGTTCACAAGACCAAATAATAGTTTAATTTAGTTTAAAAGTGTTCAAAAGTTTACATACACTTGATTCTTAATATTGTGTTGTTACCTAAATCCTTCAGGTCCCACAGCATTTGTGTGTATTTGAACCCTTTCCAACAATAACTGTATGATTTTGAGATCCATCTTTTCACACTGAGGTCAATCAAGGGACTCATATGCAACGGTTACAGAAGGTTTAAACACTCACTGATGCTTCAGAAGGAAAAAACCATTCATTAAGAGCCAGGGGGTGAAAACTTGTTTTAATTTTGAATATCAGGGTAAATTTAACTTATTTTTTCTTCTGGGAAACATGTCCTCTGTAGCTTTTGAAGGGCAGTACTAAATTAAAAAAAATATATCTGGGAAAAATAAGAAAAATGTACACATCTCCATTCTGTTCAAAAGTTTTCACCCCCCGGCTCTTAATGCATCGTTTTTCCTTCTGAAGCATCAGTGAGTGTTTGAACCTTCTGTAATAGTTGTATATGAGTCCCTCAGTTGTCCTCAGTGTAAAAAGATGGATCTCAAAATCATACAGTCATTGTTGGAAAGGGTTCAAATACACAAAAATGCTGGAAAACCAAATAATTTGTGGGACCTGAAGGATTTTTTTGAAGAACAGCAGGCAGTTTAACTGTTCAGGACAAACAAGGGACTCATGAACAACTATCACTAAACAATAAAAACACAGCTGTGGATCATTCAGGTAACAACACAGTATTAAGAATCAAGTGTATGTAAACTTTTGAAAAGGGTAATTTTTATAAATTTTGTGTGATCCCTCTTTTGGTAAAATAATTAACATTTTGCAGATTCTAAAAGGGGAGTGTAAACTTTTGACCTCAACTGTATGACACTATACTGTGTGTTTTGGTGTCTCAGCAAATCCTTACAATTATATTGTTATTTAAGTTGTACTGCTGCTGTTGTGAAAAGCTTCTGTGTCACCATTAAACTTATTTGGATTTGACTGGAAACGCTGCATTGTAATAAATATATTTTTGTCTCAGACGCTCCTGCTGTATTTTCAAATTTTGATAATGAATTTTTTAAAAGGCATGTTTAGGCAACATTTCATTAAAAGATTACTCATAATCAGTCTCAAACTAAACTGAATATCAATAATGCATAATTAATTAAGGATGTTTTGAACAGGATGCCATTTTTAATCTCTTGTCTGATTATTGTCTCAGCTACACTGTTTTCCTTTTTTTATGTTGCAAATTTATTATTTCTTTTACCAGGATGCTATTAAAACCACCCACACATCTGAAGATTACATTAAATGTTCTCGTTTGTTTTAGGAGATGATGGAAACTTTTCTCCAATGCCTGTTTAATGGGGTAATGGTTTAAGGGACCCTCCATTCATTATGTAATTGGTAATTACTGTATTACATAATAGCAAATTATAATGCAGAGCAGACAATAAGAGTTGTTGTTAAAAAAAAAAAAAAAAAAAAACCCTTCTTAAGGATATATCCATAGTCTCTGTGAAGATTGTTATTATGAAGGCATGCATCATTTATTGAAGAACATTATTGCTCCAGAAAGCTGTGCTTCTTTGTTTAGCTAAAGAAGCGTGGTGAAGGTGCTGGGTTTATTATTTGTCTGTCTACACAAAAGCCAATTTCCATTAAGGTTACAGAAGCAGATGAGCCCACCTGACCACAGTCCAGGCTCTCAGCCCTGGATCCATTCAGAACATTTATCATGGTTTTTCACCACCCATGTTTCTGTTTCAGAGGCGAAGTTATACTAAGGTACAGACTAAAACAGATACGCAGTATTTTTATACAAGTGTGACCTTGTTAATGATGACATATAGACTACTCAAAAGCCAAATTCAACTTTAATGGACATTAAATATTTTCCTTAGGAAGCAAATTCATTGTTTTATTAACAAACGCAACTCTGTGGTTATTGATTAGCATTATTGATAGCATTAGCTGATTCTGAATACAGCAGCACCACCTGGTGGTAAAGCACTTTACAAGCATAATATGTGACCCTGGACCACAAAATATGGGCAAATTTTTTGAAAGTTAAATAAATAAGCTTTCCATTGATGTGAGTCATTCTATAATTGTGGGTACATCACAAGTCCATGAAGTATATTTTTAAAATATTGTCATCAAAATAAAGCCCTGATGCTTATTTTTCTAGTACACAATTATATTCTATCACATACAACCCTGGTATTCAGCTGTCTGATTTTATAAAGCTGCGCATTCTACTCTGCATTTAAGCATGGAAATTACCTCAAATATAAATTAATTTCATAGCTTTGCCTTCAGTTAGATTAGGTTATCAAGACATTTGGGTGTGCGCTTCAAAAATAATGTGTTTTTTGTATTATAACTTGCTTTATTTGTGTCCGAAAAACCATTGTCAACTAACTCACTAGAAAACCCCCCTCAAAAAGGAATGGTTTGTCCCATTCTGGCATAATTTGCCCAGTATGATATTTCCTTTAGAAGCACATGGATGAAACACCAGACGTTATGTTCTCTCCCTCTTTCTGCTAATATTGGTTAAACTAGCAAACCTGTCAAGAGTGGATTAATTGACTGTCAACCGTTACACAAGTATTATTGCAGCAAATTTTAACAAGACAGTTTAACTAAAACTTATGTTTTGTTTATGAAAATATATTTCTTAACATAGCATATGCTCAGTAGTTCTAGGCTTCCATGTTGAGTATAGGCCCAAAATACTAAAAATGTCAGCTAAGTTACCTGTCAACTGTGTTACCCAATAAAGGTAACATGGTGGACGGTAGCAAACATAGATGGTATTTTTATGCACATATTTCTACAGATCATCTTTATTTATATAGCACTTTATACAATATCGATTGTTTTAAAGCAGCTATGTAAGGTTTTTTTGGGAAAAAGGAAAACTTTTTTCTTCATATTGTCAAATTCTAAATGTACCCCTAATTATAGAATGACCCATGCATTGTTTGTTAGGAAAAATGTAGGACAATATTTGGCCGTGATACAACTATTTGAAAATATAGAATCTGAGGGTGCAAAAGAAAAAAAAAATCTAAATATTGAGAAAATCACCTTTAAAGTTGTCCAAATGAAGTTCTTAGCAATTCAGATTACTATTTAAAAATTAAGTTTTGATATATATATGTTAGAAAATGTACAAAATATCTTAATGGAACATGATCTTTACTTAATATCCTAATGATTTCTAGCATAAAAGAAAAATTGATCATTTTGACTCATACAATGTTTTTTTTTTTTTTTTTTGGGTATTGCTGCAAATATACCCGTGCTACTTAAAACTGGTTTTGTGTTCCAGAGTCACGTATAATCTGTAAAATCAGAGCCACTTCATGCACTTTAGTGATAAATGTGGATCCATTACTTATTAGATTACTTTTAATATTTCAATGCTTAAAAAACTACTATGTAATTAGTGAAGCAAAGCATTATCCACCCATTACATGATTGATGTCACACTGGAAAATTAATTTTTCCGCCAGCTTTGCTTAACGACTTTATTTTAAATCTTTGACACTTGGTTGGCTACATATCCGAGGCCTGATAAAATGGCACACCAGCAACCTGGATTTCTCACACTTTATTAAATAATTTTTTTTTTAAATGTAAATGATGATACAACTGTTGATGTGAAACAACTCTTTAGGTTAGTTAACCATTTTGATTATTTACAATAGAAAAAAGGGGTTTGAGAACTAACATGCATGAGGTCATATGAAACCACAAGTATGAAAACTGTATTACAAAAATGTCAGGGTTACTAAAAAAAATGGAAACCACACAGTAAATAATCCAAGCTAACCTTTCCACAACTCTTCTTTAAGTACCTGAGTTCCCTCACACAATGATATATATATGGCTGGAAAACCTAGAGTAAATATATTTAAATAAATTCAAACATCACAATTTTTCAAAAACATAAGGCTCTCACACTGTTTATGCAATATATAAATGCATTTTGTTCCTTTGGGGGGAAAAAAATCATCAAGCAACTCTGATAAAGTCTTTAAAAATAAGCATTTTATAACTTCAGTTTTCAAAGATTCTAGAATTAGATTATTCAGAAACGGTCGTTTCAGAATATTGCTCTAATATCATCATTCAACACAAAAATAAGGACTGTCTGTCAAACTCAAAAATTGCAGAAAGCACATACAGTAAAACATATCACACAGCTAATTCCTAAACAAGATGAAAATATTGCAACACCTCAGCACATTAGCAAAAAGACAAAGTAAAACTTGACTTTCGGAACTGTAAACTTGACTTTTAAACTGTCAACAAATCAAAGTGGAAGAAAACCACAAGCTCACATCAAATTTCTCACAGATAAACCGTCTATAATGGCATATGCTTGATGTTAAACCCCTGAGAGACAGAGAAGTACATCCGCACATGCACTGTGTGCAACCAAAAAACAGGCTACAACTGCAATCTTGTACCTGTCCTGCAGGTTTTGTGCAGTGACCCAACATCAGGAAGATTGTAATACAGCGCATGCCATCAACACAGATTAAGTACATTTGCATGAATCCATTTACTTCCCAAAAGACACAGAGGATGACTACTGGAAGTGTTGTGTGTGACAGTATGAAGTACTACAGTTGAAGTCAAAAGTTTACATACACCTTGCAGAATCTGCAAAATGTTAATTATTTTACCAAATGTAATGTAATGATTATACAAAATGCACGTTGTTTTTTTTTTTTTTAGTACTGACTCGAATTAGATATTTCACATAGAAGATGTTTACATATAATCCACAGAGAAAATAATAGTTCAGTTTATAAAAATGACCCTGTTCAAAAGTTTACATACCCTTGATTCTTAATACTGTGTTGTTGTTTTTGTTTAAGTCCCTTGTCTGACCGGAGCAGTTAAGCTGTCTGCTGTTCTTGAGACAAATCCTTCAGGTCCCACACATTCTTTGGTTTTTCAGCATTTTTGTGTATTTGAACCCTTTCCAACAATGACTGTATGATTTTGAGATCCATCTTTTTACACTGAGGACAACTGAGGGACTCATATACAACTATTACGGAAGGTTCAAATGCTCACTGATGCTTCAGAAGGAAAAACGATGCATTAAGAGCCGGGGGTAAAAACCTTTGAACGGAATGAAGATGTGTACAATTTTCTTATTTTGCCTAAATCTTTTTTTTTCAGTTAGGTACTGCCCTTCAAAAGACAAAATAAGTTAAATTTACCCTGATCTTCAAATTCTAAAAGTTTTCACCCCCCAGCTCATAACGCATTGTGTTTCCTTCTGAAGCATCAGTGAGTGCTTGAACCTTTTGCAACAGTTGCATATGAGTCCCACAGTTGTACTAAGTGTGAAAAGATGGTTCTCAAAAACATACATTTTTGGAAAGGGTTCAAATACACAAAAATGCTGCAGGCAGTTTAACTGTTCAGGACAAACAAGGAACTCATGAACAACTATCAATCACTAAAATAAAAAACAAACAAAACAAAAAAAAAAAAACAGCTTTGGATCATTCAGGTAACAACACAGTATTAAGAAAGTATGTAAACTTTTGAATAGGGTCATTTGAAATATCTTATTCGGGTCAGTACTAAATTAAAAAAAAAAAAAAAAAAAAAAAAAAACATTTTGAACTTATTTTGGTAAAATTAACAGTTTGCAGATTCTGCAAGGTGTACATAAAATTTTGACTTAAACTGTAGATGTACTGTAGCTAAAACGATACCATAAATGTTTTGTTCTGATAGACTGATAAAAATAAAAATGTCTAAGACTGTCATTTATAGGCTTTTAAATGGGAGATCAGGAGATTAAAGTCTACATCAGTGGTTCTCAGTGGGTGGTTTGTTCTGTGGTCTGTTCTGTGACACCAAGCAAAACCAAACAAAAAAAAAAAATTGTTAATGCAAATAATCAAAAGTGTCTAATTGTATAGTCATGCGTAGTAAAGTAAATGGACAGAAAGAGAATAATTCCTATATCTTTTGCTCTGTGCCTAATCAAACTATCTATTTTGGAGGAAATTAATCTATTGAATGAAATGCCAAAATGGATAGTTTGCTTGATATTCATTCTCAGGATGTGTCAGTTTTTGTGCATGTTCACCATTTTGATGTATAATGTAAATTTGGGTCCAAAAGTAAAACCAGTTGAGAACCACTGATCTACATGTAATGCAGATGATGGTTTTCCATTTGGTCATCACCATTTAACAATTCAATGTTTCTGGTTTAAAGCTACAAATCTCAACAGAAGCAATGAATTTGTTAAAAAAAAAAAAAAAAAAAAAAAAAAAAAATAGACTGAATATATTGTATCAAAACCGCAAGACAGCACAACCATCATCAATACAGCAGGTAGATATTGTTTATTAAAAAACATCTCTTCCAAAAGTGGTTTATTAAGTTGAGGCTCTTAATGAATAGATTGCCAAAAATATCCTAACATTCACCTAAACGCATAGGCATTATGTATTATAAAATGAAATCCTCTTCTGCAGTTTGACTACAGTCTATATCACCGGTTTAAGCACTGAGCGTAGAGAGCGTCCCTCTTTTGTAAGTTCTCTTGTAAAACTCATACATGGGAGTGGGACAGCCTCTTCCCTCCTTGCTATGGTGTTAAACTTGCACGTCTTGAGGTGGTCGGCCATGCTGGAAATGTTGGCAAACTTCCACTCATTCACAGTGTCAAACGCTGTACTGAACCGCCATACCTAAAACCAAAAAAAAAAAAACATCAACTTATATTGTGAGAAATTGCTTTTTATGCTTGGTGCTTCAAGGCAACAAGGTGAGTACTCTTTGATTACCTTGTCTTGTATCTGCCAGGATGAGGTTCCATCAGCTCGCTTTGTCTTCTCCCAGAGCAGGACCACCATGCCACGGGATTGAAGAAGACTGGCGCACACGTCCCTCATAGTGCGAGACACTCTGGAGAGTTGACAGAGGCTAAAGCCATCCAAGAAGCTTGCAATGTGCTGGAGCAACTCAAAGGGCAGGTCACTAAGGTGGTCACAGTGGGACCTGAACTGACAGGTGTCAGCTCTGGATACAGGCTCATTGGGACAGGCTATTAACCCAGGTTGCACCCCAAAAGACCCAAGGTGTCGGTCATGGATGATCCTAAAACCTTGTACCGAAGGGCAGAACCTTCTTTGCGAGTAGGTGCAACCATAGTAAGCCAATGGGCACCTTTGCTCCATCCAACCATTGAGGCCAGCATGGATATCACCATGGACGTTCTTAAAATGGGAAGAGAACTCATCCCTGCGAAACAGCTGTCCGCATACAAAGGTGAACATCGAGCGCTGCTTGGTTTGATAGCGTGCCACACACTCCAGAACAAGGTCTAATCTGAGAGTGTGAAATGGACTGGGGTTGGAGAGCTGCGGACTGGCATGGTCACAGGCAGATGCTGAGGCGATGTCACCTACCATGGTGCTGGTTGCCAGTATGGCAGAGGGGAGGGAGAAGGTTTGCGTGCCGAAGTCAATGCGATACCCGTCTACAAAGCGGCTGTCTGAGATGCCCCTACCTCCGGGTGAGTCTCCCAAACAAAAGAGCAAGGCAGCGGTGATTAGGTCAATGCCGTGGAGACCCATTGGATCATCTGCCACCTCAAGGTCCGATGTGTCCACTGCCTTGTCCTCCATCTTGGCTCTAAATAAATACGGGTCAGAAAATAGTGTCCTTCGGCCGTTGATTGTAAACAAGTTCATGCCCCTGAGTACCTGGAGATTCTCCAACTTGCGCTCCAGCCAACGGTCCTCAATTCTGAAAGGCAAATGGTGCAGAAGATTGTTGTGCATCAGGTTAGGCACAGGGATGGGCAAAGGAAGAGGTAGTTGGGGCAAGCGGGCCATTTCAGGCTCAGGTATGGAATGATCAGGTAAAACCTGCCTTGCGCTGGAAGAGCCATTGACCCTTTCACCGTCCCCTTCATTATGAAGTCCACTGAGTTCTACCCCACCATTCATTTCGCCTTCCTCATCAGAAGATTCACCGCATCCACTGTTCTCCATCCAGTCATCTCTTTCATCTTCAGGGTCTACTGGAAAAGGACAATCAGCACCACCTACTGCTCCCAGATCGGAATCCGAATCAGAGTCACTTTCCTTTGTTGTGTCATTCCTAAAGTCTCCATCACCATTCCTAACACCGCTGCAACCTCCATTCTGTTCCTTACCACTGGGATCAATCAAGTTGATATTTTTTGCACTACGGAGAACCTCCAAAGTGGCGGCAAAGCTTCTACTGTTTTCCACTGAAGTCGTGTAAGATCCAGCATACGGTTCCTCGTCCGTTTCAATGAATTCATTCTCAGGGTCCGACTCCTGGGGGCTGGAAATGTCCTGATTTTGCTCTTCCAGAGCTTTTGTCACAGTGGTCGCAACTTTAAGCGACTCCAGCAACATCCGTTGATCCTGGAGGGCCAAAGCCATGTCGAGCTGCTCCACGTCGCAAACCTCCTTACTCAAGTTATCGTAGGACTTGCGGTCTGCATAACTCACTGGCCATCGATTCCATTCCATTGTGCAACACACAACGCTGGCTGGGCATGTTTCAAGGTGCTGTGCAATTTTGACCCTGGCGAGGCTGAACGGACATCCGAATCCATGGTTCAAACACGGGACTCTTTCATACGGACACAGCAAGCGGTGTTCGTTCAGTTTGCATGAGTGGAAAACCGCTCCACACACAAGAGGACAACCCATGAGGTCGCAGGAAACACTAGGCTCTGGTCTTATCATACAGCGGCGGTTGACACATTTCAAGCAATGGATATGAAGCTCCTCCATTGCAAATATGAGTGAGTCGCTTAACTCAAAGACGCTATGCCAAACACTGCGGAAGAAAAGAAAACAGATCGTTAGACCCGATCTTATTTTGGACACGCATGTGAGGCGTCTTTGTGTACACCACCACATGGCTTAAAATCTAGGTTTACCATTCATGGGGAAAGTCCCCGGTCTCTTAAAAGGGATAAGTGTAAATCAGACCCTGTTGCCCTCTCGCAGTATGTTTACCAAATTATTGCACTGCCATTTCACAACTCTCCTAAAGTTGCACGGTCACGCCGGTTCTTCGAGGTCTGAGAAGGAACATGACCCCCTGTTTCTGAACGGTATGTTACAGGAATCAGTCATGGCTTCCACTCAAAAGAAACACTTCCATACAGATCTTGCAATGTCATTCAAGAAGCTTCTCTCTCTCCAGCATGACAGGGCTTGGCTGGACATGTGCAGTTAGACTCAGCCGGCATGACCTAAATGCAAACTGTCTGAGTCAGTAGGGTCTAGTTGGGGGGGGGGTCTGTCATGCTGTGGTGTAAGCTTTGAATTATCAAGCTGACTTTCAACATAGCCCTCGTAATACCAACTGGGCATAAACATTGCGAAAGGTTTGTGTACAATGCCGGCCATATGTCTTGTGATGGCTTCTTTTGAAACAGCAAAACACATCTGAGGATGTTTTCTGAATACTTAGGTGTTTGGTATCTAGTGCTCATGTGCAATATGGCATACAGTTGCACAAGCAATCACTCATAAGGACTTACAACAGACAGCATGCTTACAGCATGTCTGTATGACCCCAAACATGACATGACTTTAGGATTCCAGGCTTAGAGGGGCTCAAATTTGTGGCAGTACAGAAGCAGGCAGTTTTGTGTAAGAACTTACAGTTGCACAACCGACAACTGTAAGCCATTTATGTTTATTATTAGACATATGTTTAAAACACAAAATAACAGTTCAAAATGATAAACTGTAAACGTAAATCAGAAACAGAGGCTCATTTAAATGCATTTTATTTTGCACTTTCACTGGAATGGAATGATCGGTTCCTCGTTCCAGCAAATCACAAAATAAAATGCAATCCAGTTGTTTGAATTGTAATAGGTTTGAATCATTTTACATATAATTGTGACACTGGAACACAAAACCAGTCATAAGTTGCATGGGTATATTTGTAGCAGAGTAATTCCATGCAAAGGTCAAAAATAAAAATAAAGTAAAAATAAAGTTAAAAAATAAAGTTTTTACCAAAGGCTCTCTATTTGTTGGGTATTAATGTGTCTGGTTTGTGCATTTCAAAAGTCTCTCAAAACGGTGTCCTTTTTAGTCACATCCATAACGCATGATTATTCCCCTTTTTTAACATGGAAAACTTGTGCAAAGACTGATATTTTTCTGATGTTTAGACTCTATCAACAAGTGTTTATTAAAATATAAACAGATGGTTCAGTATATTGGTAACATACATACATTCTGTAAGCATTTAAATGTCACATCCATAACACAAAATTTCACATCCATAATGCTGGAATTGCCCAGCAGTAGCCAAAAATACATTGTATGGGTCAAAATTATCAATTTTTCTTTTATGCCAAAAATCATTAGGATATTAAGTAAAGATCATGTTCCATTAAGATATTTTGTAAATTTCCTACCATAAGTATATCAAAACTTTTTGAACATGCATTCCTAAGAACTTCATCTGGACAACTTTATAGGCGATTTTCTCAATTTCAATCAAAAATTTTTTTGCACCCTCAGATTCCAAATTTTCAAATAGCTGTTTGTCGGCCAAATATTGTCCTATCCTAACAAACCACACATCAATGGAAAGCTTATTTATGATGTATAAATCTCAGTTTCAAAAAATCTACCCTTATGACTGGTTTGGTGGTCCAGGGTCAGGTATAGCAATCATAAAACAAAAATGGTTAAGTAATTGTCAAGTAGAGTGGATATTGAAATGTGTAAAATATCAAACTTTTCTATAACAGGTTAAAAAAAGTTTAATAATGAGCTACACACATGAACAAAACAGATAATTATTTATTATATTAGATTTATTTTTATTGCATTTGTAAAATATTTTTGTTTTTTTCATTAATGACAATTGCTCTTATGCAATGAGTTAATTACCACTGAGTCATCAAGGGCCTTTAACCGGTAGATCCTAATGTTCATAAACATGACATGACCCTTAATATGACACATGATGCATCATCCAAAAAATGACATAATCATACACATGCATGATATGATCCTATATGTGATCTGGCACTCAACGTCAAACGTTTCCCAAATATTACATGTTTTGCAGATGCACTGAACTCAATCCAGTCAAACTCATGAAACCTGATGCAGCTTTTGTTGTTGTTCCTCCTAAACTGGAGTAAACCGCATGACAACATGAACCTGACAGTACTATGAACCCCTATTAATCAAAAAACAACGATTTAACTCCAACGAACCATCCTCAAACACCTTTATGTTTATATTATGACAGGTAAGTTAAATGTTTTAATTCGTAAACTAACAAACACAATGCATTTAGCATTAGCTGGTTAGCCGCGAACTGCATTTAAATTGGATTAAATGAAAATCACACATATACGCAATGAATAAATGTCGTATACTGACGAACATACATAATGCTAGTAAGATAAGGGAAATACATATTTTGCTACTTTAACAAAGACCGGGTCTATTCGGTTGGAGCCGGTGAGGAAACTAGTCAAAGTAAACAGACATTAAAGTATCTTACCGTTGGTCTGTGACGAGTCTTCAGGAGTTTAATAAGGACAGTGAAGTGTTTATTTAATGAAAAAAACAGTAATATTTAATCGAGTATAATGACAGTGATGTTGTTTTCACTGCTGTCTGTCTGTGTGTGTTTCTGTTGAAATCTGTGTCTCACTGAACTGAACGGAGGCCCATGGATGGGCGGAGACTAAGCGCAAACACATACATATACACACACACGCACACCAATAAAATGTACTATGATAATACCATACTGTTCAGGTACTATCATATTATTATTTTCAGTACCATTTAAATGGCGTCATATACGAGTCTGGTATTAAAGTAGCACGTATACGATACCATACGATACTCTACGGTACGCAATATGATATAAATGAGGAAAAAAATATTTGTGATGTTTTTCCTGCTTAAAATTGGACACTATAACAATATCAATAAACATTTTTATGTATTATGTTTATTTTATAATAAACATAATTATTTATTTATTTTTTAAAAGTTTGTTGCCTCAAGGCAACATTGTACCACAATGGACAAAATTAAACATTTGATATTTTCATGCAGAAAAAATTAATCAATTTATTTAAAACACCAGTTTCTTTAATCAAACATTTGAACAAATAGATTTATCACACTTTTGATGTTTTGCACATCTCATATTTAACAAAAAGTAAGATTTCATACCCACATGTTGCTTTCAGGCAACACTGTACCATCGCGGATCACAAGTATAACCAAACTATCATATCTGTTATCATACCAAAACATTATAATTAGTGTTGTTTCAAAGTAAAAAAAAAAATAAATAAATAAATAAAATTATCATAACCTTATGCTAATATATAACTTTTCCTTACAAGCATGCACATACACACACAAGCACATGCATGTAAAATCTCCTTCCTCACTAATGACTCCTCACTGCTTGTGAAAGCTGAGGAAGCACTTCCTCTCAACAGAATATGTGCAGATATTGTATATGAATTACAATTCTTATAAATGCATTACAATAGCATGCAAAAATTCAAATACATTTAGATAATTCTAACCTTTTCCTTACAAATATCATATACATGTATGCTATGCTATATGGCCATATGTGATTCCATTGCGGTACAATGTTGCCTTGAGGCAACATGCAGTTTTTTGTAATTTCCTATGATATATTTGATGATATATTATGAAAAGTTTTTGAAAATACTTACTTTTGTTGGCAATTATATGAATGAAAATGGATGAAAACTGCACCTTTCTCTAAACAAAATATGGAGTCATGTGACATGTGCACATGTCCTGAAAGAGGGAGCAAAATAGACCCCTATGGGTCATGTGACCACTTTTTTTGCAATTTAATTTGTTAGTATTTGACTTCTTCTTTACTAAGATAGCATTGATTCATTAAATGGGTGCCTCATTTTATTTAAAAAAACAAAAATAGGCTGTGTTGCCTGGAGGCAACACGGTACCATAGAGGGTTAACTGTACCAATATGCTGTTTTATTTTTTTCTATTTTACAATTCAGCTGCACATTTACTTTTGAAGCTTTATTCTTATATTAAACACTGGTTCTCATACATATTTTAAATAATGATATTTATTTACTTTAATCCTCACAGAAACCTGTTGATATCAGTAGATTTAAAACCAAATATTACGTGTTTCAGTACATTTGGAAAAGAACACGTTCTTTTCAGTTGTTCTCTTTATGAGTGTTGATATTCTCTTTCTGAGCGTTTAGTATTACATGTGTTCTGTTTTTAATAACAAATTCATTGCTTTCTTTATTGAAACCATTACATTGATCTAAATGAAAATGGTTAGCCTACCAGTGGTAATGGTAATGGAATGGTAACCTAATATTAATTATTATACAAATAATTTTTTTTTCCTTTGGTTTCCAAGCGAGAACTATGGACAGATAAAATGTGATGTTGTACAGTATTTGTAAACGTACTTTGTATAGTCACATTTTAAAATGCTTAAATAACAAAAAATGTCATATTCTCTTCACTGACTTTACTGTTCTTCATAATTTTTGCACAGTGTCTTTGAATCACTTGATGGTGACTCTTAGTAGATGTGCACTACCAGTCAAAAGTTTTTGAACAGTAAGATTTTTAATGTTTCATTTGCTCACTAAGCCTGAATTTATTTGCTCAGCAAAAACAGTAAAATTTTGAAATATTTTTTTACCATTTAAAATAACTATTTTCTATTTTAATGTATTTTAAAATGTAATTTATTTGCTTATTTGCTGCTCAAAAAACAAACAAAACAAAAACAAAACATTTATTATGTTAAAAAAAGCTGAGTAGAATTTTTCCAGGTTTCTTTGATGAGTAGAAAGTTCAGAAGAAGAGTGTTTTATCTGAAATAGAACTCTTTTGTAACATTATAAATGTCTTTACCGTCACTTTTGATCAATTTAAAGCATTCTTGCTAAATCAAAGTATTAATTACTATAATTTATATAATCGATAAATTTAGCTTTGATCACAGGAATAAATTATATTTAAAAAAAATTAAATAGAAAGCAGTTATTTTAAATAGTATTACATAATATTACTGCTTTTGCTGTATTTTGGATCAAATAAATGCAGGCTTGGTGAGCAGAAGAGACTTCTTTAAAAAATATTAAAAATCTTACTGTTAAAAAACTTTTGACTGGTAGTTTTCCTCAAGTTTACACAGGTGTTCTAGCAGGTGTAGATCATCACATTATTTATATTCATGTTTAACTGATGATTCACAACCACAAAGTAGCTCAATACTTCATTTTGAACTATATTAAGTAAGCTTTTAGGAATTCAAAAGCATTTTTATTTATTTCACAATAAAAGACAAAAGAACAACTACCATAAAATGCACTATAGGTTAGCAGACAAAAATTTCAAACTGAACATGTTTCACACAACACTGTGTACACAGGAGATCCCAGGTTAGCTGGCCACCTCTGAGATATGGTGGATATTAGAAAGAGTGAGCTGGGCCTCTTGGGTCGGATACGAGTTCCTGCTCTGCAGCCAGAGTTTCCCAAAAACTCCTGTGATGACAATCAGGACGAACAGCAGACCACCCAACACAAAGGTTTCCACAGGCGGCATATCTGAACCTGGAAGAGATGATGTTTAGATAGACATTATAAATAGTTTGGAACACACTGGTGAGTATGTTGACTCTGATCAAGAGACAAGAGTTTGTGTAAGACTTACTCAGACTAGTACTCTCTGTATTAGCTTTAAGCCTTCTGATTGGTCCATATGAGATTGTGTGAGATGATGCAACATCCCTGCGTGTCCGTACTGATGCATCTTCAGCTGAGCAGTTCTGTGATGTACAGTTACTAAAGTTACTATGATGCAAACAATATTTCTCAACTGTGTTTTTAAAGAAAAAGCAAGAAAATCATGCATATTGTTAAAAACTGGCATGTTCCTTGTACATGGAATATAAAAGATGTTTAGTGCAAGCTCAAAAAGTGCAGGATTTAAGATTTTTAGGCTTTTAGAATGGTACATTTACAGTATTTTTATGGCATTTTTGGCCAATTTTTGATGCTGACAGACATATGGGTGTTGAATAAGCATTAAGTACAATACTGTTCAGCAGTTTGAGATCAGTAAGATTAATACTACTATTCAGCAAGGATGCATTAAATTGATCAAAAGTGGCAGTAATGATTTTTACAGTTACCAAAATTCTACTTCAAATTCCATTTCTGTTCTTTTGAACATTCTATTCATCATATGAAAATGTAAAAGTTTTCACAAAAATATTAAACAGCACAACTGTTTTCAACACTGATAATAATTAGAAATGTTTCTAAAGCAGCAAATGAGCATATTAGAATGATTTCTTGAGGATCATGTGACACTGAAGACTGGAGTAATCATGCTGAAAATTCAGCTTTGCATCACAGGAATAAATTACATTTTGGAATGTATCAAAATTGAAAACAGTTATTTAATCGGTTGTTTTTAGTCACATAAATGCAGCCTGGGTGACTTTCAAAAGCATTAAAAACTTATGAACGGTATATAGGTGTTGATGGAAACTCACAGGCTGGCACACTCCTCCTGTGTTATGACAGATCTGGACATTGCAGTGCAGGAAAACATCTGTGTAGGAGCTGCCAACAAACTTGAACATTTGTATCCTGAACAGAGCTTCTGGCCCTTGACCGTTTTTCATCACAGCTAGTGTCTGGTCATTCCACAACACTGGACAGCTGATGTAAAGAGAAATGTTAGTCAGTGTGATATTTGTACTTAGGGGAATGATATTGAAGTTGGATCTGTTTGCTCACAGAAACTACATTTCATAGTTTTCTCCTGGTGGTAAATCTCATTGGGTAGTCAAGGACAAGCACAGCTGTTAAACTGAAACACATACGGCCACTAACTGTCGTCACATGATTGAAGCTGCATGCTTTGTTTTGTCATCAGCTCCTTTAGCAACAGTCTCAACAGCATGTCTCAACAACATCCTTTCACACCTCTGGTGATAATTATGACTGAATGAATCATTTAAAACCTAAGCAAAGGACTAATAAAGCTGTGAAGGAGGGCATTTACACAAAGGACAATAGAAGGGAGTTAATTTACAAACATTCTGAAATGACTAAAATTAAATGCTTGATAAGCAAAAGCTTATGTCAAACACACTAAAACTTATGTACCACACCTGTCCCTGATGAAGGTGTACTGAATGTTGCTGTAAGGTTCGTTGGTTGGTGTGGCCCAACATCTCTCCACTCTCAGAAAAAGATTTGCTGGAATCTGCAGGATAAAAGTCCAGAAAGCTTCATTAGCACATTTAAAGAAGTGACTCCATTAGAAAATAATTATTGCTTATATGCAGATATACAGAATATGTGCCAGCATCTTACAATAAAAAAGAAGGTACATTATTGGCACATATTCTGTCCACAAATTATAGGATCAAAGTGTTTATAATGACAGAACTTTGAGTGGCAGGTTTAATTTGTGATTCAAAGTAATTTGCAGGATTTGTGTACATGAATTCTTTCCTATATTGATTTGAGTAGAAATAGTATTTTCTAGAAGAAATATCAGAAATATACTTAATAGATCGAATGTCAGATAGAATAAACAAACAAACAAATGATTGAACGAATGAATGAACGAACAATCGATAGATATCTATCCATTAAACAAACACAATAGATATAGATAGATAGATAGATAGATAGATAGATAGATAGATAGATAGAACCACTGAACAAATTAACAAACAAATGATTAAACGAACGAACGAACGAACGATAGATAGACAGAACCATTGAACAAATCAAACAAATGATTGAACGAACGAACGATAGGTAGATAGAAAGATCCATCGAATGAATGATTGAACAAACGAAAGAACAAAATGATTGAACATTCGAATGAACAAACGAATGAACGAACCAAATGATTGAGCAATCGAATGAATGAATGATCGATAGACAGAAACATGAAGAGATGGAGAGAGAGAGATATTCAGACAGATAGACAGATACTCAGACAGACAGATAGGTAGATAGATAGATAGAACCATCAAACCAATGAATAAATGATTGAACAAGCAAACTAATGAAATGATTGAGCAATTGAATGAATGAACGATCGATAGACAGAAACAGAAAGAGACAGAGAGAGAGAGAGAGAGAGAGAGATAGATAGATAGATAGATAGATAGATAGATAGAACCATCAAACCAATGAATAAATGATTGAACAAGCAAACGAATGAAATGATTGAGCAATTGAATGAATGAACGATCGATAGACAGAAACAGAAAGAGACAGAGAGAGAGAGAGAGAGAGAGAGAGAGAGATAGATAGATAGATAGATAGATAGAACCATCAAACCAATGAATAAATGATTGAACAAGCGAACGAATGAAATGATTGAGCAATTGAATGAATGAACGATCGATAGACAGAAACAGAAAGAGATAGAGAGAGAGAGAGAGAGAAAGAGATAGATAGATAGATAGATAGATAGATAGATAAATAGACAGATAGATAGACAGATATTCAGATAGATAGATAGATAGATAAATATTTGGATAGACATAGATGGATATTCAGATAGATATTCAGACAGACAGATAGATAGATAGATAGATAGATAGATAGATAGATATTCAGATAGATAGACTTAGATATTCAGATAGATAGACATAGATATTCAGATAGACATAGATGAATATTCAGATAGCAAGATATTCAGATATATAGATAGATATTCAAATATATAGATCAATATATAAATATTCAGATAGATCAATAGATATCCAGATATTCAGAAAATCAGATAGAAGTGAATGAACGAATGATTGAACAAACGGAAGAATGAACGAACGAATGATAGATGGATAGATAGACAGGTAGATAGAAAAATCCATCGAATGAATGATTGAACAAACAAAAGAACAAAATGACTGAACATTTGAATGAACAAAGGAACGAACGATAGAACCATCAAACTAATGAATAAATGATTGAACAAAGGAATGAACGAAATGTTAGAGCAATCGAATGAATGAACGATCGATAGACAGAAACAGAGAGATAGATAGATAGATAGAACCATTGAACAAATTAACGAACAAATGATTGAAAGAATGAACGATAGATAGAACCATCGAACATATGATTGAACAAACGCATGAACGATGATAGATAGATAGAACCATCAAACAAATTAGCAAACAAATGACTGAATAAATGAACGATACATAGAATGCTCTAGACAGATAGTATGTTCTGTTCATCTGAAAACAAAGAGCCAAACAGTTCTCTACTGCAGCATAAAGAAAACGCACAGCGGCATTCATGAAAACCCTCAGTAGCTTGTAATGAGTAATGTCATCTATTCAGCTCAACACAGACCATATAAACTTTGACATAGATGTTGTCCTCAAGTGTGAGAGAAGGAACAGTGGTCCATTTATCCTGAAACTCTTCGTCTTTATACAGCAGCATGGAGACGGAGAAATTTCCATCCTCCGTGTTCAGAGTGATTGTCCTGCGGGGCAGAGAATGTTAAAAGGCTTATTGAAGGGGCTGAAAGGTTCGCTCAATGAATATTGAATGAAACTCTTGAGTTGGACCCCAGGGCCGTCTTTTGTTATCATTAGCTTCCTTTATTGTGTTTACATACAAACAAACAATTAGTGAGGGGCTCGGCCTTTATTCAGGCTTGGAAAAATAGTGATAATTAAAGCCATTACTACATATGGAGTGCTGGAGTACGAGACAGACTGAGCTTTGAACCAAAAGGAGCTGCAGACTTAATTAACTGGTGATGTCATGAGTAGCAGAAGCTCACCTCACATCCACTCTGATCAGATTCTCCCCGTTTTGCTGCTGGACCATGTAGTTTATGGGGTATCGACACCCAAATGTGATATTGATGTAGCTTCTGGTGATGATATCAGTTTCGTTGTTACGGATTGTATTGGAGAACATGATATGAGTATCGTCAGACGCCTGGGGAAAACATCAAACAGAAATTAAAAATAAAATACTTCTATCTGATTTTCTGAATATCTAAATATCTGAATATCTATCTATCTATCTATCTGAATATTCATCTGTCTGAATATCTATCTATCTATCTATCTATCTGAATATCTGTCTGTCTATCTATCTGAATATCTATCTATCTATCTATCTATCTGAATATCCATCTGTCTGAATATCTATCTATCTGAATATCCATCTGTCTATCCGAATATCTATCTGAATATCCATCAGTCTAAATATCTATCTATCTGAATATCTATCTATCTATCTATCTATCTGAATATCCATCTGAATATCTATCTATCTGAATATCTATCTATCTATCTGAATATCTTGCTATCTGAATATCTATCTGAGTATCTATCTGTCTATCCGAATATCTATCTGTCTATCTATCTATCTGAATATCTATCTGTCTATCCGAATATCTATCTATCTGAATATCTTGCTATCTGAATATCTATCTGAATATCTATCTGTCTATCCAAATATCTATCTATCTATCTATCTATCTATCTATCTATCTATCTATCTTGCTATCTGAATATTTATCTATCTGAGTATCTGTCTGAGTATCTCTGTCTATCCGAATACCTATCTATCTGAATATCTGTCTGTCTATATGAATATCTATCTGTCTATCTGAATATCTATCTATCTGAATATCTATCTATCTATCCGAGGATCTGTCTGAGTATCTTTCTGTCTATCTGAATATCAAAGTCAAAGTCAACTTTATTGTCAATTCTGCCATATGTACCAGACATACAGAGAATTGAAATTGCGTTACTCTCAGACCCCAGGTGCATACACGTAACATTAAATACAAAAAGTACAATTTTAAAGATGCAAATAAATACAATTTTACGTATAATATATAGAAGTATCGTGCAAAAAGTATCTATCTATCTATCTGAATATCTGTCTGTCTATATGAATATCTATCTGTCTATCCGAATATCTATCTATCTAAATATCCATCTATCTGAATATCTATCTATCTATCTATCTATCTATCTGAATATCTCGCTATCTGAATATCTATCAATCTATCTATCTATCTATCTGAGTGTCTGTGTATCTGAGTATTTATCTGTCTATCTGAGTATCTATCTATCTATCCATCTATCTATCGTTAATTCATTCGATCACTCAATCATTTCGTTCATTTGTTTGTTCAATCATTTGTTCATTCATTCATTAGTTCGACGGTTCTATTTATTGTTCGTTCGTTCGTTCAATGTTCAATCATTTTGTTCTTTCATTTGTTCAATCATTTGTTTCGTTCATTAATTTGTAATTTCATATTTTTCTTCAAACTGTCCAAGTATTTAAACTAAAT
Organism: Cirrhinus mrigala; assembly: GCA_036247105.1. Classification (NCBI taxonomy): domain Eukaryota; kingdom Metazoa; phylum Chordata; class Actinopteri; order Cypriniformes; family Cyprinidae; genus Cirrhinus; species Cirrhinus mrigala. The sequence goes on along the minus strand of CM070023.1, from coordinate 10,307,563 downwards.
ATTGGCTAAATAACGTTCATACATTAAAATAACGGTTGTAAAAACATTTGTAATGGTTGTAAACATATAGAATAGGCTAGCTAAAATACATTGTGTTATCTTGATGATTGTTCCTTTTTCAGTTTACATTTAAAGAGACTTACACTAGTACATTTTGTCTTGCCTAACTTCAATTTGCATTATAATTATTGAGTTTAATAACGTCTGAGTGACATTCACGGGCCAATAAAATGTAAGAAGTTAAAGGTCAACATAAGGAAACAACATGCTATTGAAGGGGCTAAATTGTCCCCTACCATATCCGGTAAAACAAGCTTTATTGCCCTTTTATTTCCCCTGACCATTACAAACACACCTCCTGATTCAGTGAACAAGCATCTGCTCAACACTGTCACCAAATGTTAGTGCTACTTGCCGCACATTTTTCAGTTTAAATCAATTGAGTATCTACAGGGGACAGAAAACTGCCTCTCTAGATTTAATTCTCAAAAGCAGCTGATTTCAAAAACTGAGGAATTTATTTTTATAATCCAAAGACGGCCTACTTTTAACCAGCAAGTATGAAAAAAGCTTGTAAAACTCCTAAAGGGGGAGCAGGAGGGAATTCGTCCCCTCTTTAAGCCGCGTTAACCTTTTGCTGGCTTTACAAGAAATAGTCTGGTGAGTCCTGAGAGAGCCTCTCAACGATACTCGTGGTCTCAAGTACAGATTTATGCCGTGCCAGAGTGAAGCTTGTCCTCTGGGGTTGTGGTAGCGCTGTTTGAGGCTGGTTGTAGGGCAGAATAAAAGAAGGACTATAAAGTACGACACTGAATTATGGCTGGCCTATTCACCACGGCTGAAAACACAGTAATCATTTCCATATAAATCAGGATAATTTAGAGCCGCATGGCTGTTTGCCCTCCCCACCGAGCTCTGAAAGGACTAGCCAGCCAATTTGGAGGGAAACGAACAACGATGTTCATTTGCATACTGAAAAATAATTAAATAAATACAAGTATTCCTTAAAAGGATATCTAACGCTCATGGTTGTCACTTATTACAATGCACATAATTATGAGCATGCTAGAGACGTATAATATTTTTTTATATTAGATTTTTTTTCGAAGGTTTGCTTGTTCTGTGAACAAAGCACGTGGTCACCTTTCAACCTATGAAGGGATTGTAAAACAGGGAAATTTACTGTTTGTATTTTTAAGTTTAACAGCCAAAGAGGCCCAATTTCCAGTTTGCCTTCATGCAACAAGTGTTTACAACCTTTTTAAGAGTCTTTAATGTCTTGACACCAATTTGTAATTGCTTGAGGACGTTCTCCAGTCCTCGTGATCACTTGAAGCGGTTTTATGATTATACACGATGCTAACGAGGATTACCGTAATGGTGCCGCAGTCCGTGAGGTTTGTCTTGATGCTGAAGACATAGTCGTTCCCAACCTCAACGCCTCGACAGTCAGGATCATTCAAGTGCAAATCCCAAACCTGAAGGGAGATCAGTGAAAATGGTTTAAAACAAGTTTAAGCATTGCAATTAATTTAATTATTTGTGAAATAAATGGCATGAACATACGTAAACAGGTGGCTCCTTGTTCAGAAAAAACACACTGGGAATGATAACTTGCATCTGATCATTGGTGCAAATGACTGTCTCGTTGAGTTCTAAATGAAAATAGAGAGAAAATATGTTTAAGTATTAATTTAGCAAAAAATATTGATTTAATATTGCATTTATATTCAAAATATTGAGTTACTGCAATGAGACATGCTTTAGTGTTCAAAAAGAAAAACAAAAAAATACTATATATATTTTTTAGATTTTTATATACCAGTGCACTGCAATTAATGTATATTTTATATATAATTAAAATTTATTAAATATATAATTTAAAAAAAGTGTGTGTGTGTGTGTGTGTATATATATATATATATATATATATATATATATATATATAAAAATATACAATATATGCTTTTTTTAAACGATAAATAATAATGCATGGAAGACATTGGTGCATTAAAACATTAAAAGCTCTTTTTAGGTTTATTTAATACAATTTGCCAACATGTGCATCCCAAATTCAAACTGGTTTTACATGCATGTATCAATAAAATTATGCATTTGAATATTTCTCATATATATATATATATATATATATATATATATATATATATATATAATATACAATGCATTAATTACATTGCAATTGTAGATATAGATGCTTTAGTGTTACAAAAGATAAATAATAATGCATGGAAGACATTGGTGCATTAAAAGCTCTTTTTAGCTCTATTTTAATACAATTTGCCAACATGTGCATCCCAAATTCAAACTGGTTTGTATTTGAGTATTTCTCTTTGCACGTGTATAATCAGACTTACCTTCTTCTTCAATCTGCACGGCAGAAGTTACCGTCCATACTGAGAGCAAAGTCCATGTCAGTGCCAGAGTAGCAGGTGTCATCCTTAAAGCAGATGTTTTCTGTCTTCTTCTCTCCTAAAATTTAGTTTCCACCAAATCTTCTCGGTTATCACCACAACCAGCTGTCAGAGCCAGACGTAGTGCTTGTGCTCTCTCCAGCCGTCCGAAACACAGCTCTAATGAAGTGGGAACCTCCAGTTGCTTTGGAACACCAGCTTGAATGATGTCCACACCAACAATGAGATTCCACACATGAATAGGAAAAGCTGGGGGGAGTCCAAGGTAACACGGACCAACTAGATTTCAGGCAAAAGCAGAAGAAAAAAAAAAAAATACTACTGACAACCCACTTAGCAGACAGCGCACTACATGTCTCAGTGCGTTGGTCGACAAGGAGTTTGTTTGTCATGCAAAGGGAATGGAGGTACAGGGGCGGTTTCTTGTTTTATCTCACTCTTTTGTCTGTATAGGTTTTTAAAGGGCATGGCAAACACTTTACTGTTTCGGGAACCCCAACGACTTGTTTGAAAAGAAGTCCCGTCACACTGAGTCAAGGGCAGTTCACTGACACCTTTGCCATGGAGTTGATGTCTTTAAGACTGTTTGGACAGAGAGAGAGGTCAGTCTTTCAACCTTGTGAGGGAGATTTTTTTAAATGTTAGATGCCAAAATATAAAGCAATGGCATTAGAATCAATGCATTTTAAGGGGATATTCAATAAAATGATCAGTGTGCTAATCCTTTGCCTGAAAAGGAAAATTTTTACATCGCAAACTACACAAAATTCAAAGGAAATATACAATAAAATGCATCTCTTCTTGTGAACAGAAATTTATTTTTGGTTAATTCCTGTGTTTACAAATCATTGTTTTTTCTATTTGAGACAATTTTAAGTCTGAGAAAATGTGCAATACGTACAGCTACTAGTCAAAAGTTTTTAAACAGTAAGATTTGTAATGTTTTTTTTTTTTTTAAAGAAGTCACTGCTGCTCACCAAAGCTGCATTTATTTGATCCAAAGTACAGCAAAAACAGTTACATTTAGAAATATTTTTACTATTTAAAATAACTGTTTCTATTTTAATATATTTTAAAATGTAATATATTCCTGTGATTTCAAAGCTGAATATTAAGCATCACTACTCCAGTTTTCAGTGTCACATGATCCTTCTGAAATCATTCTATGCTGATTTGCTGCTCAAAAATTATTATTATTATTATTATTATTATTTCTTCAGGTTTCTTTAATGAATAGAAAGTTCAGAAAAAAAACAATTATCTGAAATAGACATCTTTTGAAACATTATAAATGTCTTTATCATCACTTTTGATCAATTTAAAGCATCCTTGCAGTTATTTTAAATAGTAAAAATATATCAACATTTTTCTTTTTTCTTTTCTTCTCTCTGTACTCTGAGCAGATAAGACTTCTTTAAAAAAAAAAAAAAAAAAAGAAAAAAAAGAAAAAAAAATACATTAAAAATCTTACTTTTCAAAAATGTGACTGGTAGTGTATTTGGGTTTTCACAACCTGACATGAAATATATTATGCAGTTTAATACAGCTTGACAGAAAGAATTCAATTTCCCTGTCTGTCCTTGGCCATTTTAGGACAAAGAAATTCTCTTTCCTTTTACTTTCTGGTTTTACTTTTTACAAGTGCTCTTTATTGAATGAGTTTTACAGACACTGAATCACGTGTCTTTTGTTTTGCAAATAGCACCAGATAAATGTTCAAAATGGTCTGCTACAACTTTGCACAGACAATCTACTGAAAGAAGCGTCTGAACGGAAGACGCTCCGACAAAGATAAGTGCTGTAAAATCAAGCAATTTCCTTCCTAAACATCATAAAATGCATTTAGATTAGAAAATAAACCAGGATAAGAGCATAATTCTAATAAAATGTCACATAATGTGTTTTTTAATTGACTTTACAGCACAGATCGACAGACTGTGATTACTGTGGGTTTCTTATAAAAGGTTTGTTCAATCAGTCACAAATACATGAGTGCTAATGTTAAAACCAATGCACTGTACAGCATTAGAAATGCATTCTAATTTCAGTTCGGTTCATTAAAAATCATTTGTTTATGCACAACATCGCATTGATAAAAATTACACTCACTATAAATCAATCCGGAAGATACAGGACTGATACAGTATATATACGGTACATCAAATCATTTTCTTTTTCACATTGAGTATCATGAATAAATTACACCATAGGACAGACCATATAGAAAGGGGAATGTGCAAAGCAAACATATAGGAGAGCTGGAGTGCAGCAGAAGGCTCGTCTCCTGGCTGGTGTTAGTGTAGCGTTCACATTACTGGCCTTTGGACTGGCAGGTCTGGAGAGACATTTACTCAAGAGACTCGCTGTCCTCTGTGAACAGTTCAGCCAGGTCTGCCACTGTAAACACGGAGGCCTCCGAATGCTTCATGGATGTGGAACTATGACTGGAGAAGAAGGTGGTTTGAGACAATTAGTCAAGGTCATTTTTAGTAAACATAGCAAAAACAATGCAAATCTACAGAATACTTGAGTGTACAATTGTATGTATTTAAAGATCCCATTAATTAGCTTGACAAATGCAGACAAATGTTTTTTTTTTTTTTGTCTGAACTGATGAGTTTCCTTTTAAACCAGGAAATTGTAGTGGGACATAAGTTGAAGTCAAAAGTTTACTTACACCTTGCAGAATCAGCAAAATGTTAATTATCTTACCAAAATAATAGGGATCATACAAAATGAATGTTATTTTTTATTTAGCACTGACCTGAATAAGATATTTCACATGAAAGACATTTACATATAGTCCACAAGAGAAAATAGTAGTTGAATTTATAAAATGACCCATGTTTATACATGCTTGATACCTAATATTGTGTTGTTACATGAATGATTCACAGCTGTGTTTTTTTTTGTTTAGTGATTGTTGTTCATGAGTCCCTTGTTTGTCCTGAACAGTTAAACTGCCTGCTGTTCTTGGGAAAAATACTTCAGGTCCCACATATTCTTTGGTTTTTCAGCATTTTTGTGTATTTGAACCCTTTCCAACATTGACTGTATGATTTTGAGATTCATCTTTTCACACTGAGGACAACTGAGGGACTAATATGCAACTATTACAGAAGTTTCAAATGCTCACTGATGCTCCAGAAGGAAACATGAAGCATTAAGAGCCGGGGGTGAAAACTTTTGAACAGAATGAAGATGTGAACATTTTTATTTTTATTTTGCCTAAATATCTTTTTTTTTTTTAAATGTAGTACTGCCCTTCAGAAGCTACAGAAGATACTTACATGTTTTCCAGAAGACAAAAAAAGTAATATTTACCCTAATCTTCAAAATCAAAACATTTTCACCCTCCAGCTCTTAATGCATAGTGTTTCCTTCTGGAGCATCAGTGAGCGTTTGAACCTTGTGTAATAGTTGCATATGAGTCCCTCAGTTGTCCTCAGTGTGAAAAGATGGAGCTCAAAATCATACACTGACATACAGTCATTGTTAGAAAGGAAGAATTTGTGGGACCTGGCAGTTTAACTGTTCAGGACAAACAAGGGACTCATGAACAACTATCACTAAACAAAAAAAAACAGCTGTGGATCATTCATGTAACAACACAGTATTAAGAATCAAGCGTATGTAAACTTTTGAACGGGGTAATTTTTATAAATTCAGCTATTATTTTCTCTTGTGGACTATATGTAAATGTATTTTATGTGAAATACCTTATTCAGGTCAGTACTAAATAAACAATAACATGCATGATCCCTTTGGTGAAATAATTAACATTTTGCTGATTCTACAAGGTGTACATAAACTTTTGACCTCGACTGTATTTAAATGTGGCAGAGACTTACCTCTTTTCTGCTGTTTTAAGCATTGCTTGCATCCGCTCCTCAATAGTGGACTTAATTAAAAACCGATGAACGAATGTGGGTCTGTAGAAATGATAAGAATTATTTAATTGAATCTACTGATAACATCACACAGGCCTCATGGTCCATCAGCTAACATCTTGTGAAGTGAAAAGCTGTGTGTTCGTAAAAAACAAACCCATCATTTTTTAAACTCAAACCGATGCTTTATCTATAATATTGCTTCCTCCAGGGAAGAAGTTGTCTTGTCAGAATCAGGAGAGAAATGTGCACAAATTGAGCACTGTTTACAAGCCAAAACAGCTCTAAACAAACCTGTGGGTGGATTTTGATGTGAGAAGAAATGTTTTCCTTTAATGAACGTTATTATAGAGTATGGACTTACAGAGTATGTATTTTGGCCAGAAGCAGCGGTTAAAATTAAATGACATTAACTGATGGACTGGAGTGGTGTGGATTATTTATGGATTATTGTGATGTTTTTATGAGCTTATTCTAAAACCTACTTGGTCTGGCCAATCCGATGCACTCTTCCTATGGCCTGTAGCTCGTGGGCGGGGTTTAGGATGGGCTCCACCAGCAACACATGCGTAGCTTCGATGATGTTTAGCCCATTTGAGCCTGTGTGCAGTGGCAGCAGCAAGATGTTGATTTTCTCCTCGTATTTGAAAGCACTCAGGTTCTCCTAAAAATGAATGCAACAGTCATTATTTCACGTATGTGACCCTGGACCACAAAACCAGCCTTAAGAAGCACGGGTATATTTGTAGCAATAGCCAAAAATATTTTCTTTTACCAAATTTTTAACCAAATTTTCTTTTATGCCAAAAATCAGTAGGATATTAAGTAAAGATCATGTTCCATGAAGATATTTTGTAAATTTCCTACTGTAAATATATCAGAACTTAATTTTTGATTAGTAATATGGATTGCTAAGAACTTCATTTGGACAACTTTAAAGGCGATTTTTATAAACCAGGATTTCAAATACTTTAATCTCAGCCAAATATTGTCCTATCCTAACAAACCATATATCAATGGAAAGCTTATTTATTCAGCTTTATCTGAAATTGTAACTAAGCAACCAGTCTGATTAACTGGATAAAATTTGGTAATTTTCAGATTCTTGTCATCAAACGTTAACTCTGCTCAATTGGCTAAATAACAGAAATGGTTAAAAAAAAGTTTTAAAATTAATTTAATTTTAGGATTCATTTATTTTACATGTCTTATTTGAAATAAATACAAATAAATAAATATTATAAATAAAAAAAAATAATAATTTTCCAAAATCAACTAATTTCCAAAATCCAAAATCAACTAATTTAATCTCCAGTGTCATCTGAAATAAAAAAAAAAAAAGTTAAAATAACATTAAATTATTTTAAAACAGTGAATAAATAAATAAATGATTAAATAAATCAAATAATTTATAAATAATTTGAACTGAAAGGCAACACAAATACTTACATTTAACAAAAATGGCTCATTTTAGCATTGGATCTACTCATTTTATAACAAGTAATTTGCCAAATAACAGAAATGGTAGTTTTTGTCATTTTCAAAATGTACTTATTTTCCAGACTCATTTACTTTTTTACATTTTCACTTTTTCCAGAATTTTGTGTCCTATTTAAAATAAATATAAATAAATAAATATTATACATTTAAATATATATATTTAAAAAAGAAATTCAAAAAGCAGTTACATAAAAAAATCACTTAATTATAATAAAAAAAAAGCATCTCATTTAAATCAACTCATTTAATTTCCATTGTCATATGAAATAAAAGTTTTTTTTTTTTAACATTTACATTAATTATAAAAAAAACAGTAAATAAATGAGTAAATAAATAATTTGAATTCAAAGGCAACAGACATAATTACATTCAGCAAATATGACTCGTTTTAGCATTAGATCTACTCGTTTTATTTTAAGTAATTACAAAAATGCAAAAAAAAAAATCCTTCATAAAAGACCAACAATTTAACACTGTCGTTATATAACACAAACCTGAAATTTGTGAATTCCATTGATTTGTGCAAACTCCATGTTGTTGTCGAAAAGGGCTTTTGCAATGATGTCCAAGACGCCCTGCCACTGTGAGACGAGGCGTAAACGTAAGGTCAAAGGTTAAGAGCTGTAGTCTGGTGTTTGATGTAGTAACTCATTTAATGAGAGCGTTACCGTGGAGAACACAAGAGACTTGGCTCCCGGGTCGGTCATCTGGATTTTCTTTAAGACTCGAACCACAGCCTCGACCTTCGTGGAGTGGCTACCCTACAGGGGAAAGAGATTACAGAGATGCTACAAATCATATCTGACCTGACTGAAAACGCCACATTGTAAAATACATATTAAACACCTAAATAAAGCAGGAATTGTCTCTGACCTTCACAGGGATGTCCTGCCCCTGGTTTGCGGTCTGAGTGGTGAACACATACGAGATCTCTGAATGTGAAGTAGTTTGTCGGCATATGGCGCACTTTATGGCTCTGCGTCTATTGCCGACGCTGTACTGCTCCACGATGATGGCGATGCACTCATTGCAGAAACAGTGTCCGCAGGTCAGTACGGCCCACTGACAATAAAAACGCATGCAAGTCACGTTCAGAGTATATATATATATATATATATATATATATACACACTTGACAGATTGATTTTTGCTTTGATTTTACCTCCTGGCCCAGCGGTCGAGCGCAGATGGGACACGGTTCTGGATTCAACCCTCCAGTGGACTTATCCTGAGACTGAAATGATCAATACATGAATTACTACATTAAATGTGACAGTTTCATTCATCTATACATGCCAAAATCATCTTTTTCATCATTTTTACTACAAGCAAACAGTGTCTTAATGGGGACATATCATACAAAACTGGATTTTTCTTGCTTTTTTTTTTAATAATTTGATCTACTAAATAGATTTGCTCATATTCACAACATACTTGTGGAAGCTAAAGAGATGTTGTTACTCAATTCACATGCAAAAAGTTCAGCCATAACAGAGGTTTGTGTACTGTATCTTTAGAGCAGGACACTACAGATGAACAGGGTAAAAATTTTTACTGATATAATCATACTTTCACAGGTTGATAAATCACAGTACATTAAGACAATTGTTTTATATTGCAAGTTTTCTGAAATGTTATGCTTAAATATGCAAATTATGCATTCTGTAATTAAATGTGCACTAATTTGCATGCACTTCCAGAACAGAAATCCGAACATATGATAAATCCAAGTTCAAATTTCTTTTCCTTTTTTTGACATATTAGAGGGAAAGGTTTTTACATATTACAAGTTTTCTGAAATGTTGTTTAAATATGCAAATTATACATAATTATATGCACTAATTCGCATGCACTTCCAGAACAGAAATCAGAACATATGATAAATCCAAGTTCAAATTTATTTTCCTTTTGTTAACATAATAGATTTAAAGGTTTTTACATATTGCAAGTTTTCTGAAATGTTTAAATATGCAAATTATTTATAATTAAATATGTACAAATTTGCACGCATTTCCAAAACAGAAATCCAAACATATGATAAATCCACGTTAACATTTTTTTTCCTTTTGTTGACTGTTGACATTACAGTTAAAGGTTTTTACATTTTACAAGTTTTCTGAAATGTTGCTTAAATATGCAAATTATGCATAATTAAATATGTACTAATTTGCATGCATTTCTAAAACAGAAATCCGAACATATGATAAATCCAATTTCAAATTTCTTTTCCTTTTGTTGACATATCAGACTTAAAGGTTAAACATCACAAGTTGTCTGAAATGTTGTTTAAATATGCAAATTATGCATAATTAAATATGCACTAATTTGCATGCATTTCCAGAAGAGAAATCTGAACATATGATAAATCCAAGTTCAAATTTCTTTTCCTTTTGCTGACATATTACAGTTCAAGTTTTTTTTACACATCACAAGTTCAGAAATCTGAACATATGTTTAATCCAAGTCATTATTTAATGCTTTTCATTCAGTTTACATATTTAAGTTAAAAGTTCACACAGAGAATTTTGAATCTCTTTCTCTATCACTCTGTGAATCAGAAAATACTGTCAACAGCTGGAACGAAATAAATCTTCACCATGTTTTTAGGAATCAGATGTTACATAAACCAGGTAAATAATAACTGACTCTTTTTTAAAAACCTGGAGATTTCTGACTTGGTGGAGGAGAAAAAAACTCATTTTGAGAAAATGGCCTTTAAAGATATGTATCATAATTGAAATCCACAGGCGCAAATAGATAAAGTGTAATAAAATGCTGTATAAATCAGGCAAATCATGTATGAACAAACAGTTCTGTAAATACCTTCAGAATATGAACAGAAATAAACAAAAGTGCTACTAAAATGGAGACTTCTGAGAAAAAAAACTAGAATTTTTTTGTAATAAAATAAACACTTAAATGTGTATTTTGGATAAAAGAAGGCAAGTTATAAAACAGCCCAAATTGCTAAAATTGATCAGTGCATCAAAAAAACAAAGGTTTGCCTGTGTCTTGTCTTGCGAACTTGTTGAACAGTTCACCTAAAAATGAAAATTTTCCAAACCTGTATGAGTTTCTTTCTTCTGCTGAACATAAAAAATGTTATTTTGAAGAAGGTGAGTAACTAAACTTAACTTCCATAGCAGGGAAAAATATTCATTATGGCAGTCAAGGGGGACCAAAAACTGTCTGGTTACCCACATTCTTCAAAATATCTTCTTTTGTGTTCAAAAGAAATTTTGTGTTGAAACAACTTAAAGGTGAGTAAATGATAACATTTTTGGGGTGAACAGAAGTCTTAAAGGTACAGTAGCAAAAAACACTTGTTAGTTCAAGGATCAAAGAGAGAGTGAAAATTGGTAAAAGTGTTGAATAAAGAATAAAATTTAATAAAAACAGCACGCTTTACCTTCTCTAGGTTTGTGAGATAGAGAAACTGCCCAAGCTTTTTTTGAAGTTGTGATTTGGCCACTGCCCTGTCATTGAGCAGCTTTATCCTATTTTGCTCCACCTGTTTACATGTACAAAGAGAAAAACTAAGGTTTGTAATTCTAAAAATCACAAATAGCATGACAGATGGGACTCTTTCTGTCGTCATCACCTCGTGAGGTTCTATGATATGAAGAACTTTGGGTTTGGGCTCATCAGGTAACCGCACACGCAGCCTCTCGGTGGCCATGCCCAGCTCATCTATGGCCGACACGTGATCCCGTAGTGACATCCAGTACTCGTGCAGCAGCTGAAAGAGCACAGGACATTTTAATGAAGACATGCAAGCCCTGCATAATTCATCATGTGATGAGAAAACAACCTCAAACCTTATATTCTTTCTTCCAGGACTCAAAGAGCTCCATGAAGGAATTCCCCTCCTCGATGAGTCCAGATTCCAAGCGACGGGCCTTGGCGAAGGACAGGATGGCTTTAAGGGTTCGTTCTGTCTCACTGACCGCCCACAAACCTCGACTGGTTGTGGGGAGCCTGTCATCTACCAACCCTTCCTCATCTTCAATCATCTCCTCAAAGATGGCCGTCTGCCCCTTTACTCTGCCGAGAATGCATTAAAAATAAAGTTCACTGACCACACTTTCTATATACGGGCCATTCTAAAGAATTAGTGCAAACTGCTTTTTAAAAAACATTTAAAACGCATTTGAGTATTCAAATCTCAAGACCCTTCTATTATCTATTGAAACCCACAATAAACTAAAGATATTAGTAAGCTTAATATATTTAAAAAATTTTTTTTGTACTTTTCAATTAACCTCTGAATTTCAACTTACAAAAAAAATTTTTTTTTTTTTTTTTTTTCAATGCAGATGTAGGGAAAATCTTAATAGTTCAATATAATCCTTCTCAGTTATTATTACTGTGTTTCTGTAGTGACAAATTTGGGGAGAGGACAAATATTCCAAAACTTTCTGAAAATACAATATGAGAATTAACTGCACAATTACTAGAAATGTGTACTTTGGTTATTATACAATTTGCATAAATACAAATTTTATTTTTTTTATTCAGTACACTTCCAAATCTGGCTTTGGACCAATTCTGTAGAATAGCCCATATATGTTTTAAAAGAACAGTTCACCAAAATGTCTTTTAACTTTCTTCTGTGGAAAAGAAAATTAGATATTTATATCAGAATGTCCAAGCTGTGATTTTCCACTTAATGAAACTAAATGGTGACCATGGCTTTCAAGCATGACTGTCAGTAAACAACAGCTAAAATTGCAGTTTGTTTCTCACATAAAGCTATTTTTGACTTGCAACTTTAAATGGCAAACTATCTAATGTGTTTATAACTTACGTGTGAGAGAAGAGTTTTGACTCGTAGTCCGTAAAAAGTTCATCGGCTTTGCAAAAGACACAGCTGTGCAATGGATATTAAAGGAACAAATGTTACATTTAAAGGTGAACAATTTATCATTGCATTTGTAAATATGACATTTAACCTAACCCTAAAGTATAATTTCTCATGGGCTAGAAGCTCAAAATCAAGAAAATGCAAAAACAATAACACATTACTAACACAAAAGAGTATTTTTGTTATATAATGTAGAATGAAAAATGTAGCATTGAAAAATTGAAAATTAATCAATTTCCCCTAATTGCAATAATTTTGGCATTGCTACTGTAATATAAAGCATGCACTTCATCTATAAACATTTAAAAGGTTTTACTTGTTCAGTGGCAGACGAACAGGTCGCAGATGGCAAAGTGTTGCTTCCTCAATGACTTGCTGAGACGGCGGCCCCTCCAGCTTCTTTACAGCATCTTGAACCGTTTTCTGCGATTTCATCAAATCATCCATTTGAGTGCTGAGCAGAAACTGAAGACCACGAGCGTCTCGAAACCTACAAGTGAGACATTTTTGTTAAATAGCATTTCTTTTCCATCAAAAACTATATATCTACAATCTATCAAGTGGATGGATGCTGGATTACTTGTCTGCCAATGAAAGCTTGTTGGCTTGTTGTTTATAACTGCAAGTCAGCTCATTTTGGATGCGGCCCACGAGGTCGTCGTCCATGGAGTACTGAATGGCCTGCTGTATGACATCCAGCCACCAGGGAGAGCGAAGGTTCACCTAGTGCAAAGCACACAATTATTAAACTAGAGTACAGAAATAACTCAGCTAAAACACAAAGCTGAAACTGTGTGAAAGCTAAGCTTTTACTTTGCGTTTTAGCTCTTTAATGTGCTGAAGAACAGGCTGTAGGTTCTGATGTGCTTCTGAAACCTCAGAGTTCACTTTGGCCATGTAATGCTGCTTCAGCTGCTCAGCCTAGGGTGAAAACACAGTGAATTAGAAATGATTAGCAAATTGATCTCATTTTCTTATTAAAAGTATATTATATTTAAGCCTATGAGTGATTAACCAACCTCTTCTTTGAGACTGTCGTCTCTCAGGGTTGGAGGAATCCCAGGATGCTTTGCATTCAGAAGCTCCATCAGATTGTGGGTTGCATGAAGCCTCTATATATTTTAGACCCAAAAAAAGTTAAGCAACAATAAAAATGCATACAAAAATATTTGAAAAGGATGTGATAACATTTTGTACAAAAACAACAATAAATACAGTCAAACCAAAATTTCTTCAGACACCTTCAACATTTCTTAGATTATCAGTTTATTTACTATAGTTTAGAAAATAGTAATAAAATATGACAAGAACTCAGAGTTAAACTGTCAGAACAAATTCATCTTGATAATGTCTGATAAATTGTTAGAAAGGTGTGTAATGGATCACAATCAACCAAAAATTCAGACAACTGTTAGTATGACAATATTTACACAACTATCAATAATATGTTGACCAATTACCAAGCAATGCTTAATTTTGTCCAGTCTGTGGTGTAAAAAGTTTGCATTAGCAATTAAAGAAAAAAACATATGGTTAGGTCAAAGTGTCTGAATAATTTTTGGTCCCAAATTTTTATCAATTATTACTGGCAGTCCACTGTATAAAGAATTTTTGGGTATAATAAGTCACAGTTTACTTTATTTTGCTATAATAAATGAACTACAGTGTCCTGCACCCACTAGTAAAAAAAAATAAAAATAACAAATATATATATATATATATATATATATATAACTAGTAAAATTATATCTGGTGTCTAAATATTTGAATTGGAACTGAACTAAAATGAAATCCTTTTGAAAGAGAGAATTGGATTTGGAACTGGAAAAAAAAAAAAAATAAAATAATTTGGGATTAAGGTAAAATACCACAGGTGAATAGGGTAAATATTTTAATATATATTTTATATATATATTAAATATTTTAACAGATAATCATACTTTCCCAGCTGATTAATCACAGCACATTAAGACACCTGTTTTGTATGACGAGACTTCCAAAATGTTATGTATAAATAGGCATTATCTAATTAAATATGCACTAATTTGCATACAAGAACAAAAATCTGAACATTGGATAAAGTTTTAAAATTGTTCTTTTTTTATTTTGTTGATAGAGTTTAAGAATTTTATAGAAGGGATTTTGAATAACACTTTTTAATCACTCTAAAAATACTGTCAACAGCCAGAAAATTGATATGACCATATTTTAAATATTATATTACCATTCCATATTTTTAGAAACAAAAAGTTAATAATTCAGGTTAATGATATATGAACAAACCCCCACTAAAAAAATTATTTTGAGAAAATGCCCTTAAAGATATGTAGTTTAATTGAAATCTACATAAACATATAGATAGAGGCGAAAAAAAAAAAACCTAAATGTGTATTTTGGATATTTTCTTTCTCTACCCTGGCCCAAATCTAGCCCAAACATCCTAAGAATCTTAATATCGCTCAGTTCCTGAAAAAAACAACCATGGTTTTGCCTGTAGTGTCCTATAATTAAATTAAATTGTTTTAATTTAATTGTATTGTTTACCTGAAGGGAATCAGTTTTCAGTCTTGCTTTATGTTCTTCAGATGATCGCAGCACTTCTCTGTACATCTCTGCTGCATCTACAAACTCACCTGTTGAGGACAGGAAAAAGTTGTACAGCAAGTACAGCTAAATACTGTAGATGAATACTGATACTGTAGAAATGGGGCTCACAATACCTCTGATGATGTGGATTCCAGCCAGACCGTTGAGAGCACACACCAGCTGCCTGTGGGCTTCTTCACACTCTACACGACATTTCTTTTGCAACGACTTCAACAATTCCTCCATTGTCATAGTGCTTAAACAGGAAACAATAAATCAACAAACAAATCTCTCAAAAACTGATCATCCACATTTGAAATCTTTTTCTACCTCTTCTGGAGGGGGAGAAACTCTCCTCTGACAGCTTGCGGGTGGCAGCAGGCCTGACGTAGACGTAAAAGGGGGTATAATATGGTAGTGACGGTGCGTCTGTCCAAACTACCCAGCTTTATTGACCAATCAGAGATCTTCCTTAGCTTGACAAGAGCATCCTGGGAGCAAACCTCATGCTGACGGTGGTAAAAGTGTCCCTCTACTGGAGAGAAGTTGAGCCAGTGGATCTCTTCTGTTTGAGGAGGGATTTGGATCTAAAAATAAAGTTTGTGACATCAAATCAATGCAATGACAAGATTATGATGGATAAGTTAGTTGTAAATAGTTACTACTAACCTGATCGATGACATCTTTTTTAGCAGATCGCCATAGTAGTTGACCAATGACATTGTAGAGCGGTGTCGTATTGCCATGCCGGTACGGACGATAAAGTAACTGGTCCCACCAGTACTTGACCCAATAGGGATCAACTCCCAAGAATAGGACAAGACCATACAAGTCTAAAAGATTTCATATAAGACAAAAACAATTATAATCGCATAATAAAACTATCTTCTGATTACATAACGTAGTCTTTGCAGTATTCCAATGACACATATGTGACTCTGGACCACAAAACCAGTCATAAGGGTCCATTTTTTTATGCATCAGAAAGCTGAATTTCCATTGATGCATGGTTTGTTAGGATAGGACAATATTTGGCAGAGATGCAACTATTTGAAAATGTGGAATCTGAAGGTCAAATTGCCTTTAAAGTTGTCCAAATTAAGTTCTTAGCAATGCATATTACTAATCGAAAATTAAGTTTTGATATATTTATGGCAGGAAATTTACAAAGTATATTCATGGAACATGATCTTTCCTTAATATCCTAATGATTTTTGGCACAAAAGAAAAATAATTTTAATCTTTTAGATTAAATAATTAATCTTTTAGATTAAATTAAATATAAATTTTATAAATAAATATAAATTTTACAATTTTACATTATAAATTGGAATGACATAAATGGCATAACATGAATAACAAATAAATAAACTACATTAAATAATTAAAAAGATAACAACAATAAATAAAAATAAAATAAAAATCAATAAAATAAAAAAAATCATTAAAACATTAACATTAAATAAAAAAGTAAAAGTAATTAAAAATAAATAATTCATATATATATATATATATGTATATATATATATATATATATATTTTTTTTTTTTTTTTCATATATCAAGAGATATGGCACTAAGCACCAGTTTTAAGCACTGGCAAAATGCTGAAAAATACTGATATATGACCCTGGACCACAAAACCAGTCATGGGGTCAGTTTTTTTTAAATTAATTAAAGATTTATAGATCATCTGAAAGCTAATTAGCTAAGCTAACTAGAACTAAGCTTTCCATTGATGTACGGTTTGTTAGGATAAGACAATATTTGGCCAAGATACAACCATTTGAAAATTTGGAATCTCAGGGTGCAAAAAAAACCCTAATTACTGAGAAAATTGCCTTTAAAGTTGTCTAAATTAAGTTTTGATATAGTTACGGCAGAAAATTTACAACATACCTTCATGGAACATGATCTTTCCTTAATATCCTAATGATTTTTGGCACAAAAGAAAAATTAATAATTTTGACCCATACAATGTATTGTTGGCTATTGCTACAAATATATCCATGCTACTTAAGACTGGTTTTGTGGTCCAAAGTCACATATATTTCACATTAATTCCACTCACCTTCCAAACCTCTCTGCACAGGTGTTCCACTCACACACCAGCGATTAACAGATGTGAGACGCAAAGCCATTTCTGCAGCCTGAACGGAGAGATTTTACCATTATAAAAATGAATGTCCTTGTGTTTCCAAATGAAGCTGTTTTGTGACTGTGTTGTCTATGGGATTAAAACCGAACATGACTAAATCCTCCAAAGTGAATATGAAAATGAGGTGATCACCTTGGCTGTGGTGCACTCCACCATCTGAGCTTCATCCAGACAGACACGCCACCACTCCACAGCCACCAGAGGGCTCGGTATGGCCATGTAGCGCTTCTGGTTGCGGAATCGCCGGCCGTCTTTGCTATTGCTGTGGGGGATGTCGACGTAATTGAGTTCGGTGCGCAGCACGTCGTAAGTGGTGATGACCACATCCTGCTCAGCTAGAATGTGAGGCTGGATGAAACCATGTCTCTTTACACCCTGATACACCTAAAAAGAAGATTAACAGAGGATGAAGTCCATTCACACCAAGGATGAAAACTATAAAGTTAATCTAAATAGTAGTTTCAGCTGGTTCTTACCAGCACTCTGAGGGAAGAAGTGTGAATGTGCCGGTTAATTTCATCCACCCATTGGTGGCAGATGGAGCTTGGCGAGATAATAAGCGTGGCTCCAGTAGACACAGGTGTCATGGCCACCAGGCAGTGAGGGCAATAAAACGGGGTTGTTTCCAGATTCTCCTCTTTGTAGTTAACACACTCTGCGTGCTGCCACAGCAGACAGTTCAGGCACTGGACCCGAGGCTTGTAGTCCACCAGGCCGAGCTCTCCACAGATGCACTCAAAGCGGTAATCTGGAGTATTAAATGGGATCACAGATGCTCTGGTTGGGGTTTCAGGTTCGGGTTTTGAGTTTTGTGTAGGATCTGATTCTGAACTTTCAATGTGGACGTCTTCGGTCGTTTCTTGTTGGGGTTTGTCTGTTGTTTCTTTGTCATCTTCATCTGTGATGTCTATTGAAGTCTTCTGCGGTGGATTTTCTGAGTCTATGAGGGAATCTGGCTCACATTTCAGTTCCTCTGTGAGGAGAGGAGGATCCACACTGTCTTCAGAATCTGATGCTGTCGTATATGAGGTCAGTGATGCCTCTTTCTCCTGACCAGAAACCCGGCGAGATGTTCTTCTGGGAGTGGCCTTGTCAACTGACTTCTGCAAAAATAATACAAAACATATGAATAAGTACATTATGCATTCTACATATTTAAAGTGTGTCTTATTTCTTTCAGAAAAAAGGTACTACAAAAAACAAACAACCCCCCCCCCCGCCCCCAATAAATTAATATAATAATAGAACTTACAAAAATAGCAAAAAAAACAATGGGGTATTAAAATGGGTATTAATACATATAAATAATATTTATACAAATTTCTATAAGAATAGAACAAAACATTAAAAAAAATGTACATGCTGCATTCTACATTTCTTATTTCCTTTATAAAGTTACTTACAAAAAATACAATTACACAAAACAAAGTAACAAAACAATAAGATAGCAAAATAATAAAAATAAATTGTTTTTTTTTTTTAATAAAAGGAAATTCTTTAAGTAGCATCCTTAAAATAGAAAAATATAATTCTTCTGCATGTTAAAGAAATCCAGTAGTTAGTATCTACAGTAGTTTTGCATGACTTTTATCAGATTTTAAAGCAATAACTATTATTTTTTTGTATTATTATAAATGTATACACTACCAGTCCAAAGTTTTTGAACAGTAAGATTTTTAATGTTTTTAAAGAAGTCTTTTCTGCTCACAATCCTGCATTTATATGATCCAAATGCACAGTAAAAACAGTAAAAATTTTTTACTATTTAAAAATAACTGTGTTCTATTTAAATATATTTTAAAATGTCATTTATTCTTGTGATTTCAAAGGTGATTTTTTTAGCATCAGCCACATGACCCTTCAGAAATGATTCTAATATTCTGATTTGCTTCTCAAAAAACATTTATTATTATTATTATTATTATGCTGAAAACAGCTGAGTAGAATTTTTTCAGGTTTCTTTGAGGAATAGAAAGTTCAGAAGAACAGCATTTATCTGAAATATTCTGTCTTTATAATCACTTTTGATCAATTTAAAGCATCCTTGCTAAATAAAAGTATTAATTTCTATAATTTCTTCATTTTATAATTTTAATAACTAATGATCAAAGATACATGAAACCACATAATCCAGTCTTTTTAAAACATTTTAAACCCATTCATCTTGAATTGGAGAACAAGTCACTGAAATTTAAATTTTGTATATTTAGTGTAGACTTGTAATCTCAGAGAGGTTTTTGCCTGGTTAACTAAAGGTTATAATAATAATAATAATAATAATAATAATTTCTTCTTATATTAATTTGTTCTAGATTTTTAATGCACAAAAAAGTACAATTTCTTTACAGAAAATGTAAAAGTTACGCACAATTCGAGGAGCGGCTGGTTTCTTCTTCTTTTCTTTGTAGTTCTTCCCCAGTTTAAAGGATCCTGCTAACCCTCGTCCTTTGATCTGCTCCACAATATTCTCACTAATGAGTTTGGTCAGGATTTTCTTTATGTGGTTTCGGTTCTTTAGTGTGTCATACTTGTACATGGTCCGTAGATAAGCAAAAATAGCATTGATTGACGCTCCTTTACCAACCCTCATTTCCTTAATCGCAGTCAACAGCATCTCACGCACAGCTGGAAGAAGACAGAAATAGCATTAAAATACTTATTATACAATTATTATAACACAATTAGGACATGTTCTTGGATCAACAAACTTTCAAATATCAAACAACAGGTTAAAGGAATGCTGCTCCAGGACCAATCAGGACACTGATCCAGGAGCATGTCCTCATTTGATAGAATGGAACGTTTTAAAAACATTTTTACCTGGATAAATGATCCTCTCCTTGGGTCTCACCTCATGTTTAATGGTTCGTTGTCTCTCTAATGGTGGAGGAGGGACAAAGTAATTCACAGATCGTCCCTGGAGAGGACAGAGACACAAGAGTACAAAAAGTGTCATTTCTGGAAATATTTAATTATCCCTTGCTTTTTATTAGAAGGTTCCATTTGCAAACATTAGTTAACTACATTAGTTAATAAAAACTTACAATGAAAAATGTAGACTTACTAATACATTATTAAAATCAAAGGTTGTATGTTAGTGTTATTTAACAGACCTAAGCTGGCTTTAATTAACAATGAACAGTTGTATTTTTATTTTCTAACAGTAACAAAATTTGATAAATGTTCTAATGGTTGCTCTTTAGTAAAGAACTCTGAACTCAAATATAAATTATTCTATTCAAAACTTCAAAAACTACAGATTGACTTTGCATGTCGCTTTCGCTGCAGTTGTGTCTTATATCATTGTAATGATACACAGTTTGTCAAGATCGAGTAAAGCTGTGATGATTAGCATGGAATTAAGATAAACAACTATCTAGTTAAGAGCCAGGATAAAAGGTTAATGCATTAACTAACATTAACCAATAGAGTTCTATTGTAAAGTGTTACTGAAATTACATTATTGCAATGCTTTTTGACTTTTTTTTGACTAATTTGCATGCATTTAAGGAAACATGCAATCGTACCACAGGTAAAGTGAGAACGCCATGCTCCAAGTTTTGCCGGGTGTTACACAGAATAAGGGCCAGTACTTCCACGGTTTTCCCAAGTCCCATCTCATCAGCAAGGATCCCGCCTGGCCAATCCACTCCAGCCAGAGGAAACTCTCGGATCAGGCTGTGATTGAGTTCAAAGTAATTAAAACAGTACAAAACTAAATGTTTGATATTTTTTGATAGTCCATGCACATCTATTTTAACTTCTGTTTCATTGCATTCTAGGAAAAAGAACCATACCATCCAATGTAGGGATTGTAAAAGAGCTTTTTGCCACAAATTGTGACCATTTCCCGCCAAAGAAAATGCAACCTTTGTTCTGTGCAAGAAATACAAACACTGTAAATTAGCACTGAACTCTTTTCACACACTGACATACAGCAAAGATGATGATAAACACTTGAAAAACATGTCTGGACCTTGAGAGTTGCTGCTTTGGTACTTCTCTCTCCTAAGCATCCAGTTGACCGCCTGGCTCTGATAGGGTCTCAGCACAGGAATGAGGCCCGGGTGCTGGACATCGAAGCTTTGCTCCGCTGCTTCTGTCTGATGAAGGTGTCTGACATGATCGTACAGCTCCTCGACGTTCTGACGCTCCAGATCAGTGTCACACTCTTCCTCCTCATTCTCCATTACCTCTATCATTGATCAGAAATAAGAAATCACATTAGAATAAATTCATAAAATACAGGAATATTACAGGAAATATTTAAATTCATGTCTATGCACAGCTTATGCATCATATGTTGCCACTTAGCATTCATTTCACCTCATTCACATTTATAAAAATAAACAGAAATAAACTCATGTTTTGCCTTAAAAAAAAAAAAAAATCACATAATTTTATGAAAGACAAACTTTGCTTATTTCAGTACTTCTAGAAAATGTTTTAAGGCTCATTATTTATTTGTTGTTTATTTAATTGTTTGTGTTAGTCTATTTTTTGTTCATTAATACTGATTTATAAATTTATATCTTATTTTATTTTTACACTTTTTCCTATAAACATTTTTACAGAACCCCTAGCATTCTCTGTTCAGCCCTTAGTTTAAAAACTCTTGCTTAAGCAGATACCAATTACTTTTTAAGCTGGTTGTGTTTTTTTTTCCATTTGCACTTATGCAAATGACATTACACTAATGCTCAATGGGTCCTGTGGTGCAGCTCCGCTTTTGGGCTTGGAGTGCAGCTCCACCTCCAGGCTCAACTGTATTACTGTATTGTGCTTCCTGTTTGTTTTTACAAAATAACTAAGAACAGTCTTTTACAGCCTAATAAATCATGTCTGATACACCGGTTTATTAAAATAAATGACATCACACTAATGCTCAGTGGGTCCTGTAGTCCAGCTCCTCTTCTGGGCTTATTGGGCCTTGGAGTGCAGTTCCACCTCCAGGCTCAACTGTATTACTGTATTGTGTTACCTGTTTGTTTTTACAAAATAACTAAGAACAGTCTTTTACGGTTTATTAAATCATGTCTGGTATACCGGTTTACTAAAATAAATGACATCACACTAATGCTCAGTGAGTCCTGTACTGTAGCTCCACTTCAGGGCTTATTGGGCCTTGGAGTGCAGTTCCACCTGCAGGCTCAAGTTTATTACTGTATTGTGTTTCCTGTATGTTATTACAAAATAAATAAGAACAGTCTTTTACGGTTTATTAAATCATGTCTGGTAATCCGGTTTATTAAAATAAATAACATCACACTAATGCTCAGTGGGTCCTGTGGTGCAGCTCCACTTCTGGGTGGGCCTTGGAGTGGAGCTCCACCTTCAGGCTCAAATATAGCATTTCCTGTTTGTTTTTACAAAGTAACTAAAAACAGTCTTTTATGGCTTATTAAATCATGTCTGGTAAACAGGTTTTTTTTAAATTATTGACATCACACTAATGCTCAGTGGGCCCTGTGGTGCAGCTGCACTTCTGGGCTTAGTGGGCCTTGGAGTGCAGCTCCACCTCCAGGCTCAAGTGCATTATTGTATTGTGTTTCTGTTTGTTTTTGCAAAATAACTAAGAACAGTCTTTTACGGCTTGTTAAATAATGTAAACGAATTTATTAAAATAAACTATTTTAAGATTACCAGGAATGATGAAGTCGTAGAAAAATTCCATTAACTTTTGCAGAAGCTGATTTGCTTTTTTAATGCGCCCATTTCCTTCACTCAGGAATTCTGGTCTGCCCAGCCCAGATTCGATAAGAAAAATCTTCAGCTGTTCATAAAAACAAATATGGAGAGAACACAGTGATTTGTTAACATTATGTTTACATTATGTCCTCAGTCACAAAACAGCTTAATCCTGATGGGTTCTGAAATACGCACCTTTACTGATTCATCTCCTGAAGCGTGGCACAATTTAATGACCTTCCTCTTTTGTAGCCAGTCCAGATCCTCCAACAATATCCCACCAAAAGAACATTCAACTGGCACAGGGCAGACAGGATCACTTCTGCACGTCTCAACCTCCATCTCATGATTATTTAGACTCATACTTAATGTGTCACCTGTTTGCTGCAAGCAGAAGCAATCGTCTCCTAGCATTACGGGAATCTTTGGACACAGGCTAAACTCTCCAATCAACGCATTCCAACCCTGATCCAAAGCAGAAATTGGCATCACATTCAGTTCTAGTGTATCTGGAACAGAATCCTGCGTGGAACAGCTTGGACGCTCTTCTGATGGTCCTTCTTCTGTGCCTGCAGAAGATATAAAACCCTGGTTTGCCTCTTCCTGGTTGCTCTTAAGCACCAGTCCAGGATGACAGCTGTCAGACGGTGCTGGGATTGACTCCAGAATGTCTTCACAATTTCCCTCATTTCTCCGATCTTCATGCATATTCCACTCCAGTCTCCTCTTGGCCTCCTCATCCACGCGCACCGGAGGCGCACGTTTCCTCCTGCTGCTCATCGTGGAAACTTGCTGAGATACGATGACACACAGTTTCATTATTAACATGTTTTTACCATTTTGAATTAAAATGCTTATAATTGTGAGACTTCACTCAGTAAATGTAACACAGAATGCATTAATTTACAGAATTTATGGGTAAGTAGCAGATTTATACACCAGTTTAATTTGAAGTAGACCTATATGGTAGCATAAATCCAAATTTAGGATATATAGTGCAAATAAATACACATAACTACAGATGCTGAAGCAAAATATATTCCGTTTAAAACACTCCACAATCACTTATTCTGCTGTGCACTGTCCAACATGTTAGACTGCAGCTTTAATTTTACTTAATTCTATTCAGAAAACAGTTGTGGTAATATACTGATATTAGCGCACGAACCTATTTACTTGGTAAACATACATATACGCGATTATTACAAAGTCCATTCAAAATATTTTCGTGGAATGTCCGTATATATAACAATACAGAATTGATATGATATATTCTATTCATTCAGTCAAACGCTGCAGATTACAGACTATTAATATACCGTCTCATTCGCAGTCGAAACGTACCTTTGTTTTGCTTTGGAATGTATTCTTGTCAGCAGCAAGCAAATGTCATATAATAACTTTCATAAGCTCCAAAACCTGCGGGACATTTTCATGCCTTTATCCGCCATATTTAAAATACAGGATGTGACGTCAGTCGGAACCAAAACAATACCAGGGCACTGTAATATTTTAAGCGCTAGATGGCGCTAAACAGCCAAGAATGGCACTATTCCCGTGGATATGTGTTTTTAATTATAAATACATATTCTTGATAATTATCTGATGAATTTTCTTCTTCTTCATCTTCTTCTTCTTCTTTATTTATTTATTACACACCAGCACTTCGACTGACTGAGCCTAATTTACACTCATATTCAATAAACTGAAATACTTTGCCTCCACGTTTTAGTATGTTTACAATCTTCATTGTTTTCAGAAGTCAAAAAATGCACACACTCACAAAAAAATCATTCTTAATTGTTTAATGTAATACAAAACGTACAAAAAGTGTTATTTCCATTTGTTTATTACACCTATAGGAATAACATTGCATCTTCTCACAGAGTTCAGCAAAAGCTGTTTATGAGTTAAATCAATCATACATAATGTATAATCATATAAAAAAAGACCAAAACTTATTTACCAGTGACCCTGTAAAAAGACAGTAAATGAAAGTGATTATTAAGCAGTTTAATAACACAAAAAGTTTACTCAGTAAACATAATTCCCAATATTTACTGTCATTTCTATCACACAAATGGATCACTTTCACTTTAAGATGTACACTACCAGTCAAAAGTTTTTGAACAGTAAGATTTTTATTCATTTATTTATTTATTTATTTTTTTAAAGAAGTCTCTTTTGCTTACCAAGCCTGCAAAGTACAGCAAAAACAGTAACATTTTGAAATATTTTTATTATTTAAAAATAACTCTTTTCTATTTGAACATATTTTAAAATGTAATTTATTCATGTGATTTCAAAGCTGAATTTTTAGCATCATTACTCCAGTCACATGATCCTTCAGAAAACATTCTAATATTCTGATTTGCAGCTCAGAAAAATATTTATTATTATTATTATTATGTTGAAAACAGCTGAGTAGATTTTTTTCAGGTTTCTTTGATGAATAGAAAGTTCAGAAGAACAGCATTTATCTGAAATAGAAATCTTTTGTAACATTATAAATGTCTTCATCATTTTTTATCAATTTAAAGCATCCTTGCTAAATAAAAGTATTAATTTCTATGATTTCTTTCACAAAAAAAAAAAAAAAAAATAAACGTTTGAATGGTATAGTGTAATGTTACAAAAGCTTTTTAATTCACCGTTTTAATTTAACCGTTTCATCACTTTTTATTATAACTGTTTTAAATATTACTACTACTAATAATAAATGTTTTTTGAACAGAAGAGCAGGACATTATAACGATGTGATCAAGTGACACTGAAGACTGGAGTAATGATGCTGAAAATTTAGCTTTGATCACAGGAATAAATTACATTATAAAATACATTAAAATAGAAAAATTTTTTAAATAGTAAAAATATTTCACAATATTACTGCTTTTGCTGTATTTTGGATCAAATAAATGCAGGCTTGGTGAGCAAAGGAGACCCGAGAGGAAGTTTAACATTTAGAATACAAGCTTTTTTTTTAATTGCATTTATTCATGTGGCCCATCACAAGTGCTGTCAGAAGGTCAGAATGCTGCTGGAAGCAGGTCATTCACTTTCAGACTCATCTTGTATCTGAACTGCATCTGGTTGGGCAGCATACTGTGCCATGTTAGGTAATCCTGATACGACACAACAACTCAGAGCGCTGCGTAAAATGGCCATTTCATTTACATCTAACCTGTGCAGACAACAGAAAAGAGATGCTGAGAATGCAAAGAAAATACATTAAATTTATATTGAGTGATATTAAGTGTTCATTAAGTGTTTGTGGATATTACCATTCATTTGTCCTCTCATCGTAGCACTCTACATCAGCCGTGGTGACGATTCCATTAAATCCCCCGACAGCAAACAACTGATCATCAACGACCTGGTAAAAAAAGGATCCTCAATATGGAACCAATACAGCTTCCCTATATTCATAATTACCAAATTATTGTAATGTTATTTCATAGTTTCAGTAGATTTCAGTAGATTCAGCAGATTTATTGTGCACATCTCACCTCAATGCCAAAGTTGCTGCGTGAAGTGTACATAGATGCAATATCACACCACATGTTAGTCAGTGGGTTGTAGGTTTCTGCAGTCTGCAAACGAGTGGCACCATCAAAACCACCAACCTTTAAAAAACATTTTTTATTCATGTCTTCTGTGTATTTTTGTGCATATCCATGCATGCATTTACATTTAATGCATTTAATGTTTAAACTGTGATTGCTTCCATAATTTTGTATGTGTGTAAGGGTTATTACAGTTAACTCTATTTAACTCTATTTAAACATTTTTCTTGAAATAAAATAAAATATTAAAAAAATATATATATATTAAAACTTTATGCCAGATAGTGAGCAAGGCAACATTTTGCATTTTCATTTAGTTTAACATGAGGTACTAAAATAAAATAAAACTGAAATAAAAATAATTTAAACTATATACACTGCCAGTCAATGTAATGTGATGTTTTTAAAGAAGTCTCTTCTGCTCACCGAGCCTGCATTTATTTGATCCAACGTACAGAAAACAGTATTTTTACTATTTAAAATAACTGTTTTCTATTTGAATATATTTTAAAACGTAATTTATTCCTGTGATTTCAAAGCTGAATTTTTAGCATAATTTCTCCAGTCTTCAGTGTCACATGATCCTTCTGAAATCATTCTAATATTCTGACTTGCTGCTCAAAAAACATTTATTATTATTATTATGTTGAAAACAGCTGAGTGATTTTTTTTCAGGTTTCTTCGATGAATAGAATGTTCAGAAGAACTATCTGAAATAGCAATCTTTTGTAACATTATAAATACCTTTATCATCACTTTTGGTCAATTTAAAGCATCCTTGCTAAATAAAAGTATAAATTTCTATAATTTTTTTCCTAAAAAAAATGACACTGACTCCAAGCTTTAGAATGGTATAGTGTATAATGTTACAAAAGCTTTTTATTTCAGATAAATGCTGATCTCTGGATCTTTCTATTCATCAAAGTATCCTGAACAAATGTAATCAACTGTTTGTAAATATTGATAATAATAATAATCATTTAATAAAATGTTTCTTGAACAGCAAATCAGCATATTAGAATGATTTCTGAAGGATCATGTGACACTGAAGACTGGAGTAATGATGCTGAAAATTCAGCTTTGATCACAGGAATAAATTACATTTTGAAATAAATTAAAACAGAAAGCAGTTATTTTAAATAGTAAAAATATTTCAAAGTTTTACTGTTTTTGCTGTACTTTAAATCAAATGAATGCAGGCTTGGTGAGCAGAAGTGACTTCTTTAAAAAACATTAAAAATCTTACCATTCAAAAACTTTTGACTGGTAGTGTAGACATAAAATACTTAATTTAGTTTAATTTGCACTAAAATGATGTACCATAACATAAATAATAATAATAATAATAATAATCGTAAAAATGTATTTAAAACCATGTATTAAAAAATAAATAATTTAGTTTAAGTGTACTAAAATGATGTACAAAAAAACTGTTAAAAATATACATACTACTATATAGACATTTAAATATATATATATATATATATATATATATATATATATATATATATATATATATATATATATAAAATGTAAAATATAAAATATAAAAATGACAAAATTACTAAAACTTTAAAATAAGATCAGAAATAAAAAGAAAATTAAATGTGAAACATGAATATAAACTACAATAGTATCTCAACGATTATGATGTAACAGTGATGTGTGTGTTAAATACTCACAGCATAAACTAGACCCCCGTAAGCGATCACACCAACACCACTGCGGGCGCTTCTCATGGGAGCGATGAGAGTCCATTGGTTTGTCTCAGGGTTAAAGCTTTCGGCTGAGAAGAGACACTCTCTCCCAGTAAAACCACCACAGATATAAACCTGCCAAACACACAGAAATATAATACACATGATGTGCCTGACTACAGCCTTTCATGCAACTGTTACGGATTGCTTAGAAAAACACAAAACTTAGTATACAACATACAATATTCTGCTATTGTTTAGCATCTATTCTCTATTTCAGCTGTCCATCTGCTTTACATGTCATTGGTGGATGTTTTTACCTTGCCTTGCAGTGAGGTGGCGCTGGCATCACTCCTCCGTTCATTCATGGATGCGGTCAGTGTCCACTGGTTGGTGTTAGGATTGTAGCGCTCCGCTGATTTTAGTCGTCCATGACCATCAAAGCCACCAACTGCATAGATGAGCCCATCCAGGACTGCAATACTAACATAGCATCGTCTTTCATACATGGGAGCCACCTACAACACATCATATAAATCAAAGCAAAATGTCAAAACACCATCTCATTGTTCTCTCCTATCGTGTTTAATCACATCCAAAATAGAAGTTTTTGTGTACATAATATATGAGTGTGTACTGTGTATATTTCATATGTATATATAAAGACACACATACAGTATATACTGTATTTACATGTATATATTTATATTCATATAATTTATATTATATAAAAATATATTTAATATATAAACATAACATATTTTTCTTCAATATATACATGCATGTGTGTGTATTTATACATACATAATAAATATACACAGTACACACACATATATTATGTACACAAAAACTTTTATTTTGGATGTGATTAATCATGATCAATCATTGTCCAGCACTAATTATATTATATTATTATAGTTATTATAGTTAACTAAAACTAAAGCTACAAAAAAGGTCACTGCATGAAATAAAAAAGGGTGCAAGTTAAAAAAATGAAGAAAAATAAAAAAAATTATTGTATTTCAGCTAGCAAGGCTAAATTTCTGATTTTCATTTAGTTTAAACCTAAATAGAGCTTATAGTTTAAAGCTAAAACTAAAACTAAAATAATTAAAACTACAAAGACAATGATGAAAAAACACAACAAAATGTAAAATTAAAGTACATATAAAAAAATCAAAAAAATAATACAAACTTAATAAATAATAATTAATAAAATATAATGAATAAAAAAACCCACAGTAGTATCTCAAAAATACTTAAATAACACAGACCCAAATATATTATATTATATTATAATTTAAATATAATATATATTATCCAAATCAGGGTTATTACAGTTAACTAAAACTTAAGCCATACAAAAAGGTCACTGCATGAAATAAAATAAAAATGTGGAAGTTAAAAAAAGTGGGAAAAAAAATAAATAAAAAGCTTAAACATATTTTATTTCAGCTCGCAATACAATATGTCTGACTTTCATTTAGTTTAAAACTAAATAAAGCTTAAAGGTTGCAGCTAAAACTAAAACAAAAAATTAAAAATATATAGACATTTTTAAAACATCCAAACAAAAATCACAAAAACACACAACAACATCTAAAATGAAAGTAAATATAAAAATTAATAAAAACAACAATAGTATCTCAAATATTTTTAAATAACATAGATCCCATTATATTCTATTATATTATATTATATCCATATATATATTAGATTCATTAATTAAATATATTCAAAGCTACAATAATTGTTGGGACACAAATATGTATCATGGTTTTGCGATTTTTCAGACATGTACCATAGTAATACAGTGTTATTTTTTTAAGGTAACTTGCTATCTGATACCCATCAGATTTTACCACATAACATTTTTTGTAAAGGAAGCAAAATAAAAGTTACCTGTTGACCTACAAAATTACTCACCTCGTGCCAAGTTTGAGTGATGAGATTGAGCTTCCTCACGCTATTGAAATACTCCACACTGTCATAACCACCAACACAGTAGACAAACTCGTCCAGGACCGCTGTGCCATGATAGGCTCTGGGACGCTCATCCTCAAGAGCCACTTTGACCCAGCGGTCTGCATTTGCATCATATGCCTCGATCTTATTGGTGGGACTGCCGCTGCTCCATCCTCCGATGGCCAATAGGATGGCAGAGGGCAGACGTGGACGTGTCAGTTGATGTATGAGCTCTAAGCTAATGGGTCCATCTAAATTCATGTCAAATTCAAACAAAGCCTTCATTGCATTGATGATAATAGGTGTGCAGGCTTCATTCTCCATCACCAGTGCATTGCTCTTCACATTATTAATGAAGTAGTCTGATGTCATCAATCCCATTCGAACCTGAAGCACAGTGAAGGCAGAGCTTGCAAATGGATGCAACACTACAAAATATTTGTATACAGTATTTTTGTCTTGTTTCTAGTAAAAATATCTTAACTTTCTAAAATCAAGACATATTTAGGAAAATGAAGACAAATCATTTAAGATATTAAGTCTTTTTTTTTAATGAAAAATCATCCAAATTAAGCATGTTTATGACTAAATAAGATAAATATTGTATCTCTTAGTGGGTTAAAAAATAAACTTATTTCAAAAGTAAAACCAGATTATTTTTCTTGCCCCATTGGCAGGGATATTATATTTGAAAAAACTAAAATGATCATTACAATAAAAAATAAATAAATAAATAAAATGTAAAGAATAAACCTAGTAAAAACAACATCTAAATTTTTTTTTTCAGCCAGTTGAGAAGGCAATATTTTTTTATTTTATTTAGTTTAGTTTGATGTGATAAAATAACAATGAAACTAAAATTAATACAATTATATAAATAATAAATAAATATTTATTAATAAAAACTGTAGACTTATTTAAAAAAAAAACTAATAAAAATGACAAAAACACAACAAATTTACTTTACAACTAAAATAAACACTTAAAATATAAAAATTAGTGCTGCAAAATTATTAATCGCGATTAATCGCATTCAAAATAAAAGTTTATGTTAAAAACTATATGAGTGCGTACTCTGTATATTTATTATGAACATATAAATACACACACATGTATATATTTAAAAAACTATTTGTATGCATATTTATATTTATACTTGTATATAATTTATATTATATTTAAATATCTTATATATAAATCAAACATATTTTTCTTAATATATACATGTATGTGTGTGTATTTATATATACATAATAAATATACACAGTACGCACACATATAGTATGGAAACTTTTTGTTTTGAATGTGATTAATTGCGATTAATCGTTTTGCAGCCCTAAAAATAAAAACTAATTCAAAATATTAATAAAAACTATAATATATTTTACTTGTTTTGGGCATAAACTCACTCAATTTTTATATTGTTTAGTACACAAGACTTAGTATCTTAGGCCATTTCCTTCTCAAATAAAATTATCTTGATTTTAAACTCTTTAGATATTTGTGATGAAAAAAACAAGACAAAAAAGAAAAACCTTTGTGCAAAACACGCTGTTGATAGATTGAAAGGTTGCTGTCTTTCTCTGTCTTACCTTTGGCAGAAGCATGGCAAAGTGTTTGCTCCTGCTTTCAGGTGCATAATCAATCCAATGGAGAACGGCTTCAAAAACCACCTCCTCCTGTTTGACATTCAGCTCATCTTTATCGATGATCTCCTCAAGCTGTTCCAGTGAGAGCTCCAGGAACTCCTCAGATACTTGCAGAACCTCCTCAAAGTGCTTCAGGATGTAGTGTTTTGCTTTATGGTGGAGCTTTGAGCAGGAGTGAAAATCCTCTGTAAACATACAGATGCCAATGCAGTTCTCTGGACATAAGTGTGACTCCAGGAACTGACAGCAGGCATCTACAAGACCTGAGACTAAGAACTGATCAGCCACCACTAACAGCTCCAGCACATTGTCTTCTGTAATGAGGACAGATCCCGTGTACGCGTATTGAATAATAAGAGACATTATGTTTCGAGACATTTCTGGAATATCATAGAAATGTTCTGTGCTTCTGGTCCAATTGGTTGAGAAAAGAACCCTGCGAACAAATAAAAAAAAAGAAATACTGACATTATTAATAAGTATTTATGTTAAATTTCAAGGAACATTTTTATCTAAATACTGTAATAATGTACTGTATTCTGGCCATACATTTTTATTCATTTATGTTTCAGCAGTATGACATTAGTGATTCTACATATAATTATAATTATTTCTAGGTACTTTGTACACACTTGCAGTTTAAATGCTTCCCCTCACCTAAAATAAGGGCTGCAGCCACACAAGATGATCTTGTGCACCTGAAATTCTCTGTCATTTGCCCTGATGATCAGGTCAGTGTGTTCACCCAATAAACGTGCTTCATCAAACACATTAAAGGCTGTGTGACTGAAGTTAAAGTTCTCCATTTTTACCATCTGTTGATTTTTAGTAAATGTACTTAGTCTTCTCACCTTACAGTCATCTCAGGACTCTAGAGTTCTATATATTCTAGTTCTAGAATATCTTTGTGACATCATAGTGGTAGAGTTGGAATATGTTTTTTTTTTTTTATCAGTTTGTGTCTTGGCCTTAACATTTGGCTTTTGCATCCAAAATTCTCACAGTCCTGAACATTAAGTTTTCATTAATAATTAATAACAATTAACTATTTCATTTTTAACACAGTGACCGACAAAATTAAGAGATTAAATAATAACATTTTACATAATTACATATACAAGATTGTCAATGTTTAACTGAAATGACAAATAACAACAGCACTTCTCCGCTGAATGTACAATCAAATTTACCTATTCAATCACTGGTCATTTGTAGCAAAATCCCGCCCATTTGAGAGCTTGACCAATCACCTTACAGAAAAGCTGGACGGGAAATAATCAGATTGAAAGCCCAATGTCCAATGAATAAGCAGATTCTTATATCGCAAATGGCGCTCATTTGAAAGCAAGCGTGCATCAGAAAGGCCCGAAGTTCATTTAAAGTGAGATATCTGAAACTTGTTGTGTATTACTTTCATATATGGGTATTTTGACAGTTTTACACTGACATGTCACTGTCACTTCGTAATGTGGACGTTAACGTAAAAAAATTCACATAGTATCTCAAACAAATTACCTCAAGTTTCAAACTTGATCGCGATGACGCGCCATCGCGTGTTCATAAACGGCAAATCCCTTCCTAAATCTTTTGAAATGATATTTCAGCCGCCTAAGTCTCGTTGAAAGGCCTTTCGAAAGGTTGCTTTCTTGGAAAAGGAACTTAGAGTAGCGTCTCTTTTCCCACGCTCAAGGTTGCAAAACACTGTTTGAAAATCACCGGCTCGGCTTATACGTATGAAATGCGAAGGGATCCGGGTTTGCAGGTCAGAACCGTAACGCCGAAAAAAATAATTAAATGCCAGTCCAAGTCAATAAAGTTGGTGGTGCAGAAGGAATCAGAGTTCAAGAAGATATGATGTTCATCGATACCACAGCGCTTGAAAGGTAAGACACATTTTAAGCATTTAAAATAGGCTACAGTAGTAACATGACATGCTTGGCATTTTACAATATACACCATTTTATGAAGAGGTCTTGCAGATTTTGGCTACCTAGTTGGATTTTGGTGACCCTGCTGTATATCTGTACTGTTGCTGTTCACACTGAGCCAAAATCCTTTTTGGGGGTTGAAACAGAGAAAATTAGATCTCTCTGGTGTTAATTTGGACAACATAGAGAGGGTAACGCATATTAGTAACGTCTAGTGCTGTGTTGTTGCATTTGGTGACCTTGCTGTACATTTTTGTCTTTTCGATTCAGAGATTGCTTTCTTGAAACAGAAACATTAATGCCATTGTATGTGAAATGGAAAAGGTAACAGATTTTGGTAGCCTTTAATACGGCCTTAATATATTTGGTCACCAGTATCTCTGTGTTTGTTCACATCAGACTAAAATGCATTTATTTATTTATTTACTTATAAATTTATTTATGGTATAAAATAGAGGAAGTGATACTCAATAAGAGTGAATTTGGGTAACCTTAAAGTCATTGTTTGTTAAAGAAAGAGCGCTAACAGATTTTGGTAACCTTTAATGATGCCTTGTTGGATTGATGACCTTGTTGTACATTCTCAATTATTTACATTAGACTAAAATGCTTTCTAGGATATCAAACGAATGAGTTTATACATCTCCAGAAATAATTTGGGAAACATTAAAATCTCTTTGTTTAAAATAGAGACAGGTAATCGCTTTCGGTAACTTGTTACACTGCCAGATTTGACATACTACAGGATAAACCAACTCTCTCTGTGCCTGTTCACATCAGGCCAAAATGCTTTCTAGGATGTAAAATATAGGAGGTTAGACATCATCAGAGTAAATCTGTGAAATATTAAAGCCATTGTGTGTAATTCGGTACCCTTTGGTTTGTATCTCATAAGTGTGCAGCTATTAACATCCATAAATTCATCCATTTAAATGTTAATGAATGTAGAGCAGTTTTAAATCCATATTTAGACAACCAACCAAAAACAGCTGCTGTGTGAACATGGTCAAAAGAGCAATAGATAAAGTGAATATTAACCTACAATCCACCAAACTTTTGCTTACTGGGAGCAATTAAGAATATCTTTATAAAGTTCAACACCTGTTTGTGATAGATTCTGTACTACAGGTTAAAACATTTTCCAATCTAAAAGTATGAAAATCTCTAACAATACTGTGATATTCTTTAAAGTACTTTTGAGTTAAAGGCATATGAATGTTTATGGGAATGTACCCAGAGTACCACAGTATCACTATACCATGAAACTTCTGCTTTTTTCTGAAACATAATTTTGAGATAAATGTTGGGAAGTATTAGTAGGAGTAAACAAGCACACATTTGCATAACACACACCCCATTTTGTTTTTCAATAAAATAGGTTCCCATAAAATAGTGTGTGTATATAATGCAAGTGTGTGCTTGTGTCCTCTGCATACTAATACAGGGTTTTTCTTGCTTTTGAAAATATTTTGGTGTCTGCTAAAACAAATTATCTTGTCTGTAGTAAAAAAAAAAATATTCTAAATTGCTATTACCTCTTTGCCATTTTTGTTAAAGGGGTCATCGGATGGCCATTTTCCACAAGTTGATATGATTCTTTAGGGTCTTAATGAAAAGTCTATAATATACTTTGGTTAAAAATCCTCAATGGTAGTGTAAAACAACACCCTTTTTACTTTGCCAAAATCAGCTCTGCAGAAATCATCTCATTCTGGTCGAGGCTGCTTTAAATGCAAATGAGCTCTGCTCGCCCCGCCCCTCTCTTCTCTCTGCTGCTCTGAGAGATTGTTTACTTTAGCCACATTTAGCGCGTTTAGCCGCTAAACTTGCTAACTAGCACATTATTAGGAAAGGCAACCGCAAAGATTCATAAAAAAACCCTTATCAGGGCTCGACAATAAGGAGTGCCCGATGGCCGGGGGCCAACGTGAAAGACGCTTGGGACAGTTGACGAATCTGTCACTGGCCCGATCGGGCCACTGCTGCGTTGTCACAAAAGTTTATCATTTGCACGTGCCTTGCTCAATTAAAAAGTCAAGCGACCACAGAGAGACGCAACTCTGATGGACAGAGAGCCTACAAAAGTATGTCAAAATACCCGTTTTGACGTGTAACTTTGTAGCTAATATTTATACAGTGGTGTACAGATGCACCGATCGACCAGACATATTTCAACCGATCTCTGTTCCGGGCTTGCACAAGAATTGCACGCATTAAATTTTCAAAACTTAGTGTGTGTGGAAATAGTACGAACTCTTTAAACATCCGTTAACAGAGGCCAGAGATGCTGAAGACGAACGCAAAAAGGAAAAAATACTGTAGCAGGCAGAGCAAGATCACTGTTCACATTGCGCAAAATACTGGAAATATTATCCTAAATATTGAAACGGGGTTTATATTAATGCATCTCTGAGGGGAACTGACTGTATTAAGAAATGTTTACAGGGCATTTTCTTTTCATTTGCCTCTGTATAATGCATTTAAAGCTGCGTTCATAAGCACTGCTTTGTTTACAGCGGTAACCAAGGAAACGCTGTTTCATTATTCCAAAAGCTACACCTGCTGGCAGAGAGGAATTTTGTGTTCATTCAGTCTGTCTGCTGTTTTCCCTAAAGCATCGTTTCATTTCTAATAAATAATTTTTGAACAAACAAATAATGTTTGAACTTTATATTTGTTAGGCTAGTAGGTTTTGCTGTCATATTGAAATTGGAATCGAGAATTCTACTAGTTAATTGGTATGTAAAATTTTGTTGTCATTTAAGCTTATTTATTAAAATAAAAGATAACATGAGTCAAAAACAATGATAACAGCAACTATTTTCATTTTTTGTGGCAGGACCGGGCAGAACAAATCCTTAGCGTTGAGCCCTGCTTAGACTCACTTCTGCTGTAAGTGAAGCTGGATCATGAATGATTCGCACGAACATAGACGGATATATGTAGATTGGGAGGCACATTCCCTTCACAAACAAATGTAATCCACTACATCTTCAGCGGCTCAGATGTCAGGAGTGAATGACGACCACTACGTTTATTATTACATCCAGCAACACAACACCTCAATCGCTCAATTGGAGATATTCTTGTCTAACTTACATCCCTGCTCTGTCATCGAAACAACTGATACAACTGATCTAAGGTAAGACGCTCATGTCAATCAACTATCGTGGGAGCGGCCTCTGTCGGTGTGACGCCACGCAGTCATCTGAGAATGGCTCGATTTGAAAAAAGGGGATTTTTTTTTACAGATTAATTAAAAATTTAAGTATACATCATTAAACTATAATGAGATTTTTATCATTATAGGGTAGATTTGTACATGCACTGCCAACACACATTAATGTTCAAACAACATGTAAAAGTGAACTTGGCATCCGATGACCCCTTTAATGTTAATATGTAGCATTTTTAATAACATTCTAAATTCCTTTTTTTTTTTTTTTTTTTTTTTTGAATGAGCACTTTTTAACTGAACTGTTAACTGTTATTGAACTGTTAACATTGCTTTGCTTGTTTAGGTAATATTGTTATTGCTACCCTGGCTGTGTTTGCTTCATCATTCTGTTGTGAGGAGAAGGATCTTTTGTAATCTCCTAACGGACAGGATGAGCACACAGTGTTTCCATGTCCAGTAAGGGACCTAACATGCAATATTCAACCAACGTTTTGTTTGGCTTGCCTCTTGTAAAAATGGGAACTGGTCCAGCAATTTATGGTGAAACTGTTTCAGAGGAGGTGCTATTCTTTGTGTTTTTTGTTTGTTTGTTTTTAGTGAAGGGAAGGACCTGTTAGCGTTTATTGTTGTTATGCTTGACATTTAAAATAGTTTCTGTTATGTTGACATTTTTGTGGTTACTGTTGTGCTGAAAAGTAGACTACATGAGTAATCAACTTAATTTGTTTATGCTACTTAAGTTCCTCTAACTTATTGTAGTTTGTAGGCTGGACAATTTCATTTGTTGTCATATTCAAAAAGACTGCAAAGGTTGTGTTAATTTTGTTTGTTAGGATACTGTGTGTGGTTTGTTAGCCACCACGAAGACTTAATACTCAACCAACATTTTTTGCTTCCTTGTCTCTCTGAAAACATCGCAGTCTTAATATACAAGGTTTGTACTAAGATCTCCTTTTTCATCTTTGGGTTTTTCTATGGGTGTGTTTGAATTAGTGTACCTATGCATGTTTGATAGCATTGACATAGCATTGTATTTTCTTTTGAAAACAAACTGGTCAAACCAGTTTATTATAAAAGTGAAATTATTGCAGCAGTATTTCAGTAAATATAGAATGAATAGAAGAGGAACAGATCAGTTTGGTATTGTCTACATTGTCTCATCAGTGTAACAGAATAATTCATAAAATGTTTGGAAATGCACATCTGAAAATGTAATTGTTTAATTTTTACTATTTTTTTTTTATTGCTTCTGAGTGGCTAAAGAAGTTCAGTTGCATGTTTTGTATTGTCTGTTTGTAGAGCATTGCCTGTAAAATGAGTCTCGGTGAGAAGAGAGAGGAGGAGGATGGTGTTCACACACACAAAGCAACATCTCCAGAACCCAGCTGTGTGTCTATGAACAGTGACACATCCATGGATTTTCCCCTTCAGTTCAGTAATGGAGCAGTGACCTCTGAGTCTGAGTAAGTTTTTTTTTTTTTTTTTTTTTTTTTTTTTTTTTTAATGCAGATAAACAAACAAACAAGGCTTAATGCCTTTTTTCTAAAAATATAAAATTCATAACACAACATTTCAGACACACAAACAGAAAACCTTTTCACACCTGTTTATTTATAGTGATTTCTGTTATGTTTTTAGATATTATTTATAGCATACTAGTTTAATGCACAGTAAATCAAAGAAACAAAGCATTGTTTAATTTATGCCTTTGACCATTATGACACCTGTGGCCTGTTGCATGAAGCTAGCTGAACAAACTCAGTTTCACAGTAGGTTTAGAGTTAAAAAGCCAAACAAATCCAACCTGGTTTACATCCGGTTCAGGGGCCTCACAAAGCTTGATAATGAGCACAGCTACAAACATGTCTTAAAGATACGCAAAGTCTGCAGATAATTTTCAGTCTTAAATTTCTTGATTGGGAATTGGAGGGCAATCTCCATAGCAATAAAAAATTATGGTTGACATCCTCTACTAAAATGTGTTTACAAATTAGATGTTTTTTTAGACCGCTAACAACATGCTACCTGAACCTGTGTGAATGTAGTGTCATTTCAGATTAGAGTTCAGAGTTTGCTATGCTGGAACATTTTACAGCAAATTTTGATTTAGTTTTGGGTGTAGTCTTTTGTCTAAAGTGCTATTTCATATTTTAGTCATCTGAATTGTTTTAGTTTTAGTCTAGATTCAGTCAAGTATGATTTCAGTTGACTAAATCTATAGTAGATTTAGTCAACTAAATTTAATAGGTTTAGTTACAGTTTAAGGCATTCGTGTCATTGCGCTTTTATATATTTATCTGTATGTCTGCTCTTCTCTTTCTCCCAGACGTTGATATTTTTAAGCATTTTATGAGACGTACAGCAAATTTATACTAGCTTATGTTTTGTCAGGTCGATATGTTAGAGTTGAAATGTTAGAGTTCAAATCTAACCTATCTTCCAAGCAGGAGATTAATTCTGACTGGATCCCTCTCTAACATCTTTCTCAGTTTTTATTAATGGACAAAAATGTCAGGAGATTTTCATCATAGTTTTTGTCATTCAAAATGGTTTCAGTAGGTGCGTTTACATGGAGCATTGTAATCGGTTTAAAAAGTCTGATCTGAATGAAAATGCTCCATATAAAAACCTCAATTGGAATAAAAATACTTAAACCGAATGAAATTGTAATTGGTTTGAGAGGGGTGGGATAAACTTTTTCTATAAACATGGCAGAATTTTAAACAAAATTAAGCACGTTAAACCGATTACTTTGTGTCTATGTCAAGCAGGACAGAGCATTCATGGGCCGTGCCCCCATTCATCCTCACCCCTCCTTGCTTTCAAAAGCGAAAGTGAAACCGGTAAAACAGCGCACATTAGAAAGGGACTGCGCGTTTTCACGATCATCAGCAACTGCAAGCGATCACAGATTGCACGCTTTGATGCATAAAAAATTGTGTGTTTGTTTCATTTACGTAAAGTAAAACTTTTAGTATCACAGTGCAATTAATTTCAGAGCTGCGTTACAGAGGGTAATAGGCCTACTGTTATTTTATCCGTTAGAAATTAGGCCGATATGATGATGTGTTGATCAGTTGGCTGAGATCAAGCTACATTGTGTTTAGCATTTTATCTGGTAGATATATCAGTGCAACATATTTATTAGAAATGCAAATGAGAAATCGGTTTAGGTCTGTGTGTGGTAAGATAGAAGTCGACTGTATGATAAGTCGTGTTCTGGCTACATGACCGAGCGCTTAAATGAATGCAAGGGATTCAAACATTAGTCAGTTTATTCTAAGCAATTGCAAGCAGCTATTAAAAATATTAACTATTAAACTATTAAATACTGATGTTTTTCCCTCTGCTGATTTGTATTTGTTGTCATTGTACGCTATTAGCGTGTCCCAAAATTGAAAGCGCCGGCACATATAAACACCATATTGGATTAGATAACATCTCATGTAAACAGGAATGAAAAAAAGTGTATAATGTAAACGTGGCTAGTGATATTTAGTGAAATTATTTTTCGCTGGTTTTCTGTTCATCTCTCTGTTTCTGCAGAGTGAAGAGAGATGATGTGATCAGATCAGTGATGCCCCATCTGATCTGCACTGACTCTGACTGTCAGACCCTCACCAGGCAGAGAATCAAAGACCAACATAAAACCAGCATGAACAAGAAGTATGAGAGCCTGTTTGAAGGAATCAAACTAGAAGAGAAACAAACTCTCTTGAACAGAATCTACACACAGCTATACATCATAGAGGGAGAGAGTGAAGGAGTGAATAAAGCACATGAGGTTTTACAGATGGAGAAAACAGTCAGAACACAAGATGCTCCAATCTACTGCAAGGACATCTTTAAACCCTTACATGAATCAGACTTGGAGCAGAAGAACAAAATCAAGACAGTTCTTACTAAAGGCATCGCTGGAATTGGAAAAACCGTCTCTGTGCAGAAGTTTATTCTGGACTGGACTGAGGGGAAAGCCAATCAGGATGTAGATTTCATGTTTGTGCTTCCATTTCGAGAGCTGAACTTGATTAAAGATCACCAGTACAGTCTTCACAGACTTCTGCTGGACTTTCATCCTGAACTTCAAAATCTGAACTCAAAGATTTATGAGGAGTGTAAAGTTTTGTTCATCTTTGATGGTCTGGATGAAAGCAGAATTACACTGAAGTTTTCAGATGATGATGATGATGAGAAAGTTTGTGATGTGAATGAGTCTTCATCAGTGGGTGTGTTGATGTCAAATCTCATCAGAGGAGAGCTGCTTCCCTCTGCTCTTATCTGGATCACCTCCAGACCAGCAGCAGCCAATCAGATCCCCTCAAAATACATCAGCCGTGTGACAGAAGTTCAGGGATTCAATGATTCTCAGAAAGAGGAATATTTCAGGAAGAGAATCAGTGATGAGCATCAAGCCAGCAGAATCATCTCACATATTAGAAGATCAAGAAGCCTCAACATCATGTGTCACATACCCGTCTTCTGCTGGATCTCAGCCACTGTGCTTCAAAACCTCCTGAAACAAGATAAGAGTGCAGAAATCCCTCAAACTCTAACTGAAATGTACATCCACTTCCTGCTGACACAGATTAACATTAGGAATCAGAAGTATGATGAGAGAGATCCAGAGAAACTCCTGAAATCCAACAGAAGAGTGATTGTGAAACTTGCTGAACTGGCTTTCAAACAGCTGATGAAGGGCAATGTGATGTTCTATGAGGAGGACCTGATTGAGAGTGGCCTAGATATCACTGACACCTCAGTGAATTCTGGGATTTGCACTGAGATCTTTAAGAAGGAATCTGTGATTCATCAGAAGAAAGTCTACTCCTTCATACATCTGAGCTTTCAGGAGTTTTTAGCTGCTTTCTTTGTGTTTTACTCTCACACAATCAAGAATAAGAAATCACTGAAGTTCTTTCTGGATTATTGGTATTATTGGTACAATCAGGAAAACTCTCTGTATGAGCTCTTAAAAGCAGCAGTTAATAAATCCTTACAGAGTCTAAATGGGCACCTGGATCTTTTCCTGCGGTTCCTGCTGGGCGTCTCACTGGAATCCAACCAGAGACTATTGCAGGATCTACTGACACACACAGTAAACAGCTCACAGACCATCAAGACAGTCACACGGTACATTAAAGACACAATCAAGGGTAGTAGTCCTATCTATTCATGTGTCTCAGCTGACAGATACATCAGTGTGTTCCTCTGTCTCCTGGAAATAAATGATCAGACTCTGTACAGAGAGATTCAGGAGTTTGTGAAATCAGAGAATCACTCAGCGAACAAACTCACTCCATCTCAGTGCTCAACAATCGCCTACATGCTTCAGATATCAGAGGAGGCGCTGGATGAGTTTGATATGAAGAAATACAACACATCAGATGAGGGAAGAAGGAGACTGATGCCAGCTGTGCTGAACTGCAGAAAAGCTCTGTGAGTATTAATTGATGTGTTTGTCTCAAAGAACAGACATTCATTTTCATCTCTACAGTAACGTTGCAATCCCTTCAACAAATCATGACTCTTTTTGATGCAACAATAATTAGTGAAATCAGAAGCACTTTGAAGAAGTTTCATTGTCGTGTCTTCTTCGCTTAGCAAGCAATAATGACTCGTGACGACTTAAATTAAAACAAAAGAGCTACTTTATTGAAGTTTCATGCAGGATTTACAAGGAATTGAGAGAATAATTCTTATGACACATAGAACCACTCGCATAATCATCTATTAAATTACGTTATGTATTTGTCCCCAGTTTGTTGATGTACATAATGATTTCACCCTAGGCTAGAGGATTGTGTATTGTGCATTGTGCATTTTTCAGCGACTCGTTCTGTGGCCCTAATTAAGAGCATATACTTCATATACTGTAGGAAGCTATAATGTATAGAATGCACTTTCTCTTTCCATTTTGCTGTTTTTTTCAAACACTGGACTTCAAAATCATCAATGCCACTTTGGTCTTTCCTGAAGTGAACTTTTGCCTGTTTGGTGATTTTAAATAAACTGTTTTGGACTGCCACTTAAACTGAGTGAGATGTAGCCAGTGTGTGATACCACGAGTTGTCCTTGATGCGACATGGTGCTGCACTTTTTGTCTGGCATAACTGCTGTATTTTCTTATTTAGATTA
Source organism: Cirrhinus mrigala (assembly GCA_036247105.1). Classification (NCBI taxonomy): domain Eukaryota; kingdom Metazoa; phylum Chordata; class Actinopteri; order Cypriniformes; family Cyprinidae; genus Cirrhinus; species Cirrhinus mrigala. Next base: position 10,264,331 of record CM070023.1, on the reverse strand, counting down.
AATAACCACCAAATGTTTGAAAATAGATACTGTGTCTAGTGTGAGAGTATACATACATTAAATATATGTACAGCGGTACACATAAGTGATGTGTAGGTTTGCATGCATGACCAAAAAAAGGCCCTGTGTAAATAAATTCACACCGCACATTTGCATACCATTGTTGACCGCTGTTAATGCACAATCAGTGTTTTAGATTGTCCAACTGTAATACTATTTCCATTCTAACTGAAAGCATAAACCTAGGCTACACACTGCTGGTTTTTAGAGAAAAACGCAAAACTGTGACATTTCATTAAGTGATGTGCTTCACGCAGCAGCCCTAAAACCCTGCAGTGCATATGCCTCAAAAATAAAAGCTCAGCACTGTCTTAGTTTTCATTCAGTATCAATTGTAACAACTATTGGTTGATTAATTGGTTACTGGGCAGTGTGGTCCAACCTACTTATTAGTATCTGTAAAATCCACTACCGGTTGACCTCTAGTGGAGAACACAGAAACATTAACAACCTAACATATCTCTAAATTTCATCCCGTGTTATAGGCTTGCTGACTGTAAACTCACTGGTCAGTGCTGTGAAAGTTTGTTTTCCTCTCTACAATCATCAAACTCACTGAGAGAGCTAGACCTGAGTCACAATGACCTGCAGGATTCAGGCGTGAAGTTTTTGTCTGATGGACTGAAGAGTTCACACTGTCAACTTAACGTACTGAGGTTTGAGAATTTCAGTAAAATATTTAGTAAAGATATAATTAATTGACCCATCAGTGTACCTACAGCAATGATTTGTAAAATATGTTTAATATTGACTAATTAGAATTAATGGCATGTTTTGGAAACAAAGTGCAAGAGGATAAGTGTATTTTGTTCTGTGTAGATTGACAGACTGTAATCTCACTGGTCAGTGCTGTGAAAGTTTGTCTTCATCTCTACAATTATCAAACTCACTGAGAGAGCTGGACCTGAGTAACAATGACCTGCAGGATTCAGGAGTGAAGTTTTTGTCTGATGGACTGAAGAGTTCACAATGTCAACTCAACATACTGAGGTAAGACAGCATAACGCTTCACTTGGTTCTGAAATTAAAGATGGTGTCTGTGATTTTTAACTGTAACTGTGTAGGTTATCTGGCTGTATGATGACAGAGGAAGGCTGTTGTTATCTGGCTTCAGCTCTGAGTTTAAACCCCACATACCTGAGAGAGCTGGATCTGAGCTACAATCACCCAGGACAATCATTAGTCAAGCTGCTCTCTGATCCAAAATACAGACTGGACAAACTCAAGTATGTTCAACACTAACAATTGTTTCTGGTATGTGTAAATATCAAAACATCAATGTAAACTTGTTGCTGCTTTATAAAGTACATTTAATTGCTGTCAGAGACATGAAGCAGAAACAGATTCAAGATACAGACTCAGGTCACAGTCTGAATAAGAAGAAATTGTTTGCCCTCATGGCACTGAATAAAGCAGACCAGTGTAGCTGAGCGGCGTAAGATTTCAGCAGTTAGCAGGTGAATTTGAATAAAGATGCATACTGAGTGTGAAATCTCTTGTTTTTATAGTCTGGATCACGGAGGAGAGTTCAGGATTAAACCAGGACTACTGAAATGTAGGTAAAACACTCACACATTTTAATTGTTTTATTGTTATAAATGTTATATTCTTTCTTTTTGTGTTCAGATGCATGTGATCTCACTATGGATTCAAACACAGCAAACCCTCATCTCTCGCTGTCTGAGATGAACAGAAAAGTGACACGTGCGGGAGAGCAGCAGCTGTATCCTGATCATCCAGAGAGATTTGATAAGTGTCTTCAGGTTCTGTGTAGAGAGAGTCTGACTGGACGCTGTTACTGGGAGGCTGATTTAACAGGCTTTGCTGATATATCAGTGGCATATAAAGGAATCAGCAGGAAAGGATGGAGTAATGACTGTAGGTTTGGATTCAATGAGAAATCCTGGAGTCTGAGCTGTTTTGCTAACTGTTATACTGTCAGGCACAATAATAACCACACAGACATATCTGCCCGATCATGCTTTAAGAGAGTAGGAGTGTATCTGGACTGGTTGGCTGGCCGTCTGTCCTTCTACAGCATTGCTGACACACACACACTCACACACTTGTACACATTCAACTCCACATTTACTGAACCCCTCTGTGCTGGATTTGAAGTTTATTATCCTGATGATTTAAAGTTTCTTCGCACTTGTAGTTCGGTTCGTTTGATTCATTTGGTCCGGACCAAAAAGGAAAATGTTACATTTGTTCCTGGTCTGCTTAGCGTTCACACTGGCATTTTTGACAGCGAACCTAAAGATATGAACTTGAAGCCATAGTGTTGTGTTCAAAACCTTATTGGTCGGGTTGAATGACGTACATTCCTGCGAGAAACAACTGAGACACACAGTTGAGTGAAAGAAACTCATGTTACATCTCTTTAACTCACAGCTGAAAAGACTCTGGAGCAGTTTGCTCGTGGTGAGAAAGCCGTCTGACCCCAGACCAACGAACCAAGCAGTATCATAAGTCATAGCAGGAAATGTGTTACATAAAAAGCAGTAATGACTCTCTTAGTCTGTGAATAAGAATATTTGTTATTGCATTTAAAAAAAAACAAAGAGCATCTCTTCATATTAAAACGTTGTGTAATTAATTGCTCTTCTCTGCACATTACAAGAATGCTGTCTGGACAAGTGAAAAATTAATCATTATATATAGATGGATATATTAGAGCAGAGTGATGTCTAACATTCGTAAGTGTTTGCGTTTGCCAGGGCAACTATGAAACCACAGTAAGACTGTGGAGTGAACTTGTCAATCCATCTTGATGAATGATGCAGAGGAACATAAACGGTTGAACTCTGACCAATTAGAGGACAGCTTTACTGACACGTGACTTGCATAAACAGTTTGGTGCGCTTTGCAATGTTGCCTTGTGAAAGCAAACTAGGCCAAGAAGAAAATGCAACATTGTAACATCAATCCTTGTTTCGGAACAAAGCAAGCGATCTACAGGTCTGAAAACACCCTTAATTTCAGTGTGTATATAGAAACCCAAGCACTTTAACTTTGATTTTAAATAAGACACCACTGACTGCTTTGTGGTTTTATAAAGACATTTGAATGCTGCTCAACAGGAACTTTTTTTCTTCCTGAGCGCCACCTGGAGGAATATTGTTTCTCACTCACAGGAAACAGATCTTAGCAAGTGCTCTGTTACTATAGAGCGCCTTCTAAACACTTCATTACAGTTGTTAAGGGCTGTGGAGCTCATCTTACGCTCTATGTAGATGGTTGACGTCTCTCTGACTTCACACTTGCCTTTGTCTTGCACACTAGAGGGCTTGAGGATATTATGCAGTATTTATGATGTATTACGACATGACTTTCTACTAATTTCTGTTATAATACAGATTGTATAATCCTCTATATTTTTGCAAAACAATTTGCTCATTTCAGTTTACAATTTACATACACACAATATACTCACATAAACCCATATAAACTGTAAAGCACATCCCAAGTGCAAAGTGCCAAATGTTAAACTATATTATCGCCTAGCCTCAACTTTTAAGTTTTGCAAGTTTTGACTTTAAGGCAATATGGTATGAATAAACATTAGCATTGTGCATTTCTATAACACTGCTTTAAAACAATGTGTATTGTAAAAATAACAAAATCAAGTTTTCAAATAATGTTTTATTTTAATTTTTTTCATGTTTATTGCTTATGTCAACACTCTTAGATAAAAAAAAAAAAATTCTTAGTAAAATAATTGTTTTAAATATTTACAAATTTATAATCTAGAAATGTTGCCATTTTAAAATCTAATGGCAGGTGTCGGATGCCGCTAGCAATTTTGGGCCTTATGAAAGATCTACCATGACTGTAGCTAGCAGATGATATATTGTTCAAATGTAATAGAAAGATACAGTACAGTAATCAAATATTCATAGAAAATTCTTAAAGATTAAACATGCATTATATTAAACACAAAAACATATAAACAGAATGCAATATGTAATACACTGCAACAGTGACTTTTAACAATCAATTAGACACAACATAAATTAGAAAATTGTTTTTGTTTAACCTGCCAGTGACTTAAATGCCAAAAGCCAAATGCCTGGCCGCCTTGCTGGCAAAATCCTCAATCAAATCCTTAAAATTCAGTCTTAAACCCAACTGGTTTTCAGTGGACAGTATGGCAATGTTGTTCCTCTCCTGAGACATGGTTGATCTGAAGTAACTCTTTATCAATTTAAGCTTACTAAATACCCTCTCTCCGCTTGCAACAGTGAAAAAAGGAGTGCAAAAGATCCTCACAGCAATGCACACCTTTCCAAAAATGCTCTGGAGTCTTTTAGTTTTGGCTCTGAACGGTCATTTACGTTTTTGTTAAATATCAACAATGGCTTCTCCCTGAGATGTTGTTTTATGTTGAATCTTCTACTTTTTCCTCATTTTCTAGAAATAATTTTAGAAATGTATCTGGAGCTCATCTCAAGTATGAACACCTCTGATGTCTGTCTCTTTCACGTGCTATTAACCAGTATTGAAGATTCACTTCTCTAAATAGTCATAAGACATTGTCAAAAGTGAAACAATTTCAGTCCCATTTTGTGAAAGGAACATGAACAACAGCAGGACATAAAAGCTATTTGTAAATACTGTGTTAGTTCAGTTGTGTATTTTTATTGTCAATTTCTACAGCATTGTCTTTAAAATGAGTCTCTATGAGAAGAGAGAGGAGGAGAATGGTCACACACATACAGCAGCATCTCCAGAACCCAGCTGTGTGTCTGTGAAGAGCAACACATCCATGGATTTTCCCCTTCAGTTCAGTGATGGATCAGTGATCTCTGACCCTGAGTGAGTAACTAACTCTGTACTTAGCTAGTAGGTTGTAAGCTCTCCATAAAGTAACACATGCATAGTGATCTCTGCTGCCTTTCTCTTGCTCCTTTAAAAAAAGTTCAAGATTAACTTCTCACATCGGTCACAGGACATTGTTAGAATTGAAACTATTTCAACAGACAATAGATTTGTGAAAGGAGGAATGTGAACAACATCAGGAGAGAAAAGCTGTTTGGGAATAATGTGTATAAATTTGAGAACAGATGAGTTTAACGCTACTATCTAGAGTTTTTTTTTTTTTTTTTTTTAATATATATATTCTGAAATCCATAGCATTGGATCAGAAAGAAAAGTATAGAAAAGAATGCATAAGAGGAACTGTTAAATGGACATTTTTCTGTTCCTTTCTTGACACATGATATAAGATATTTGGTGGTTCAGCTGTTTATGAGAAAAGAGAAGCTATTTCAGAAGATTGTACAACATTAGCTGTGTGAGCTGTATGTGAACAACCTAAAATAACTGTGCAAAGACTTAAAATTAGAGATGGACCGATACTGAATTTCTCTGCCAATACCAATAGCCGATTATTCAGAATGATATTGGCTGTGATGCTTGGTTTGATTTTCTTAAGGAAAAAAAAAAATCTGTCCTAACCGATGCTGTTAACTATACATGGAACCCTATCATTTGCAAGGCTTTAGACTAAGACAGTTTTTTGTGATTACATTAGTGCCAGTGCAGTGCTGCTCTGCTTCGAAGCCTAGCCTCCGCTCTGCTCCGTGCATAAAGCGGGCACTGCAGACAGTGCAACAAGAGTCAGATTTTTCTGATCAGGTGAAGTGAGTGTGAGAGGCGCTATCTGTGCGGAGCATGCTTTATACTCGCCGCATCAGCGCGAGCGGCAGAAATGGCGCGAATACAAAGGACAGCGGGCGGACAGAGGATTTGGTTTTCAAGCGAAAGTAAAATAAAAGACCACTTAAACCAGAGAAGGTGAACATGTTGGTTTCGTCTTTGCTGTTTATGTCACGTTACACTATGGAGGCTTTCTTTAAATCTTATTTATTTGATTCCTCCTTGTTTGCTAAACGTGCATTCATCATGTGTATTTTTTGCTGCAACTTTTTAAGATGGAAAAGACTCGCGCTTCGTGCTGCTGCTTAAAATGATGTGCAATAGCGATCTGTCAGGTCCCATTTAAAAGCGTCAAAACGGCATTCGTTGTTTTCGTGACAATGTACAGGATTTGAAAGCTGAGAAGTTGTTTCTTATCAAGCCCCGTTCACACTACAAGCGACAGGCAGCGACAAAGCGACACGATCCCATTCATTTCAATGGAGAGCTGGCGATTTCCGGCGACAAGTGCGACAGCGACCATTGGCGACCAGATGGGGCGTGTCCAGCGATGCGACAAAGTTCTGAATCCCTCAACTTTATGCAAATGAAGAGCGACTTTCGGGAGCGACAGCCAATAGGAAAGAAGGCGGTAGAGCTCATGTGATCGTTCTCCTCTCAGCCGTAGATAAACATATGCAATGGAAAAATATAGGCTATGCTTCTCATTCGTTTTTGTTCGTATTTACATATTTAATTTATATTTATATTATATTTAGTCTTTTGCCTCCAAAATGTTTGAATTTAGCGGCAAGAAACCTGATTCGCTGTCAAGGCAACCAGTAGTGAGAACTCCCACTAGCAACCTCGTCGCCAGCCTCTTAGAGGTCAGAGGTCGCTGCTAGTGTGAACGGGGCTTTAGAAGTAAGAAAGCACCGAGCATTGGATGCGATGCGCACTACATGCATACCAGAGTATGTGAGCGGAGTGGAGCGGCAACAATTTCCCCTCCGCACTCCAAGCATTCAATAATCACTCCGCTCCAGCTCCGCTCCGGGTTTACCATTTCCAACTCCCCGCTCCAATCCTCGTTCAGCTGATTAGGAACACTGTTCCTCCTTCGCTCCGAGGAAATTTACAGCTAAAGTATTTCAGTATGTTTTTAAATATCACATAACATATATTACAATAAAATAAAACAAAATAAAATACTAGGAGAGAAGTTTTGTGGCTTATTGGACCACTAGTGCAAACAATTTTTTCTACCACATTCCTATTAAGCTTATTACATGGTTGTCAGCATTAAAAGTTATCATCTGCTTTTTTTTTCAGTGCAAATTTCATTTGTAAAGAATGAAAATAATAGTTATTTTATCTACGGATTGTTGCATTTCCTACATATTTCTGCTCTTTCGAAATCGGATACAGATGAAGCAGCGCTGTAAATTACATTTGATTGAATCCATTATTGAGATAGCAACTGCATGTGTAAATAAGTGTTGTACCTGTTTAAATCATGCTTTCATCCGAAAATATTCAGAATCTAGGAGCAAACAAATTCCTCAAACTATCCTCCTAAACCTCCCGCTCATGTATATTGCTGTCATTATATTCTTCACATTCGCTCTGAGCTCAGTGATCCATCTATATCAAGCTAGCTGACTATGTTTAAATATGCAGTTATATTACAGGCCGTTGGCATGAATTGTACTCGTGATGGAGCGGTAGTGGAGCACTCTTAGAGGAGTGAAAACCACCGCTTTTAAAAAATCCGCTCCTCGCTCCGTTCAAAATCGCACTGCTCCGCTCGCTCACATACTCTGATGCATACAGGCGTGTAGAAAAAAACTGCAGATCTGGCAATGCTGGCTTGAACTACGGGTGAGTCATATAGTCAAATGGCCTGCTTTAATATCCTATTTGTAACTGTTAATGCTTAATTGTCACGTTAATTTTGACAGCCCTAAATTAAACAGATTTTCTTCACTTACGGTATGAGTTGCAGTCTGATCCGCTGCCTTTTGATTGACAGGTTACTTTCGGCCCTGGCCATCAATCGGTGTTCAAAATCAGCCGATGCCAATAGTGAAATAATTTACTTTTATCAGCCGACACTGACTGATGGCCGATACATCGGTGCATCTCTACTTAAAACTAACAATGGATTTATGAAGTGAATGAAGTTTGTTTTTTATTAAAGTAAACTGTATGAAGGAATAAGTTCACAGAAATTAATTAGACTTAACATCATTATTACCTCTCACTGCATCACTGCTGAGTCCAGCTCTTTCTGTGTACTGTTAGTTATGCCAAACCATCTGTCACAGGACAGATAATAATTTAAGAGTCGAGGTTTCAGTTGTATACATTTTAACAAAATGTATAGTTACTGCGTTTTTAGAAAAAGCAATAATAGAGTCATGGAATCATTTAAAGTTGGATCGATTTAAAAAAAATTAAAAATAAAATTAAAAATAAATAAATAAATTAAATTAAATTGAAAATGTTTACCTTTAGGTTTCTACATTTAACATTAATACTGATGAAAACAATATCAGTTTAATACAGCGTAAATTTTTGTTTTTTATGTATACTGTTTTTCTTATGATATGAATGGATATTTATACATGAAAACATGTTGTTTTTAGTTTTTGGAAGAGGATCCCTCACTGTATTTTAAGGGTATTGAACTGAGAAATCAAATTCCCTTGATCTTTTGACATATAAGAGATCATTGTGTTATTAAAAACATTCTGTAAGTTTCAGAACTCCAAACTATTTCGTTAGTCTAAAAATAGCTTATATTGAAGCCGATCTGCCAGAACAACAGGTTGTGGGAATGTCCCACTCTATGATGTAATAGTGAGCCTAAACACCACCTCCACAGAAGATCAACGCCTGCTTCCACATCACTGCCTGTTTAGCCCTGCCCACTGTGCATGCAGTGTAAATAATGAGAAAAATAACTAGGCAAACACAGGTCTATGCAGAAACCAAACGGTAAACTTTATTTGATGAACTTCGATGACGTTTCAGACCACGTCAGTAAGAACTTGGTCCTTTGTTAACTTAATTTTACTTTCGTTAACAAACAAAGCACATTTCATCGCAGGATTTTCAGTGAGTCTGAATGTAAAAGACGATGCTTTGCAGATTATATTGGGTCCGACAGTAATGTCGCACCACACAAGTGTGATTAACTTTTTTTCATTACATGGTCATTATTGCTTTGTCTGCTAGTACAGATCATTTGATATGTACTAAGTTTTATGCATTTCGAACCTAAATCATAGCAGCATCGATCTGTGAAGGATTTAGGCATTAACTTCCAACTCTACAATCCGCCACGCCTATTCAAATGAAGCGTTCTGATGAGGGGAGTCAAAACAGGACAGAAAATAGCCTATTCTAAATTTAGTTTTTTTTTTATGTAAAAATCTTGATAACATTATAAGTGGAAAACAGTAAAAAATAATAAACAGGCAGTTCATGACCCCTTTAAAACTGCTGGTTAAATTGTAAGAATATCATAAATAGTTCCTTACACACGTTGTCTCTGATAAAATATGATGTGCTTGAAAGAAGACTGAAAGAAAACATGAAAAATTGTGTATTTTGTATTTATACATGACTTTACTGTGTAGTATAGTAATGTATGTAATTTAATATTATGCGAAATTAGTTCTAAGCTGAAATTTAGTGGTGTGCCAATCAGAACATGTGATCATTTACTAGTAAGTACACTGCATCAAAATGTATTAAAACTTTAAGAAAAATTGCAAGCAGTGACCCTGCCTAAGTGGGTGTTATGTAATGCTTTGAATTCGCTGTACAGTATTTGTAATTTTGTGTGTGCTTTAGTTTAAAATTATTATTCCTGACATTAAGCAAGATCAGCCAATCACAACATTACGGTTAAAATCGGCTGATATAGATTGGTGGCTGCAGAAATTTTCTAAAGCAAATCCAAGAGTGTTACGTTTTTTTATTATTTCTCCTTAGGCTTGTTGCGATAGTCTGTGTTACCGGTGTTAACCAAGTGAAGTCACAACACCGGTTTCGTCACTTGGCCCACTTTTTTTTGTAGTAATAAAAGTAATTTGGTTCAGTTAGAGAACAGACAGTACAATTAAAAACTGAAGCTGAACAATAGTCGCAACAACTGTTTTAAAAATATTTTGGATTTTTAAAGGCCTGATGACTGTTGCTGTTTATCTAAAAGGTGATTTTGGAAGCTCAATGGAAGACATTCGTTTCGTATTTATTTGGTTTCACTGTGTTTGCTGTGTTATTTTTATTTGTTTTGTTAATAAATGAATAATTCTATGTTTAAGATAAGTGAGTTTGTCATTGTACTGTTTTGTTGTTGTCCATTCAATCAACTGACGACAAATTGCCGCTAATTTGCCACTAGTGTGGAACAGAGGGAAAACTCTGAGGGGGGGGGGGGGGGGGGGAAACTACCCCTAACTTTCAGTACCATTTGTGATGTTAGAAAAATCAAAGATAGACTCTCAGTTTATAGCATAAATCATCTTCAATAACCATGAGCACAGCTGCAGACATGTTTAATCCAAAATTGAATCTGTAGTGGTCTACTCCTGGCCGTTTTTTCTTTTTTCAGTTGGATTCAGTTATAAGGTTAATAAAAAAAAAAAAAATCAGGAATCTAAAGTGCATGGCAAAAACAGTTGGTGTGTGTGACGTGGGACGCTTGTTTGACATGCTGGAATGTTAGAATGATCTTCTCTATTTAAGTGTTTCTTGTTTAAGTTTTTCTCTATTTAAGTGTTTCTTGTTCATCTGACTATTTCTGCAGAGAGAAAAGAGATGGTGTGATCAGATCAGTGATGCCCCATCTGACCTGCACTGACTCCAACTCTCAGACCTTAATGAGACAGAGAGTCAAAGACCAGCACAAAACCAGCATGAAAATCAAGTATGAGAGTTTATTTGAGGGAATCAAACTACAAGAGAATCCAGCCCTCCTGAACAGGATCTACACACAGCTCTACATCATAGAGGGAGAGAGTGAAGGAGTGAATGAAGAGCATGAGATTTTACAGGTGGAAAAAACAGCCAGAACACAAAACACTCCAATCTACTGCAATGACATCTTTAAACCCTTACATGAAGGATCTGAGAAGACAGACAACATCAAGACTGTTCTTACTAAAGGCATCGCTGGAATTGGAAAAACTGTCTCTGTGCAGAAGTTCATTCTGGACTGGACTGAGGGAAAAGACAATCAGGATGTAGATTTCATGTTTGTGCTTCCATTTCGAGAGCTGAACTTGATTAAAGATCACCAGTACAGTCTTCACAGACTTCTGCTGGACTTTCATCCTGAACTTCAAAATCTGGACTCAAAGATTTATAAGGAGTGTAAAGTTGTGTTCTTTGATGGTCTGGATGAAAGCAGAATTACACTGTTTTCAGATAATGAGAAAGTTTGTGATGTGAATGAGTCTTCATCAGTGGGTGTGTTGATGTCAAACCTCATCAGAGGAGAGCTGCTTCCCTCTGCTCTCATCTGGATCACCTCCAGACCAGCAGCAGCCAGTCAGATCCCATCAAAATACATCAACCGTGTGACAGAAATTCAGGGATTCAATGAGCCTCAGAAGGAGGAATATTTCAGGAAGAGAATCAGTGATGAGCATCAAGCCAACAGAATCATCTCACTAATTAGACGTTCAAGAAGCCTCAACATCATGTGTCACATCCCCATCTTCTGCTGGATGTCAGCCATTGTGCTTCAAAAAATCCTGAAACAAGATGACACTGCAGAAATCCCTCAAACTCTGACTGAAATGTACATCCACTTCTTGCTGACTCAGATCAACATAAGGAATGAGAAGTATGATGAAAGAGATCCAGAGAAACTCCTGAAGTCCAACAGAAGACTGATTGTGAAACTTGCTGAACTGGCTTTCAAACAGCTGATGAAGGGCAATGTGATGTTCTATAAGGAGGACCTGATTGAGAGCGGCATAGACATCACTGATGCCTCAGTGTATTCTGGGATTTGCACTGAGATCTTTAGGGAGGAATCTGTGATTCATCAGAGGAAAGTCTACTGTTTCATACATCTGAGCTTTCAGGAATTTTTAGCTGCTTTCTTTGTGTTTTACTCCCATGTAGACAAGAATAAGGAAGCACCGAAGTGGATTCTGCATGAAGAACATTACTGGTACAGACTTGAAAACTCTTTGTTTGATTTGCTAAAAGCAGAAGTTGGTAAATACTTAGGCAGCTGGATCTTTTCTTGCGGTTCCTACTGGGTTTCTCACTTAAGTCTAATCAGAGACTCTTACAGGATCTACTGACACAAACAGTGAACAGCTCAGAGGCCATTAAGCGAATCGCACAGTACATTAAAGATCAAATCAAGGGTGATGAACATCCCTCTACTGACAGATGTATCAATCTGTTCCTCTGTCTGCTGGAAATAAAGGATCAGACTCTGTACAGAGAGATTCAGGAGTTTGTGAAATCAGAGAATCACTCAGTGAATAAACTCTCTCCGTCTCACTGCTCAACAATAGCCTACATGTTTCAGATATCAGAGGAGGTGCTGGATGAGTTTGATCTGAAGAAATACAACACATCAGATGAGGGTAGGAGGAGGCTGATACCAGCTGTGGTGAACTGCAGAAAAGCTCTGTGAGTAGTAACACTCAGACTCAGAAGGATGTGCAAATTTTTAGTAGTGTATTTTAGTAGAACTGTTCAGCATTTAATTTTTCTCCACAGGTCCAGTGCTACTTAGTACTATCCTCACTGGGAGAATAATTATATTATATCTTTGTAAATGTGTCTGTTTCGGAGTTACTACTAATTTTTAGTAGTAAGATCTACTTGAGATCTACTTTTACAGATTTTAAATGAGACTGTCAGTCACTTTTTCCTAACATTATGCATGTGACTCACAGCTGGAAACAACACAATATACAATATGCATCAACTGGAGTAAAAGTATCCTCATCTATTCGGTGTGTGGTGGAAAATAGAAAACAGCAACTTTGTAATTTGAAAAACAACAAAACAATCAGTTGAGAATGATTGACTAACCCATTATAGACAGCCACTTGTGGTGTTCCTGAATAAGGCAACAAGTCAGAGTTTTTCAGAAACTGGGTAAATGGATGAGTTTTACAATACCAATAAATAGAGTTAGTCACTGAAAAAATTAAGAAAACTAATAAAAATAAAATAAAAAATTAAGCAACTAACTTTCACATTTTTGGAGCACTCCAGATTTTAATCCACCAACATTAAACATGTAATTAGACAAAAACAATAACAGGCTAATCAAGTGGATTGCAGAACAAAGAAAACAGTGTTTTAAACAAACACCTATTTAAAACCAATACTACTTATTAAACCATATTTCGCCCTGTGTTTTAGACTTAATGACTGTAATCTCACTGATCAGTGCTGTGAAAGTTTGTCTTCATCTCTACAATCATCAAACTCACTGAAAGAGCTGGACCTGAGTAACAGTGATCTTCAGGATTCAGGAGTGAAGTTTTTGTTGTTTGGACTGAGGAGTACAAAGTGTCAACTGGAGATACTAAGGTTTGTCATATTCAGTGATATGATTTGCTACTAAGAAGTGGACAATCCTGTTATTTTGTGTATGTATTTTAAATGTATTGCCTGCACCCTTGCCATGGGTAAAATTATGGTATTTAGATTTGTATGTGTGTTCTCTTGGAAAACCAATTCTTGTTGTTATTGTCAGTAGAACTACAGGAACCCATATGTCAGGCTGATGTAACAACAGATGTCTAACTAATTTAAATAAGTTTGAGATGAGTGTCTGCTAATATTGAGAGCTCACCTACTGATGAAGACTAGAAAATTAGTCATAATCGATGTGGTCAATGCACAGAACACAGAAAACAATATGTGAACCCACCATCTCATCTTTACTAAACCATATTTTATCATGTGTTATAGACTTGCTGGCTGTAATCTCACTGATCAGTGCTGTGAAAGTTTGTCTTCATCTCTACAATCATCAAACTCACTGAGAGAGCTGGACCTGAGTAACAGTGATCTGCAGGATTCAGGAGTAAAGATTCTGTCTGATGGACTGAAGTGTTCACACTGTCAACTCAACGTACTGAGGTAAGACAAACAGATAAGGATTAACATAGTTATGAAATTAATGATGCCCCCTGCTTTGGTCCTGATCTCCTGTATGTTTATAATATATCTGCAGACTCCAGTGTGTCTGAAGATTTTGGGTTTGTATTTTCTCCAGCCTGTTGTTTTTAGAAATTTATTCACTGGTTAAAATGTCAAAGCTGTAAAGAGTGGAGATTAACTGAAACTGTTACTGAGATCAATTCTGTTCCATCAACACTGTGACCCTGAGTAAAACAAAGAACCCAGATTTACTTAAACTGAATTTGTAGTAACTTGTAATCAGTGCTCTGTGGAGAAAAAGTTCTACACTGAATGAATTAATTATTTAATTTAAAGCTGAGTTACAGGAATCTGAACACTCCTGTGTGTGAATCAGTTTAAGATGATCTGTAGTCACAGATGGTGTGATGACTTGTTCGTAGATTATCTGGCTGTATGGTGACAGAGGAAGGCTGTTGTTTTCTGGCTTCAGCTCTGAGTTCAAACCCCTCACACCTGAGAGAGCTGGATCTGAGCTACAATCACCCAGGACAATCATTAGTCAAGCTGCTCTCTGATCCAAACTACAGACTGGACAAACTCAAGTATGTTCAACACTAACAATTAGTGGTGATAAAAATTAGACAACAGTTTATGAACACTTGATTTTTTCTTTCTTTTCTTTTTTTTTTTTTTCCGGAAATAATCTTAACTGTTCATACATTTTACCATGCTAGTAGAACAGTGTTTTACAAAACAAGCAAGGCACTTTTTGCAGGATTTGAATGAGTTAGGGATGTTATAAAGATGCAATATTCTAACTTGTCTTGCTATGGCTGCTATGGGCTTTCATCTGGAAAAGCTGCTGGTGTAGGGTTTCAGTCACTTTAAAACAACTCACTATTTTGCAAAGTCAGTGAAAACTAGAAAGTTAGGCTGCCGGTTAAATAGGGTTTGTCAGATAATTAAGGAAATTAGCATAAGGTGCCAGGTCAACACCAATAACTGGGAGGTATCTGAAAGTGTTCTCTAATTTTTGAATGTAAAAGTATGAAGCTCAAGACTTGAGGAACTTTCATTACCCAAATATGAAATTTGTGTCATCTGTTTGACTCTCATGTACCATGGTTTTGATTAACATATTAATTTACCATGGTATACTGAAAAACAAAAAACAAAAACAAAAACAAAAAAACGATACTACAATTACAATCTTAAAAACATTGCCTTTTTAGTGTAGTGAAGTCTCTGTAATTTGCTGTTTGTGTGTGTCTGTATTTTCTTTATTATAATGTAAAATGAGCAACATCTTTTTTTACAGTGTGGATTATGGAGGAAAGATCAGAATTACAAAAGGACCACAGAAGTGTAGGTCACACATTTTTTAATCATAGATCATTTGTTGTGTTATAAATGTTAAAATATCTTTTCTATAATCTGAACACAGATGCATGTGCTCTCACACTGGATCTAAACATAGCAAACACTCTTCTCATTCTGTCTGAGACGAACAGAAAGGTGACACACGTGCACAAGAGCATCCTGATCATCCTGAGAGATTTAAGAGGTTTCCTCAGATTTTGTGTAGAGAGTGTCTGACTGGGTGCTGTTACTGGGAGGCTGAATGGAGTGAGAGGTGAGGGGTTAATATATCAGTGACATATAAAGGAATCAGCAGGAAACAAGGGAGTAAGGACTCTTGGTTTGGATACAATGAGAAGTCCTGGTGTCTGAACTGTTTTTATAATAGTTTCACTGCCAGACACAATGATGAAAGCAAAGGCATACCTGTCCCTTCATGTCGCTCTACGAGAGTAGGAGTGTATCTGGACTGGTTGGCTGGTCGTCTGTCCTTTTACAGCATCTCTCGCACACACACACTCACACACTTACACACATTCAACACCACATTCATTGAACCCCTCTATGCTGGATTTATGGTAGATTATGGCTCCTCTGTGTCTCTGTGTGAGATTTAACAGCTCAGAGATTTAAATAAGACACAGTAATCACATAATCTCTCTCTTAAATTCACACAGCTGTCCGAGTCTTTTTCTCATTAAATCTTAATTACAGAGTGTATACACAAACTAGGGCTATGCAATTTTATTTATCAAACATTATTTATGATTTAGATTTTGGCTTCCAGCTATTAAGAAAACAAGATAATCACAGAAAAAAACAATTATTGTAAGCTATTGTAATATTACTGTTTTAGACCTTCCTGAAGAAATGAGCCACTTTTTTTTTTTTTAAATCTCATTTGTATGTTTGTTTTGTTGTATTTATTTGTCCTTTGTACAATTGCTTATTTTCTTATTGTATACTTATTATCTTACTGTGTAGTTGTTTGAGAACTTTCCACTTAAATTAATTATTTTAGTATTACTTTTTGTAGAAGTTTTGAAATTGGTATTAACAATTGTGAAATTATATGACTCAAAAATTAAGGGTAGTTTGATAATATTTCATATCTGCTTGTATGTTTGTGGGTATACAACATAATTGTGGGTATTCTCAATTGTATTTTATTTTATTCTCACATTATGCAATTTACGCTTGCTTCAATATCTAAAAATCTATTTAATAGAAAGTTATGATTAACATTGTTATTGTTATCCCAGTGACTAATTAAATGTAATTTTCTCACAATACTTTTTTTTTTTTTTTTTTTTTTTTCATGTCATTGAGCAATATAAGTCAATGCTGTTAGATATACAGTGGTGGCCAAACTTATTAGAACACTAGTATTTTCACCAGCTAACAAATGGTTTTAAGGCAGTTATTTCTATCTTTTGCTGTAGTGTGTCAGTAGGAAATAACAGGTTACATTTCCGAACATTCATTTTGCGATTAATTGTAATAATCCAGTGAGATTTTTGTTTGCACAAAGAGTCTGACAACAGCCAGTGGTCCACAGAGAGATCTGATCTCATCATCAAGTCTGTCTGGAATGACATGAAGAAACAACAAACTGAGACAGACTAAATCCAGAAGAACTGTGGCAACATCTCCAAGAGACCTACCTGTAAAGCTACTGTACTGTTAAAAGATTTAGGCACTTGTGTATAAATGCTGTAAAATGAGGATGCTGTCAAAAATAATGCCATAAATAGATTTTTATCAGTTAACTTATATTAACTAAATGAAATCAACATTTGGTGTGACCATCTTTTGCTCTTAAAGCAGCTTTTGCCCTAGGTGTCCAAGGTGGTGGAAGATCTGATGGGGGAAAAAAGAAAAAAAAAAAATCACTGAATCTTCAGTGATGGAGCAGCATCACAGTTTAAAAACAAATTCATTTGGTCATTCATGTCCACAATTTTCGGGGGCAACTTTCAAGGCCTTAAGGTATAACTATTTATTCAAATGTGTTTATATCATTATGGACTTGTGTGTTAGAAGGCTACATATGGTGTTCTTCAGTGATGCTCATTTGACTTTAATCCAGGTGGAATGACACTTCTTTGTCACAAGTCATGGAAAGGGAGCTGTTAATGGAGTAGGTGGGACAGTGAAAAGGTGCATTAGTTCAGCTGTGCTAAGCCACAAGGTTATTGCGAACAATGCACAGTCCATCGCAGAAACAGCGGTGCATTACTGCCAGAACATCAATATTAAACTAGTTATGGAAAGGGACATCCAGATGTTCACACATGAACACCAGCCAGTGTGTCTGTGGACTAATGTAAGACCTCTCATAGGCATTCAGAGTAATTTTGAGTCGACAAAAGTGACATGATGGTTTGATTGTTGATTTCCCAAAAAGATTTTGTGTATTTCAGACACGTCACATCCATATGAGTTTTGTCACATCAATAATTTTCCTCAAAATGCACTTGATAAAAAACTTAAATATTTTAAACATTGATATTTTTATGTTCAGCTTAGACACCTTTATCATGTGAAGATCAATATTTATACATTTGACATTTGAAGTTCACTTGATGTGTCATGTTTACAGACCGTTGTGTAAAACCGTTGTGTAAAACTTAGACATATTTGAAAAAAATCTGTGCTGCAAACTTTACATATTTCACATGCTTTTAAAAAATCCAGTGTTTAGTTGATCTTGATAAGCGCTCATTGTTACAGTTGTAAACACAATGGCTTTCTTCTTCCATGACAGGGTTTGGCATCACAGCATCTTTGTTTCCAGGCGGAATTTTAAAGAACGCGACATACCTGTCTCCAGTCTGATATTTCAGTGATATCTGATGAAAACTTTGAAACTCCTAAAGTGTTTCCAATTTTGTGTGCTATCAGATGTTTAGCCAATGGGCGTGACGTCCGAGTCTCTATCACTTGTGTTTATATGTTTGAAGACATTTTTCATCTTAGCACAGGTAAAGTTAGAGCATTACTGTAAATGCTTTTGTGTTCATATTGAGATTAGATGTGCATATATTCAGAAATGAAGAAAACTGATTCACTTGTGAATTCACTTGTGAGTGTCACTGATTCATTTTACACACGCCCAACTCTGTTTTCCTCACAAGTAAATATACAAACCTGTTGAACCGCTTTGTCAAAAATAAAAATGTGTCAGCAGACTCCATTTTGTGAAAGAAAGAAGTTAACAACATTAGGAAAAACTCTTTGTAAATAATGGGAATCAGTTTGAGAACAGTTTTTTTTTTCTTGTTAGAGACAGAATTTATGAACTGAATGAAGTTTGTGTTTGATGTTCTTCATTGCTGACAGAGGTAGGTTTGAACTAAAATACTTCTGGATTTATTTTCAGTATCATTTCCTATTTAATAGCATTTGTAAATATTTGTCATAAATCCACTGTAATTTCAGTGTTTTTTTCCCTTTATTCTCCATATTTAGGATTTTTTATCTTCAAAGCTTTCCATACAAAATACCTAAATAAAACAGAAACTAAATTATCTTGTAAAAATGTTATGTTGTTTATTTAGGATGAATCTGTTTGACCTGACAATAACTAAATGATTAATACATTACCACATAGTCAAGGATACTTTTAACTTAATATTGTTTTGAATAGTGTATTTAGGGCTGGGCAATATCGCCAAAAATGATTACAATAAATTTGATAATTTTATTTCTTTCAAGTTTAAGGCAGATTTTTGCTTCTGAAAGTTTTAGAAACCAGACCGTTAATTGTGGTTTTAAACTACTTTATATTTTTTTGGTCAGAACATGACAAACATTCACACTTCATTTTCATGTTCTAATGAGTGTTACTGTTTCAAATCATGAATCAGGTTTGCGTTGCCTGAATTTGACACGTATCTAAAGCACAGTTTGCAGTGCAGACTGCAATATTAATATTATTATTGAGTTGACAGTAGTAGTAGAAATGTAATTATGACTGTTTGAGTTTTATTAAAATTAACCATTGTTCTTCCGTAGTAGCATACATTTAGATCATGATAAAACCACATATATAGCACCTCAATACCATGGTAAAAATGTAACTATGTGATTTCTAGGTATTTGGATGAAAATACACAAATGCTATAGCTTAATCACAAAAACACTATAATTATATTCTGTAACTCCTTTAATACATTTAATACATGTCTACATTAATTGTACATTTCTGTTCTGTGTGTTTCAGTAGCACTGCCTGTAAAATGAGTCTCTGTGAGAAGAGAGAGGAGGAGGAGGAGAATGTTCACATGCATAAATCAGTATCTCCAGGACCCAGCTGTGTGTCTATGAAGAGTAATGAGTCCATTGGGATCCCTCCTAATCTTAGTGATGGAGCAGTGACCTTGTACTCTGAGTGAGTATAATGTTATTTCACTGTTTGAGTGGATTGCCATTCGCTAACTTTCCTTCATCCTTGACTCGGTTGCAACTCCAAATGCTGATCAAATGCAACAGCACTGGAGAAGACCAGCTGCCCTTACCAAAAAGAAGTATACTTCAATTTTATTTCATTAAGTATACTTAAAGGTCACATGTTTTATTCCTTTATAGAGTTTTATTTTAGGTTTTGATATATATTTGCAGTATAAGTACCAAAATCTCAATATATTTTTACAGCTCCTTTCTCAGGAGCTCTGCTAAGAACAGGTCTGTCTGATTAATATTCATAAGCCTTTCTTCTGGTTGGCCTGTTGTTTTCTGAGTGACGCACGGCCAGGCCAACCACAGGTAACTAGGGTCATGTATGCGGTAGCCTGCTGTGGCTTGTTGATTGATACTCACAACTAATGTCGATAGAAACATCGGCAATGATGGTTAATGCTTGCGCAAATGTGGTCCGGCCTTACATGCTTAAGCCGAACTGGCAATGACAGGTGACAGCCAACTACCTCCTCAAACGCGCTTATTACAAGAAGATTTTTTTAGTTTTTTCGAACACCGAATACAGTAAGCTACATAACTATTGCTTTCCTACTGATGCAGTAAAGCCCATTTCAAACTGACGTTGATTCCAGAAAATTACCAGAGTGCCTTTTGTGTGAACGCAAACACATCTGGGGTTGGGGACTGAGTAACATTGTCGGTCGGGATCAGTCCTGTAATGAGCACTGTGTGAACAAAAGCCAGAACCGATGCCATAAAGGTTGTGTTGCAGTGATGAAGCACATTACGTGAGAACATATGCTGCAAAGAGTAAAGATAAACTTGTTAATAATGTTTGTTACTCTTGCAATATGCATTACATTCTGGGTGTGGCGTTTGGGGTGGTGACTGAAGGGGGTGACTGAGTAGATCGGATGCCACATTTTTACAGAAGTCACAATGGCTCGTGAAAAGGCACAGCTACTTTAGGCAGGCTGCATGCATTTTGCTGTGGATTGACTGTTGTGAAACTTATATGGTAGTTACATATCCCCTAGACCTCAGTTATCATGAAAAAGCCAGGAAATTTCAGTTATGACAATATGGGACCTTTAAGTTCAAATATATTATATAAGTATACTTTATGTAGTAAGTATACAAATGTCAGTTTACTAGTGGTATACTTGTAAGTGTACTATTTCAATACTCCTTGGGACTAAATTGGCCCATTTTCTATTATAAAAAGGTATACATTTAAGTATATTTTAAGTATAACAGTAGTAAACTTTGAGTACACAACTAGTTTATATCTATGTTTTAGTTTGTACTGCAACTACACTAAAAATGAACCTATAGATATACTGATAGTTTACTAATTATATACTTGTAGCATTTTTAGTACACTTTGAAGTATAGTCTCAGTAAACTACTAGTTTAGTAGATTTATACTGCAAGTATACTCGTAATTTTTCTTTAAGTGAACTTTACATCATACTTTTAAGTATACTACTGTGTCCCTATTAGGTATTAATTTGTATATATTTTGTTATATGAATATCTGAACATACAAAACATCAAAAGAAAGAACGGGGTATCTGCTTGTAAACAAAAACATTTTATGCTTCATACATTCTTTTTTTATAAACACTTGAATGTGGGTAAGTTTTAATAAATAATATAAAAAACAATATAATTTAATTGAAATAATAATAATAAAAAAAAACAAATAAATAAACAACATTTTGAACAAGTTTAAAAAAGACTATGAATTGGATTCAAAATGATATTCAAAACATAGATGGAGTCGATCAACACTTCAGAGCTTGACAGTCATTATTACCTCTTAATGGGTTACATTTTATTCTATAACGATTCAGTTTTTATGCTGTTTTACGACTGATGATTGTGTTAAAATCGTGTGGAAGCATCTGTTGTTTCGGTTTTTTCTTTCTTTGTGTTTTGGAAATTCTGTAAAGAGGATGTGTAATATCGCCCGCTACCATATAACAATAAAAACATGGATTCTTAGAGAAAAATATTGCTCAAATATATTTAGACTTTTTCTAAGTATAAGTCAAGTATATTTAAATGTCATTTTAAGTATATTTCTGAGAAGTACATAAAGCACATTTCTGAAAAGTACATGAAAAGTAGATTGCAAGTATACTTTCCTATTTTTTAGTTTAAAAGAAGTATACTAATAGCACACTTGAATAAACTTCTTTTTCGTAAGGGTAATTCAAAATGACTCTGAAATAAACTCAAAATGACCTTGAATTATAGTTTCATTTGCATTAATCAGCCGTGAATACAAGGCTGAGTAATGATTGAAAATCAAGTGAACCTAAAGAGGGTTTTAAACAGGGACTGAAGAAACAGATGTGAGAAAGAAGAAAACTCTGCCATCTAGTGGCCATTAGTTCCACTTCTTGTTTTTCCTCATGTTGCATGGATGGGTGACCAGAGCAGAACCTCTCTGAAGTTGAAGGAAGAGTTTCTGACAAATATTTAACATACTATTATACTGTCTGTTGATCAAATAAATCTATCAAATGCCTCCAGAAGACCTAGAATATAGTGCATGAAAATGTGTGCAGTGATTTTATAATGTTTGTGCATAAAAATGTTTTATGCACAAGGGCCAGCCTGTGGTCCCCACAATGTTAAAAAATTAATAAAAATACTAAATGATGTTTATCTGAAAGTGTAACGATACAAACATGTTTCCTGTAAGAGGTAGGTTTAGGGTTAGGGTTGGGTTAGGGGATAGACAATATCGTTTGGTCAGTATAAAAACTATAGAAGTCTATGGAAAGTCCCCACAATTCACAAAAACAAACCTGTGTGTGTGTGTGTGTGTGTTCTAGTCCTTTTTTAAACTAAATGGTAATACATGTTATATGATTTACTGTAAATCGATCCCATCTGACTTATACCCAGCCCCACAGAAAATACTGAGATACTGAGTGTTGGATCAGTGCATCCCTAGTTGCAACTGAAAGCAGTGTGTTGGACTGACACTTTTGTCTAAATATAGGATCAAATCAGATCTTAGAGTTTGGTGTGCTGAAAACATTTGTAATTGTTTTTACACAGTGACAGTTTTGTCTTATTTTATCTCACTGTTTCTGCAGAGTAAAGAGAGATGATGTGATCAGACCAGTGATGCCCAATCTGTTTTGCACTTACTCTGACTGTCAGTCCCTCATCAGAACACACAACACAGAAGCCCTGCAGAAAGTCAAAGACCAACACAGGGCCAGCATGAAGAACAAATATGAGAGATTATTTGAGGCAATCAAACTAGAAGAGAATCGAACTCTTCTGAACAGAATCTACACACAGCTCTACATTATAGAGGGAGAGAGTGAAGGGGTGAATGAAGAACATGAGATTTTACAGATGGAGAAAACACCCAGAACACAAGACACTCCAATCTACTGCAATGACATCTTTAAATCCTTACATGAACCAGGATGTGAGGAGAAAGACAAAATCAAGACTGTACTTACCAAAGGCATTGGTGGAATTGGAAAAACCATCTCTGTGCAGAAGTTCATTCTGGACTGGACTGAGGGAAAAGCCAATCAGGATGTAGATTTCATGTTTGTGCTTCCATTTCGAGAGCTGAACTTGATTAAAGATCACCAGTACAGTCTTCACAGACTTCTGCGGGACTTCCATCCTGAACTTCAAGATCTGGACTCAAAGATTTATGAGAAGTGTAAAGTTGTGTTCATCTTTGATGGTCTGGATGAAAGCAGAATTACACTGATGTTTTCAGATGATGAGAAAGTTTGTGATATGAATGAGTCTTCATCAGTGGGTGTATTGATGTCAAAACTCATCAGAGGAGAGCTACTTCCCTCTGCTCTCATCTGGATCACCTCCAGACCAGCAGCAGCCAATCAGATCCCCTCAAAATACATCAACCGTGTGACAGAAATTCAGGGATTCAATGATTCTCAGAAGGAGGAATATTTCAGGAAGAGAATCAGTGATGAACATCAAGCCAGCAGAATCATCTCACACATTAGAAGATCAAGAAGCCTCAACATCATGTGTCACATACCTGTCTTCTGCTGGATCTCAGCCACTGTGTTTCAAAACCTCCTGAAACATCACAGTGCAAAAATCCCTCAAACTCTGACTGAAATGTACATCCACTTCCTGCTAACTCAGATCAACATCAGAAGTCAGAAGTATGATGACAGAAATCCAGAGACACTCCAGCAGTCCAACAGAAATGTGATTGTGAAACTTGCTGAACTGGCTTTCAAACAGCTGATGAAGGGTAATGTGATGTTCTACGAGGAGGACCTGATTGAGAGCGGCATACACGTCACTGATGCTTCAGTGTATTCTGGGATTTGCACTGAGATCTTTAGGGAGGAATCTGTGATTCATCAGAGGAAAGTCTACTGCTTCATACATCTGAGCTTTCAGGAGTTTCTAGCTGCTTTCTTTGTGTTTTACTCTTGTGTAGTCACAAATAACAAATTACTGAAGTTGTTTCTGGGTGAAAGATATCAGTGGAAAAACACACTATATGAACTACTAAAAGCAGCAGTTGATAAATCTTTACAGAGTGAAAATGGACACCTGGATCTTTTCCTGCGGTTTCTTCTGGGCATCTCACTGGAGTCCAATCAGAGGCTCTTACAGGATCTACTGACACACACAGTGAACAGCTCAAAGACCATCAAGAGAATCACTCAGTACATTAGAGACACAATCAAGGGTGGTGAACGTGTCTCAGCTGACAGATGCATCAATCTTTTCCTCTGTCTCCTGGAAATGAAGGATCAGACTCTGTACAGAGAGATTCAGGCATTTGTGAAATCAGAGAATCACTCAATGAATCAACTCTCTTCTGCTCACTGCTCAGCAATAGCCTACATGCTTCAGATGTCAGAGGAGGTGCTGGATGAGTTTGATCTAAAGAAATACAACACATCACATGAGGGTAAAAAAAGACTGATTCCAGCTGTGATGAACTGCAGAAAAGCTCTGTGAGTATTATTGTATATGATTGGAAATTAATTTGAATGACCTTATCTGCTGGTAGGGTCTCCCTAGGCAAATTGGTCCCAGGTGAGACGCCAGACAAAGGGTGATTCCCCGCATAATCCCCTGTGGTACACAGGAGTCAGGTTATTGAGACCCTGCTAGGAAAAGGGATACAAGGGCCATCTCCTGGAGCCAGGCCTGGGAGAGGAGCTTGCAGGCGAGCACTTGGTGGTTGGGCTCTGGCCCATAAAAAAAAAAATAACATGGGGCCTTCTCCTTGTGGGTTTACTACCTGCAAGGAGAAACACAGGGGATCGTTGAGATGTACAACGGACAGCAGGGGCAGGGGGCCATGCAGATTAGACCTTGGTTGTGGAAACTAGCTTTTAGTACATGAAATATGACTTGTCTGGTGGGGAAGGAGCCAGAGTTATAGACTCAGAGAAGAACCACTGCTCCTCTGTAGTAAAAGAAGCCAGTTGAGGTAGGTCGGGTATCTGGTAGGGATGCCTCCTGGACGCCTTCCGGTGGAGGTGTTCCAGGCATGTCCATCTGGAAAGAAACCCAGAGACAGACCCAGGACAAGCTGGAGGGATTATATCTCTTGGCTGGCCTGGAAATGCCTTGGGATTCCCCAGGATGAGCTGGAGGAAGTGGTCAGGGAAAAGAGGTCTGATGCACTGCAATAAATATTTATAGTATCTAAACAAAAAGTAGCGTGACTAAACATGTTTGTCAGTCAGAGTTCACATTAGTTATATGATTAATACTATGTATCCACCATCTCCTATTTATTGAACCATATTGCATATTGTATTATAGACTTGCTGGCTGCACTCTCACTGGCCAGTGCTGTGAAAGTTTGTCGTCTTCTCTACAATTATCAAACTCCTTACTGAGAGAGCTGGACCTGAGTAACAGTGACCTGCAGGATTCAGGAGTGAAGCTTCTATCTGATGGACTGAAGAGTTCAAACTGTCAACTCAGCATACTGAGGTAAGAAAAACAGAAGAAGATTCACTTGTTTATGAAATTAAATTAATTTAAATGTGTCTTTTGCATCAAATTACAAATTATACTGTGATATAAAAAAGGGTAAATAGAAAATGGAATGAAATTTGTGTTTTTCCTATCCATAATTCAGTTGCGCATTGTACCTAAAGAAAAAAAAATTTTTTTTTTGATGTTGAGTGTTTGTGTGTGTTTGTAGGTTATCTGGCTGTATGGTGACAGAGGAAGGCTGTTGTTTTCTGGCTTCAGCTCTGAATTCAAACCCCTCACACCTGAGAGAGCTGGATCTGAGCTACAATAACCCAGGACAATCATTAGTCAAGCTGCTCTCTGATCCAAACTACAGACTAGAGAAACTCAAGTATGTTCCACATTAACAATCATTCTGTCTTGTGTGTGCTTGTACATTTGTGTGCTATAAAGTTATTGCAAACTCATATGTACATATATATCATTGTACATATGCATACAACACAAATACACATACATTACTGCACAGGAAAATGGATGTGTCTTGAATTTTGTGACTAAAGATGATCTTGATTCAGCTCAACAGCTGCTTGTGACCCATGACAGCAGCATCTGAGAAACAGATTCAAATCTCTGATCCCAAAACAGCTGTTGATGTTGACTTATGACATATGTGACCGTTTTTTGTATGAATACTTTACTTGTTGGGCATGCTGATATAGCAGTAATTGTGTGTATTTGACATTACTCACATCCCTTAAAAGTTTACTTCAGATTTTTCATGATTAAAACTTGTTACTTAATTTGGTCTGTTCATGATAAAAAAATAGCACGATTGATTAGATGTTAAAGTTTCAACTTTAATTTAATTTTCTATAAAATCTTCATTTTAATGAAAATTGAGTATGACATATTTTGTTATTATAGTCTGGATCATGGAGGTAAAATCAGGATTACAGCAGGACCACAGAAATGTAGGTTGCACGCATACACACCCCTTAATCACTGTTTTGTTGAATTATAAATGCAATCTAATCTTAATCTTATTGTTTTCAGATGCATGTAATCTCACACTGGATATTAACACTGCAAACTACCTTCTCGCTCTGTCTGAGAGAAACAGAAAGATGACGTATGTAGAAGTGAAGCAGTCATTCCTGATCATCCAGAGAGATTTGATCAGGATCCTCAGATTCTGTGTAAAGAGAGTCTGTCTGGACGATGTTACTGGGAGACTGAATGGAGCGGAAGGGGGGTTAATATATCAGTGACATATAAAGAAATCAGCAGAAAAGGAGGGAGTGACAACTGTTGGTTCGGATACAATGAAAAGTCCTGGAGTCTGATCTGTTCTTGTAATGGTTTCAGTGTCAGACACAATAATAAGATCTCAACCATACCTGCCCCTTCACATCTCTCTCAGAGAGTAGGAGTGTATCTGGACTGGTCGGCTGGCACTTTGTCCTTCTACTGTGTCTCTGGCACACATAAACTCACACACTTACACACATTCAACAGAGCATTTACTGAGCCCCTCTATGCTGGATTTAGAGTTTATTCTGGTAGTTCAGTGTCTCTGTGTGAGATTAAACCATTTTCTGTGAGAAACAACTGTGATACACACAATTGAGAAAAAGAAACACATTATTTCTTTAACTCACACAGCTATAAACTCTTTCTTTCTTCTAATCTTTATTTCAGTGTGTAGATAGAAGATATTGTAACACTTTAGTATAGGGATCAATTCTTTCTATTAACTAGTTGTTTATTAGCATGCCTGTTATTAACATATTGGCTGTGTATTAGTACTAATAAAACATATTCTGACCATATTCTATATCCCTAATCATACCCAATACCTAAACCTAAACAACCACAGACTTCCATTATGCTTTTATTAAAAACAATTGAATGCAGCTCCACAGGACTTTGTTGTTCAGTGGTCAGTTTTTTGTCTTGAGCTCAACGTTTCTATGGGCTAATATTTTATCACAGTCTAGATACGTGTCAACATGGCTTTATTTTAACATCTTTGTTTTTATAGTGTGGATCATGAAGGCGATATCAGGATTATAAGAGGACTACAGAAATGTAGGAGACACACACCACTTAATTGTAGTTTTGTCTGGACTGGTCTGCCAGTCATCTTTCCTTCTGCAGCGTCTCTGACACACACACTCACATTTAACAGCATATTCAAGTTCAGTGTCTCTCTGTGAGATTAAACAGCTTCTTGTGAGAAACAATTGAGAGAAAGTTGAATGAAAGGAACACTCACATAATCTTTCTTTAACTCACACAGCTTTAAACTCTTCTCATCTTAATTTCAGTGTATATATAGTAGCATGTTGATTTCAATCTAAATGAGACACTCCACAGACTTCTATTGTGTTTTTGTAAAGACCTTTGAATGTAGCTCAACAGGAGTTTTGTCTTTCTGAGTCTCTGAGCGCCACCTGGGGGAAGATTTAGCTTCACACAAGAAACAGTTCTTAAACAGCGCTTGCTCTGGTACTGTACATCAAATGATTAGCTTGTGTCTAGAGCTCAACATCATTACTGGCTATTATTATTATTATTATTATTATTTTAAATCCGTTGCTTACAGATCCCTAAAACCATTTAAAAGAAAGTTGTGACTAACATTATTATTTTTAAATCAATGAACAATATATATATTTTTTTTCTGACAATTTTTTTTTAAATTGCTTTTCATGTTTATTACTCCAATATGGCTCAACACAAAACTTAGCACCTAGCACTATTGCAGTTTTTTTTTTTTTTTTTTTTTTTTTTTTTAAATCTAATAGTGGGTAAAGTTGTCACATGTTTTGTCTCATGTCTCAGTAATCAGTGATGGGATGGTTTGGTATTTCAAGGTCAAATGAATGTGTCCAGTGCAGTGCGTTTATCTCACTCCCACTGTCATATGCTTATTGAAATGGAATCTCGACATGCCACACAATTCAGTATTTTCCAAAATGGAATGTTTATTCAGTATGTACTGATAATAGTGCAGATCAATATTTATGTAAATATTTAATACATTACTATTTAAATATTACAGGGAAATCAATACTTTGAAGAGGTTTCTGTGATGTTAATGTTGTCTTCCTACAAATGTAAATATTTTCATATGTGTATTTTTGCATTTATAGCCCTGATTTCTTAATTTAAGGGGGAATCTGAATAATCTTGCACTAAGTATTAACTGATTGCCAGTTTATGCAGTTTAGTTGTTTTATTAGTTTATTAGTTTAGTATATTAGTTTAGTTGTTTGTGTTTTCATACACATACTTGTCTATGTATATATACATATACACATACACACACACACACACACACACACACACACACACACAATCACATACAGTATATACAGTATCATGCCTTCAGTTATTTCTTGCTCTGGATTCATACATTTATAAACCGAATAGTAGTCAACATTTAAAGTGGATCAAAACTTTTCAGCAAAGTTGTCCTAAAACCAAAACAATACCCGTTCTTGTCTTAGGACAACTTCGATTAACTTTTTTGATCCACTTTAAATGTTGACTGCTGTATACTAACTGTATGTAGGATATATGTTTGAATATGTATACTTTGTGATTGCTAGTATAATACAATTAAAAATATTTAAGTGTACAATTGTATGTGTTTATAGGTAGGTACTACAAATACATATTTAAAAAATTTGATTAGTTTTTTATTCTGTTTTGACTTTTAAAAGTTAATTTAACTTATTAAATAATCTTTGTTATATACTTATAATTGAATAAAATTCTGGTGGATAATTAGTGTAATATAACGTTTTCAGTGATAAGACAAGAATAGCCAAAGTATCTGGTGATGATGTGCTTAAGTTATTTATTATTGTGTTGTTGTTTACTGAATTGTTGTATAAAAGCAATATCACACACAATCTTGTTCTTTGTCCACCGTCAACTGGCAACAGAGAAAGTTAGGGGAGATATGTTTATTTAGCAGACTTCTCACAATACTCTGATAAATATAAAATTACTGCCAAATAACTGATCATTTCAGAAGTGAGATGAACATTAGGATTATCTTATGATTTTATTCTCACCTGTCATTTCATTCATATCATTTTACTGCAGAGCTTGTTGATGGTTTCTGTAAATGGTAGATGCAGTGTTCATGTATTTCAAGGCATTTTTTTTTTCATCTTAGCACAGATAAGTGCTAAGTGTGACATTCAGAAAATTAACATGTGACATTCAGAAATTAAGAAAAGACCATCATTGCTTTCCTCTCTGGTAAAAGTAAAACTAGATGAGCTAGTTTACAGTGAAAGTAAAACTTTGAACAGACTCCATTTTGTAATAAAAAATAAAAATGTGAACGAGAGGAGAGAAAAGCAGTTTGTGAATAGTATGAATCAGTTTTAATGTTGCTATGTAGAATGGATTTATGAACTGAATGATGTTTGTGTTTAATGATCTTCATTGTTGAGACAGAGGTAGGTTTGAATCAACACATTTCAACATGATTCATTCCCATGCTCTGGCAAATCGATATGAATCTATATGTGTAAATGCTTATATTTTTATCCTACTGTAATATAAGAGTATTTTCAGCTGCTTTAGTATCTACTGAGAGTTTTTCTGACTCTTAGTAGCCGTTAAGTAGCCTACTTGCTGATCAAATTCAGTCTGACTCAGTGACAGTCGGACACAGAAATAGAGTAACAAACACTATGCTGTGACAATGTGTCTGCATCGAAAGTTTAGATTTACAGTTATTTGTGCAAATGTAAAGAGTGATTTCTCAGAGGTAAAATGAGCACACCAGGTTGGCTGCAGCTCTAGTGACACTGAATTTCAGCTATTCACAAGCAACTGATGTCGAATCAGGAAGTGAAAAGATTACAATCCTGACTGTCAAAAATTATTTAGAGACTCCGGTTGATTCAGATTGATTGTTTCTGAAACTGTTGAAAGGGTAATTGAGTTGAACAGCTTCTAATGGGTGGTTATTTATCCAAAGCGTTGTGCCTCAACATATGAATGTCAGGAAAAGTAAAGTTTGTTATACTACTCATTTTAATTGCATGTATTATTAGTGGCTAATAATTCATTTATTTACACCATAAAGTTTACTTTAAAAACTTTCAGTTTCTGTCTGCAAAAGGTAATTCAGTTTTTGTCAGTATATTCAGTTTTTTTTTACGTATTGTCTATTTTTACAGCACTGCCTGTGGTGTGTCTATGAAGAGTGATAGATCCGTGGAAATGCCCCTTAATTTCAGTGATGGAGTAGCTACCTTTGACCCTGAGTGAGTATAAACATGATCAACAAGGATGATGATCCAGTAACACATCCTACTTGAGTGTTGTGCATTATATGTCCATTATCCATATTATCTGTCCCTCAGATGTCAAGTGCATCATTCAAGTACAGTAGGATTGCACAGAATACCGGTACTACGATAGTATCACAATGCCCAAGCCTTAAAAACACTTTGCTACAGTATTTTTGGTAGTATAGTTACAGTTTTGACCTGTATTATTTTCTCACATACAGTATTGGAGCTGATTTTGGTTGTGCAGCTGTGCTTGTGGCTCAGATTCAACACTAGCATGTATTTTTTAAAGTCCAGAGTTGCACAACCTAGTAATTAAAACAATAAACACCTTTTAGTTTTACAGCCTATTATAAACAGGACATTTAAGGGCCAAAAATGTCCTTCTGAATTTGTGCATATAAGCCAACAATTAAACAAAAATGATAATAAAAAAAAAAACACCTTCTGTGTTGAGATTGTTTGTAAAGCTCATATCTATTATTGAAAACATAATTTAAAGCAATACGTCACACAAAAATGAAATTTTGCTGAAAATCTACTCATCCTAGATGAGTTTATTTCTTCCTCAGAACAGATTACACCCATTCACTGCAGAGAATCTTTTGGTGAATCCATCAATTGCTTAGCAAGTCATAAATTCTAAATTTCTCCAAATCTATTATTTTCTATAATTATATTCCAGAGTTTTCTCACTGTTTGTGCAGGGCTCCATCAGGAAACATGACAAAAAAACCAGCCCTGCATAGACACACACTGGAGACACACACGCTGTTCGTAGAGATTGTAGACCTGCAGCATGATTCAAACCAGCCAGTGGATTTTGTCCTACAGAGACTCAAAGATCAACACAAAACCAGCATGAAGGGCAAGTATGAGAAATTATTTGAGGGAATCAAACTAGAGGATAATCAAACCCTAGCTGCGTGTCCATTACCCTTCAAACTGTGCAAATTAAAAATGTGAATTGAAAATACGCCCATTGGAAGCATCAATTTTGCAAAACTCCCATATATTGCAAAAAAGCTTTTACTCTTGCATCAGGTGGTTTTTCAGGCAATTCGAAATAGGAATATTTAGCAAAACTGCAGTGGAAACAGCTTTTTCACATTTACAGGTCACCTTGTTTACATAAGTTACATGATCATTCTTTAATGTACTATAACCCTAAAACTTCATATGTTTTAAATATTTGTATATTTTTCATCTAGCAATGTTGCTATTATAAAATCTAATGCCAGGTGAAGCTGTGGCATGTGTTGTGTTGTCTCGTCTTAGTTCCTGGAAACTGCACTTGAATAACACTACAGGTGGACACTGCATGGCAACTTTTAGCAAGTGTGATGAGTGTGAGTATTATAAGTTGTTACTGTTTATATATATACACACACACACATATAATGTTAAAACTGTGTTTTCTGTCTGTCATCTTATTTTTTTAGAAAACAAAGCATTTGTGAAGGTATCATGAAGGTAAGCTTGCTTGAGATATCATGTCTAAAATGTAAGTAAGTACTAGCAGATATTTGGTATTTCATGTTGTTGTTGTCTTAGCACAAGTACAGTAAGAGCATTACTGCAAACATGCTTTTTTGTATTTGGATTAGTAGTAAACATATTCAGAAATGAAGAAAACTGGTTCATCTGTGTTGCTGTTTCACACATGACCAATAATACACGGCCATGACCTAACATTCCATGGCCATCACATAAGGATGTTGTTAACTCAACAATATGATCTTGAGACTGTGGCATATTATCACGTTCCCGCAAGTTAATATTTTGTGGCCTCGACATACTATGACATTCCCACGACTTACTGAACCAAGTGAACCAAATATATCCCTTCCCCGTCGCCATATTTTTAAAATATAAAATCGGACTGTTGCTTTCGTTAGTGAATGAACTGTGTGTGACCATAACAGTATTTATCACTCTATTCTGCTGCTGTGTGAACAGGATCAAAAAAGCACTGGATGAAGTGAATATTTACCTACAATCTACAGAAACCAAACCTGCGAATGCATCTGACAGCGATGAAGAGAGTTTTTATTAAGTTCGGCACCTGCATGTGCTGTTTGTATAACGGAGGCCAGCTACTGAGAGCGGGTAAACCTCACTTCTCTAGGCTAAAGAGGCTAGCGACTACCACTGGACGCGGTTCGAGTTTGGCGGGGTACACTTATGACCACCTTTATACTGCATCTAAAGACATATTCCTTTCAAAACACTATTTGCACAAAAGTACTAAAAAGTAACAATTAATTTGAATAAGGAAAAATATTGCACTTGAGTGTGTGCTTGTGTCTTCTGCAGTTTGGCAGGACATTGTTGACAGTAACAGATATAATAACAGTACAGTGTATGCTTTAACTTAAATATTTTAACAGTTCATAGTCAAGCATATCATGATGCTATACAAGCCTGGGTTTGATGTAAACATGCAGAAAAAAGAAAACATTCTTTTTTGCTTCTCTTTTTCTAATGAAAATAGAAACGGGTTCTGCTAGTTTATGACACAAGTAAAACTATGCAGTCAGGGTCAGTTTTATGAAAGGAAGAACGTGAACATCCTCAGAAGAGAACAGCTGTTTAAAGAGACAGCGTTTATGAACTGGATGAAGTTTGTGTTTGATGTTCCTTATTGTTGCGACAGAGGTAGGTTTGAACCGACAAATATTTGGGGTCATTCTCATGCATCATTATTAAACTGCATGTGTAAATATTTTTCATAATCTACTGTAAAGTCAGTCTTTGGGATGCTTTATTCTCTGTAGTTAATTTTTCTTTGACTTGATAGTTTTCCATACCAAATACCTGCTGATAAAATACAAAAATAATAGACACTGAACTGTCCTATAAAAATGTGTTATGTTGGATTCTGGGAATGTGATCAATGATTTCTCAAAAGTAAATCAACAAGTCAGAATATCAGCTGTTTGAATCAGCTGGATGAATTTACAAAACATTTTTTTTTTTTTAAATGCCTTTTTACTTTTTTTTCTAACTTAAAAAAAAAGTTAAGAATATTTTGTGGTGTTTCAATTAAGCAAAGTGTGTAGTTACATCTTTGTCACTTTTTTCACCTCTGAGTTTACATCACTATAAAATGTTTAAGTTATTGTTAAGCATTTTTTCAAATATTAAGCATTACAACCAGAGACATATTGTCACAAAGTACAAATACTTTTTTTTGTAATTGTATGTAATTGTCACTTATATTTAAAGGATTTTAAGGGATTTAAATTTTAGAATGCAAAACATTGTAATTGATTGTATTAAATGAATAAACATTTCTTACACTATTCACCAAAAAAAAAAAAAAAAAAAAAAATCACAGGTTAAGCTACTTTATTTTTCTGTGACTTCAAATAGCATTTTACATTTTTATGTTTTCTGTCTTGATGTAGTTCATGTGCTTTTCTTTGCAAAATGTAGTCAGTCTGCCAAAAATGATTTCACTTGCATTATAAGCAACTGAACCAGTTTCTGTTTTCTCAAGAAATAAGAAAGAGCAGAAAAAAAAGGTTATTTATCAGCAATGCACAGGTAAACCAGTTTTCTTCCTTTCTGCGTATGTCACAGTGACAAACATTATAGTTCAGGAACCAGGATCACACAAACATTCCTCTACAAGCTATATCTAACAATCTCACTTTATTAATAATTGCACCTTTATATCTCACCATTGCTGTTTCACATATTTGTGAGCATATATCTCAACACTGTAAATTATAAGAAGCCAGTTATGGCGAAAATAGTGCCATGGCAAGTTAAGTGAGAAAATCTGCAGCCATAAATATTTCATATTGGTCATGAAATTGTATTTTGCATTTTATTTTAATTAAGAAAGTTTTAAAATAGGTATTTTGATTAAAATAGTCCACATGACAAAGGTCACTGTATGTGTTACGTGAAGACACGGCTGCCCTTTCAGATGCTTTGACAGAGACATGTGCATTTGAGTGCATAACTTACATTTTGCAGTTGATCTAGCTTCTTTTTCTATAAATGTTACAAAGTCACACAAGTATTTGTGTAACATAAGTACTATGTTCAGATGAGTAATTATGTGTTCTACCTACCTGTTGACAGTTAACATTTAGTCTCTGCTTTTGTTTTTGAATCATTTTTTACTAGCCTTTTTAAAATACAGATGATTGCAGTCTTCAGCAACATCTTCAGCAAAATCTGCAATGGTGTGAACAGATAACACCAAAGCCTGTCATTTTCTTTTTGAAAAACAAAACACAAATAATAATACATTCTTAAAATTGTTGAGAACTACTTAAGAATTTTTCAAGAATTTTACGTAGGAAAGTATTCCATTTTTCTTAGAATTGATTTTAACTTTATCTGCTTTCTTTAGAAGATTTTCCTGAATCCATTCCGTTCACCTCTTTCTTATGAAAACAGAGGCTAATTCCGCCAGTTTATGACACAGATAAACCTATTTCTGCAGAAAAACTGCATTCTGTGACATGAAGAATTTGAATGCACCACAATCTTAAGATCTAACGTTTGTACAAAGACTTCATTCTTAACAGTTGTAACTTTATATTGAAGGACGTAACCAAAACTGTGAAGCCAAACACACTGAAAGAAGGATGATTCGGTGCTGCTCACATCAACACTTACGATATATGGTCTTAAATGCATGAAACAACAATGGTGAGATATAATGGTTCAATTATGAGAGATAAAGTGATTTGAGATACTATGATTTCTGTCACTGTGTGCGTGGAATACACAAGGAGGAAGAAAACTAGTTTTCCTTTACATTGTTGGTAAATAACCAACATTGTTTTTCTGCTCCCTTATTTCTTGAGAAAACAGAAACTGGTTCTGTCAAGTTTATAATGCAAGTGAAATAGTTTCAGCTGACTGAATTTTTTATTTTTATTTATTTTTTTATTTTTTTATCAGGAGAGAAAACCGATTAAAAAAATATTATCTAGAAATTGACAGAAGCTTGACTATCCTGTAAAATTGTGTTATATCAGTTATAAGTAATATATAGTTATTTTTCTGAATGTGATCAATGATTTTTCAGAAGATCTGTGTATCTTCTGGTCAACCCATGACTTCTGCAGTCAATTCAGTTGTATATTTTCAAAGAACTGCCTGTAAAATGAGTCTCTGTGAGATGGGAGAGGAGGACGTTCACACATGTAAAGCAGCATCTCCAGAACCCAGCTGTGTGTCTGTAAAGAGTGAAAAGTCCATGGAGAAACCCCCTGATCTCAGTGATGGAGCAGTGACCTTAGACTCTGAGTAAGTATAAATGGGATGGACCATGATAAAAGGGATGTTGACTACAGATGTGTTTTATTCCCACTAGGTAGGTTTTTCAGTTGAATTTGCTTCATGTAAAGAGTCAAAGAAAATCTAAAAGAGTCAAAGAAAAAATAGAAAGAAATGCAAAGAAATAAACATTCATTTATTGTTTCTGTCTGAACTGACACTTCTGTGTAAATGTAGTGTCATTTCAAACCAGAGTGCAGAATGTGATGTGCTGATTGATATGTTTATTTTAATGCAGTTTTCCTGTTCATCTCACTGTTTCTTCAGAGTGAAAAGTGATGATGTGATCAAATCAGTGATGTCCTACCTGACACACTTTGTCTCCTACTGTCGGAACTTTTTGGGGTGGCAATACCTAGAAGCTCTTCAGACACACACACTGCTGAAGGAGACTGCAGACTCGCAGCAAAATTCTCACCAACCAGTAGATGATGTTCTACAGAGAGTGAGAGATCAACATAAAACCAGCATGAAGAACATGTACGAGAGCTTATTTGTGGGAATCAAGCTAGAGGAGAATCAAACCCCTTTGAACTGGATCTACACACAGCTCTACATCATAGAGGGAGAGAGTGAAGGGGTGAATGAAGAACATGAGATTTTACAGATGGAGAGAAGACCCAGAGCACAAGACACTCCAATCTGCTACAGTGACATCTTTAAACCTTTGCACGAGACAGGATGTGAGGAGAAAGACAAAATCAAGTCTGTTCTTACTAAAGGCATCGCAGGAATTGGAAAAACCGTCTCTGTGCAGAAGTTCATTCTGGACTGGACTGAGGGAAAAGCCAATCAGGATGTAGATTTCATGTTTGTGCTTCCATTTCGAGAGCTGAACTTAATTAAAGATTACCAGTACAGTCTCCACAGACTTCTGCTGGACTTTCATCCTGAACTTCAAGATCTGGACTCAGAGATTTATGAAAAGTGTAAAATTGTGTTCATCTTTGATGGTCTGGATGAAAGCAGAATTACACTGATGTTTTCAGACAATGAGAAAGTTTGCAATGTGAATGAGTCTTCATCAGTGGGTGTGTTGTTGTCAAATCTCATCAGAGGAGAGCTGCTCCCCTCTGCTCTCATCTGGATCACCTCCAGACCAGCAGCAGCCAATCAGATCCCCTCAAAATACATCAACCGTGTGACAGAAATTCATGGATTCAGTGAACCACAGAAGGAGGAATATTTCAGGAAGAGAATCAGTGATGAGCATCAAGCCAGCAGAATCATCTCACATATTAGAAGATCAAAAAGCCTCCACATCATGTGTCACATACCCGTCTTCTGCTGGATTACAGCCACTGTGCTTCAAAACCTCCTGAAACTAAATGAGAGTGCAGAAATCCCTCAAACTCTGACTGAAATGTATATTCACTTCCTGCTGACTCAGATCAACATGAGGAATCAGAAGTATGATGAGAGAGATCCAGAGAAACTACTGAAGTCCAACAGAAGAGTGATTGTGAAACTTGCTGAACTGGCCTTCAGTCAGCTGATGAGAGGCAATGTTATTTTCTATGAGGAGGACCTGAGAGAGAGCGGCATAGACGTCACTGATGCCTCAGTGTATTCAGAGATCTTTAAAGAGGAATTTGTGATTCATCAGAGGAAGGTTTACAGCTTCATACATCTGAGCTTTCAACAGTTTCTAGCCGCTTTCTTTGTATTTTATTCAAATGTTATCAAAAATAAAGAATCACTTAAGTTGTGCCTGGATGGATGTAATTGGAACATCTGGGAATACTCTGTTTTGCTTGAGATACTCAAAGCAGCAGTTGATAAAT
The DNA here is from genome assembly GCA_036247105.1 of Cirrhinus mrigala. Lineage (NCBI taxonomy): Eukaryota > Metazoa > Chordata > Actinopteri > Cypriniformes > Cyprinidae > Cirrhinus > Cirrhinus mrigala. The sequence goes on along the minus strand of CM070023.1, from coordinate 10,226,329 downwards.
CCTTACAGAGTAAGAATGGACACCTGGATCTTTTCCTGCGATTCCTGCTGGGCATCTCACTGGAGTCCAATCAGAGACTCTTTCAGGATCTACTGACACACACAGTGAGGAGCTCAGAGACCATCATGAAAACAACAAAGTCCATTCAAAGCAAAATTAAGGGTGATGAACATTACTCAGCTGACAGATGCATCAATATGTTTCTCTGTCTGCTGGAAATGAATGATCAAACTCTGTACAGAGAGATTCAGGAGTCTGTGAAATCAAAGAATCGCTTAGTGAATAAGCTCTCACCATCTTTCTGCTCAACAATCGCCTACATGCTTCAGATATCAGAGGAGGTGCTGGATGAGTTTGATCTGAAGAAATACAACACATCAGATGAGGGTAGAAGAAGACTTTTACCAGCTGTGTTGAACTGCAGAAAAGCTCTGTGAGTATTAATTGATGTGATTCTGTGTGGTTATATGGTAATATATTCATCCTTATGAATTGCACCCTTCACAAATCCAACAATATCAGATAAAGCTGATAAGTCACTTCTGTAAGTCACAGTTTCTTTCATAGCAAATCAAACTCTTTTAGGTTTTCAAAGGTAATGGACTGAAAAGTTCATAAAAATGAATATTCTACAGTCAGCGTTCAATGGTCATTTCAGAACAAGCCTGTAATTATATCCACAACAAACTTACATGATATCCTGTTTTTAGTTGAAAGTGTTTATATGCTATGTGTGTAAACCAAAACAAAATCATTTAAGCTCACACAGATTAAAAAAAAAACAGCACACATATGTCTTCAAGACATTGGTAAGAAAACATTTATTCTAACATCTGTAGTCTACAAACATCTGATAAACATTTTAAAAGCTAATTTACATAGTCTAAAATTATAAGCATCTTGAATATATTACTTGCATTTCAGATCGAAAGTCAGGAATCCATAAAACATGAATAGTCATAAAGCACTTTACTTGTTTATGAACAAGAACAATTTTTGCCATTCTCATGTGACTCTTATTTCGTTTATACATTCACTTAGACTGCCCTGCTGTTGTATCATTTGCTGTGGAATTTAAAAATAAAGATTTAAAATATGAATGTGTCCGGTCATGTGATTTTAGCAAACAGACCTGTGTCAGTATGACTACAACAGATCTTAAGTCAGTTTATAATAATGTCAGTTCAGTGCAGAAGCACAAAAAGGCTTTCATCCAATGTTGTTTTGTGATGTTAGCATTTGACTTAATTTTCTCTCCTCTTTATTGAACCATGTTTCATCCTTTGTTATAGACTTAATGACTGTAATCTCTCTGGTCATTGCTGTGAAAGTTTGTCTTTATCTCTACATTCATCAAACTCACTGAAAGAGTTGGACCTGAGTAATAATGACCTATGTGATTCAGGAGTGAAGCTGCTCTCTGACGGACTGAAGAGTTCATACTGTCAACTCAACATACTGAGGTTTGGGGTTTCTTTTTCAAACTGAATAGTTTTTTTTTTTTTTTTTGAAGTGAAATAGTGCAGTAGACTACCCATGTACACTGTATGGTTTACAGTTAAGAAGAAATATTGAACCTTTTTTATTTTGTCAAATGCTCTTTGAAGTTCACATATAGTATATTAATGCAGTAATGTAACCCAACTCCTGCATACTAAGTATAAATAGAAACAATTTGTCATTGTCTTGTTTGTGCCTGTCAGTTTTTTTTACTATTAAACATTTTAAAGAAAGTAATAAATTGCATTATTGAAAAGTCAATGTGACCTTCTTTTAATAAGGATGAATGCCACCAGAACCACCAAAAGGGTCTACTTTCATACCAAGTCACTTTTACGTTTTTCCATGAGTGTACGATATTTTTACTCTGATCTGTTTAGATTAACAAGCTGTAAACTCACTGGTCAGTGCTGTGAAAGTTTGTCTTCATCTCTACAATCATCAAATTCACTGAGAGAGCTGGATTTGAGTAACAATGACCTGCGGGATTCAGGTGTGAAGCTTCTGTATGATGGACTGAAGAGTTCACACTGCCAACTCAACATACTGAGGTAAGAACAACAGATACTTGGATATGAAATTAAACATACCCTCTGCTCTGCTTGTGATCTGGGTGTCTGTAATATATGGGCAGACCCCTGTGTGTGTGTGTGTGTGTGTACCTGGGGACCAAATGTCCATGACATTTGTGAGGTCCCCATGAGGAAACAAGCTTATAAATCATGCAGAATGAGTTTTTTTGAGAAAGTAAAAGTGTGCACAGTCTCCTGTGAGGGCTAGTTTTGGTGTAGGGCGATAGAAAATACGGTTTGTACAGTATAAAAACCATTACACCTATGGAATGTCCCCATAAAACATGGAAACACAACGTGTGTGTGTGTGTGTGTGTGTGAAGACTGGGTTTGTATTTGATCAACCCTGTTGTTTTTGAAAATTATTTATTCATTGATTCAAAATCAAAATTGTTAGGAATGGAGATGAGCAGAAACTGATAATGAGATCAACTTTGCTCCATAAATGCTGTGACACTAAGTAAAACACTGAAGATACTTAATCTGAACTGAACCCATCATCAGTGATCTGTAAATAAAAAGTGAATCAACAATGAATCAATGAATCATTTTATTAAAGCGGAGTTTAAGAGTCTCTAGTTTTGTAGATTAATATATACATCAAGTAATATTACGAAAACAGAAATCAGAATAATATTTGTGTTTTCCCCCATGTCCATGATAAAAACAAAACTTTGTCAAAACCTCATCTGCCAAAATCATTTCCAGGCCACTAAAATAGATGTAAATGCATTTGCATGTTCTTGTATTTAATCAGTTATGTCACAGATCATGTTATCTTGCGTGTTTGTGTGTTCATAGATTGTCTCGCTGCATGGTGTCAGAGGAAGGCTGTTGTTTTCTGGCTTCAGCTCTGAGTTCAAACCCCTCACACCTGAGAGAGCTGGATCTGAGCTACAATCACCCAGGACAATCATTAGTCAAGCTGCTCTTTGATCCAAACTACAGACTGGACAAACTCAAGTATGTTCAACACTACAGTAACAATCATTCTGTCATGTGTAAATGTGTGCAGTATGAAGTCACTAAAACTGTTACGGTTGATAGAGTTGATAGATTTTATAACTCCATTTGACAGACAGAATAAAAGAGGGTTAATTGTGGCCTTAAAGTAAACTGTCATTGCTGTCAGAGACATTAAGCAAAAACAGATATAAGATTCAGGCTCAGTATAAATGTGAGGAAATTTTGTTTTGACCTCATGATGGTGAATGATTCAAACCAGCATTACTGCAGTTAGAAGATAAATAAAAATTATTGATTAAAACACTTGCACAAATAAAAGGATAGGTAGGTAGTCAACGACAACGCCTATTACCACCGTACTTACGGTTGCAGTAATGCCGCAGAGGCAAATACAAATCAGTCAGATGTGAAACTCTTTCGTGAAATCACCACCAGGTGGTGCAAAGGGATGCTTGACACTGTGTCAACATTTGTACTTGTGACTTTTTTTTTTTTTACTTGTGAATTAAGATAAAAAAAAAAGAATGAAAAAAATCACCAGTTTAATAACAATAATATTATAGCATTATAACATTAAATCTCAGCTAATTATTCTAAATGCTTAAAGTTCCACTCTTTCCAATAATTTCATTATTTGACAGTTAGAGTGAAATATAGAAACATTAGGCTACTGTCACAAATAAAAGTTTTGAAACTTAAATGTAATAATTCAATGTTTATTAAATGATTATTTTTTTATGATACATATTGCGGAGTACTAAACAGCCCTGCTCATGACACAGCGAAAAACATGTCAGTGATTTAAAGAAATTGTAGATCGCTTAAAAAAAATAAACTTCCTTCATATTAGTTAAAACGCTGCATAGTATTTATTTGTTCCAGTGATTTAACTAAAAAATAAATAAGTAGTCAAATGTTTGGTCTTATACGAAAAACATATGGAACTTTAAACCAAAGGAATAATTTCTAAAGATGCCGTTGCGGCAATGGCGGTGGTAAAACTATTATTCTGGATGAGTACCATCTGTAGACACACAATGATCAGTAAATGTAAAGGTGTATCTGTATATCAAAGTTTGAGGATCTCATCCAGTGATAGAGGCTGTGAAAGAGGACAGGACAGACAGAGGATCTCCAAGAGTCTTCATCAGGAAAGATACTGGCCTAATGAGTTTAGAGATATCGATCGGTTAATTTAGTTCCTAATTTACTCATCTTCAGGTGTATAAAAAGGTTTATGACTTTCACATAATGTGGTATTTTTTTATTAGTGTTATAAAGTTACGGTGAGTTAAACTAACTAAAAGCTGTATGATGGGTGATAATAAATGTCATCTGTATAACTGTATAAACAGAATGATGTGCACTATCGCTACATTATGTGCTATTGCAAACTTGTAACACACTAGCTGGTCTTCTAACAATGACAGTGTATGTTTACAGAATGAAGCATCTCCCTTATAATTATAATAGATAATTGATCTTTTCTTGTTATAGTGTGGATCATGGTGGAGCGTTCAGGATTACTGAAGGACCACAGAAATGTAGAGCACACACCCATACACACACACAAACTTTAATAGCTGTTGTTTTGTTGTGTAACAGATGTTATAATCTCTCTTCTTGTGTTCAGATGCATGTGATCTCACACTGGATTTAAACACAGCACACACTCTTCTTACTCTGTCTGAGAGGAACAGAAAGGTGACACGTGTTAATGTGGAGCAGCCGTATCCTGATCATCCAGAGAGATTTGATGAGTGGTGTCAGGTTCTGTGTAGAGAGAGTCTGACTGGACGCTGTTATTGGGAGGCTGAATGGAGTGAGAGGGCTGATATATCAGTGATGTATAAAGGAATCCGTAGGAAAGGATGGTGTACTGACACTTTGTTTGGATACAATGAAAAGTCTTGGAGTCTGAATTGTTTTCATAACAAATTCACTGTGAGACACAGTGAGAAGAGAAAAATCATACCAGTCCCTTCACATCCCTCTAACAGAGTAGGAGTGTATCTGGACTGGCCGGCCGGCCGTCTGTCGTTCTACAGCATCTCTGACACAAACACACTCAAACATTTACACACATTCAACACCACATTCACTGAACCCCTCTATGCTGGATTTGGAGTTTATCCTAATAGGTCAGTGTCTCTGTGTTAGTTTTAACAGCTTCCTCTGAGAAACTAGTGAGAAACACACAGTTGAGAGAAAGAAACACAAGCACATGATCTCTTTAACTTGCACAGCTTTCTCTTTTTATAAATATGCATCCAAACAATGTTATGCAAAGTACACTTCTAAGGCTATTCAGAATGAAACAAAATCATTTAAACACTGGCTAATATTCTGCTAAAATACCCTTCAGTGGTGATGTGGCTATATTTATCTATCCTTTAACCTTTAATAACCTTTAATCATGGTTAATGTTTTGTCCTCTGAGTGTATTTTATCATATTGCTTCCAAATGCTCTCAACCATTTAACAGACAGTTATGATTTACCTTTCTCATTTTGATTTTTTTTAAACCAATTACCAATAAAAATAAATTTTCTTGGAAAATGCTTTTTTCATTAACTCTGATTTTTCATTGCTCTGAGTGCAGGACAATGTGGGTTAATGCAAATGAAGAGTCTGTCAAATGTTTTATAAACACCAACAAGTCTAACATTGATTTTAGACATCGTCGACACAGCTGAGAAACTTTACATTTTTTAATTTATTTATTTTTAACATCTGTCAGAACATAGTGGTGTTTTATAGGGGTCATCGGATGCCCATTTTCCACAAGTTGATATGATTCTTTAGGGTCTTAATGAAAAGTTTGTAATATACTTTGGTTAAAATTTCTCAATGATAGTGTAAATAACACCTTTTTTACCTTGCCAAAATCAGCTCTGCAAAAATCATCGGGTGCTTCTCATTTCTTATTTGTGCATCCTCGTTTCCTTTCCTTGCTTCCTTTCCTCCCGTCTTAGCTCCACCCCTTCAGGATACGACGGAAGGATGCAAGGAAAAGACGCGAGGATGGAGGAATCAAAGGATGAACATTGGAATATTCCTGACCACTCAAGCGTCACTTCAAAGCGTCATCAGCTGCGCTAAAGGGATCTGCCCATATGTTGTTAAAGTTCGTTATTTAAGGCATTCATAACAAATATGAATAAAGCAAGACGCCGAGTTTAAATATATTACATTATTTAAACTGCAAAGGTAAAATACAAATGTAAATTATTAGGACAGATGTGAAGGGGGAGGAGAATTTATACATGCGTCACGTTTAGTTGATAAAACACTTCCGCAAAGGATAGACCTGTGTATCCTCGCTCATGACTCCTCAGGCAGCCTCCTCATTCCTCGATCCTCGCCTCCTCGCGGTGCAATTAGAGAATTGAGATGTCCTACGAGATGGCTGAGCTCGATCGGTTTCCGGGTCATAGGATGGAGGACGGAGGAGCGAGGAGACGAGGAGGGATATTGAGAAGCACCCATCCTGTTCTGGCCAAGGTTGCTTTAAATGTTAATGAGCTTGACAGGAAAGAGAAGGGGGTGGGATGGGCAAAAAGGTCCATGAACCGGGATTCGAACTCGGGATGCCTGCAGTGCAACAGCGCTATATGTCAGCATGCTAACCACAAGGCTATTGGTGCCGACACTAGCAAATAATTGTTTATTGCTTTCTGGTAGGGCATAAACTTTCACATGAGTTACTGTGTTACTATCAATTGTTCCTTTAACAATAACATATCTCCCTTCTTTATCTTTTATTTCTTTCTGATACCCAAATTTGACACCTTGTGAGATTAAAATAATGACCCCCCCCCCTCCTACGACAGTTTAGGCACGAACTATAAAGCTTTAAAACCAATTTTTTTTTTCAATTTTTTATGTTCCATATTTGACAAGTTTGTTTATTGCAAGAAGATATGCTTCTTTTCCTTTTACAATTTAGCTATTACTCTAGACCTTTTGGCTGGGTTCCCCAAATCCATTAACTTTCAAAAACATATTATCTCAATGTCCCTCTCCTGCATTTATCTCTCTACAACAATCCTCATAAAATGATAATGCCATTGGCTAACATTTGGACAAGTATGAACAACTGAACAATATTTACATACATCAAAACAATTTAAATGAACTGAAAGGATATCAACCGACCTCCATTTGGGAATGTTCACAACTTAGGGTTTTGAGTCACTGTCTCCATAGAGGGGGAAAGCCTCAGCTGAACAGAGGGCCCTCTTCTAGATATGAGGGTGCTGCCTACTATAGGTTATTGCACCCATACCAGATCTATTATATTTTCTTAGAGCTATTGTAAGTCCTATTGCATTATACATTTTTAACAAGCAGAATTATAGCATCATACACATTACACATACAGTGAGGGGGAAAAATGATTTGAACTCCTCTTGATTTTGTACGTTTGCCCACTGACAAGAAAATTATCAGTCTATAATTTTAATAGTAGGTTTATTTTAACAGTGAGAGACAGAATAACAAAAAAAAAAAAAAAAAAAAAAAACGCATTTCAAAAAAGTTATAAATTGATTTGCATTTTAATGAGTGAAATAAATATTTGATCCCCGTGTCAATCAGCAAGATTTCTGGCTCACAGGTGTCTTTTATACAGGTAAGAAGCTGAGATTAGGAGCACTCTCTTAAAGGGAGTGCTCCTAATCTCAGCTTGTTACCTGTATAAAAGACACTTGTTCACATAATCAATCACTGGTAATAATTCAGTACCACTGGTAAAAGTATCATTGTACTTTGGCACCAGTATGCTACTTTTCTGAATGGAATAATGCGAAGAAACGTAGTGTGTTTGTGTGTTCTGCAGTTAGACAGGACATTGTTGAAACATTAATAGTTATCCAAATACTATTTATAATTAACTAATTTAATATTTTTTTAATAGCCAACATATGAAGTCACAAACCTGGATTAGAGGTGGGCATGAAATGAAGAAAACTGCTTCACCTGTGCGCATAGCTTGCTGAAAAAAAAAACAAAAACAAAAACAAAACAATAGAAACCATCACAGAATTTGTAATGTTTTCACTGGTTATAATGGGAATTATATTGGTTTTAATGGAAACTGTAATGGTCCCTGTGGGTGTCTACTGGTAATTTGTTGGCTTGTTAAAACCACTAAATCCTAATGGAATATGGGCCAAAACGTGGTACGGGAAACCATTTTTTAAAAATTGTTTTAGTGGTTAATAGTTAATGGTTTGTAATGTTTATAACGATATTTGTAGTGAAAACCATTAAAACTTCTATGATAGTTTCTATTGTATGATAAGTGACATTTTGCAGGTAAAACCTTCAACCAGCTAAACCAGTTTATGTCAGAAGGGAAAGTATTTGAGCAGACATTTGTGAAAAGAAAGCAAGTTTAATGCTGCTATCTAGAGACGGAATGAATTTATGAACAAAAGAAATTTTTTGTTCTTCATTGAAACAGAGGTAGGTTTGAACACATTTCTGGACTAATTTTTATGCATTGGTAAATCAGTATGAATCTGCATGTGTAAATGTTTATATTTCTGTCCTATTGTAATATAAAAGTATTTACAAAAACAAAAGTCTTTCTGCTGAGACGTTATCTTACTCTTGACAGCTTTTAAGTTTCACACTGATTCTAAGAGTTGTTTCTGAAATTTGAACTGGGAGTTCAATATCCTGTCCTGCTCTTTGCTATATGTATTTAGCTAATGTATTAAATATAAAGCTATGTAAAATATAATAATATGCTAATTTTGTGAATATTAAGGAATCTAATGGGGATTTGAGCTCAAAATGAATCATTTTATTAATCACATGGGAGAAAACAACATATTGGCTCTTTATTTATTTATTTATTTTGGATTGTGAGCTGTGAATTCTGTCTTGTGATTTATTTGAAAAGGAAGAAAACTGGTTTACCTGTGCATGTCTGATAAATGACCAACATTGTTTTTTTGTGTCCCTCTTTCTTGAGAAAATAGAAATCTGGCTAATCTGGTTATGACAAATGTGAAACTATTTCAACAAACATACTCCTGAAAAGAAGAACTTTGAATTAAAAGCATCACAATCTTAAGATCTAAGATAGCTAGTGAGATCTGTTTTGTCTGACTGTGTGCAACGTTGGTCCCAAATACTGCTTCTCAAACCAACTCTAAATGGAAGTCTGTTTACATCTCAGATTAAAAATAAAATAACTAAAATACTTCATACTTTATACTTATAGATGTAACCAAAATAAGAGAAGCCTAAAATCAGACTAAAGGGATGACAAATCTGTGCTGCTTAAGTCAACAATTATGAGATAGGTTGTCACATAAGTCATAATTGTGAGAGATAGAGGCTTAATAATGAGCAATAAACTCAGATTTATAATATTTGTGCAATCCCTGGCTATGATTTCTGCCTATCTGTGTGTTAGAGTCCCCCCCCCCCCCCCCCCCCACACACACACACACCTAGTTTTTTAAAAAAACAGACACCAGTTTAGCCAGTTTAAAACTAATGAAATGTTTTTTGTTTTTTTCCTTTTTTTGAAAGGAAAATGTAAACAACATCAGAAGAGCAAAAGATGATTAAAAAAAACTTGAAAATCTTGCAAAAACATTTGCAGTCACACAAAAATAGAAACTGAGCTATTGTGTAAAGTTGTATTAAATTGGTTTCATATTCTAGAACTATATTTATTTATTTGAATTTGATGAGTGATTTCTCTGGAAAGAAAATGAGCACAACAGGGTAGGAGAATCTCTAACGTCTATTCAATTTATATCTGTTTTGGGAAAAAATTGATAATGAGAAAACACTGTGTCTTTCTATTTAGCAATAATTTATATTGGTGAATTATTCATTAAAATAACTCAAAATGCCTTCAGAATGTAATGTTTTACAATATTGGCTTAAATACTGATTCTGCCATTTTGATTTTTCATAGGTTGAATAATCCTGTCATATGTCATGTAAGTAATTCATGAAGTTTAGTTTTTGTGATGTGATATGGCATGAAAATGAGAAAAAAGGCCGAGAATTCTACTTTCTAATGAATTTAAAAATGTTTTTTTTTTTTTTTTTTTTTTAATAATAAAAAAGAAAAAAAGAAAGCAAGTCATTATCTATTTGATTTTAGAATGGGTATGGAATGGGGAAATAAACAAGGAAGAAACACAATTAATATTGCATGGCTTTAGTGTAATTGACAATAATTGTTAAAGAAATTGCACAACCAAGAATTTAATTGTTTATTTTTTTCTTAAACATTCTTTAAATGTTTCTCTTCTGTGTCTTAAAAATGTATTCAGATGTATTTTTTTATTGTCATTTTCTGAAGCACTGCCTGTAAAATGAGTGTCTGTGAGAAGAGAGAGCAGGATGTTCACACACATAAAGCAGCAGCTCCAGAACCCAGCTGTGTGTCTATGAGGAGTGACTTGTCCATAGAGAACCGCCCTGATCTCGCTGATGAAGCAGTGACCTCTGACACTGAGTGAGTATAAATGTGATGTGTTGTGTGATGTAAAGGGAATACCATTATTCACAATTATTATATACAACTATTATATTAAATATTATTTGCTCTCCGCTACATCTATTTAGATAATGTAAGTCGCTTTGGATAAAAGAATCTGCTAAATAAATAAATATCTTGATAACATCACAGTTAATTAGTTTAGTTTTAGTTTAGTTTATTTTCTTATATAGCACATTTCTACTGCCTTAAGAGGAGCCCAAAGTGCTGTACATGCATACAAGAAAACCAAACAAAGACAATAACGAACAACACCTTAAGAAAAGAAAACATGAGTTACGTCTTTCCTACATCCGACTCAAATGCCATAAAATAAAACTTCTTCAAAGCCATTTTAAAAGCAGACACAGAAGGGGCAGAGTGACTGGCTAGAAGGAGGTTATTTCATAACCAAGGAAAGGCTATTGAAAAGGCCCCATCACTTTTCTGTTTAAGTCAGGGACGTGGTACCTGGAGCTGTAGTTTGTCAGCAGATCTCAGGTTCTTAATAGGTTTATGTAAAGTAACAAGATCTGGCAAATACAAAGGCACAAGACCGTTTAATTTTTAAAAAAGTATTTTTCATTATCCAACAGGTAGCCATTGCAAAGATGTTAAAATTGAAGTTATTCTATAGCTTTTTCTCCTACCAGTCAATAGTCTGGCAGCAGCATTTTGAACAAACTGTAATCGATTTACCAATGTAAAGATTCCTAGATACAACACTGCAATAATCCAATCTATTTTATATGAAAGCATGGATGATTGTCTCCAAATTTCTAGCTGAGAGCACTGGATTGGTTTTATCTTAGCTATTAACCTTAAGTAGAAGAAACTAGCTTTCACCACAGTATTAACTTGTTTTACAAAATTCAAATCGGAATTTAAGAATACACCCAAATTTTTTTCATATGGATGAACATTTATAGAAAGTGGTCCCAAATAGCTAGAAATAAGAGTGAAGAGAGAGAACCAAAAACAACCAAATCTAAAAATATTCCCCACTGGTAATATATATACAGAAAACAGAATTGGACTTAATATTGACCCTTGATATTGTCCACAAGATATAGGAACTGAAGGCGAAGAATGATTACCCAATACAACTGATACAGACCTGTTAGACAAATAAGAAGAAAACCAGTGCAAAACAATGCCACTAATTCCAACCTCTTTCTGTAAACGATCTAATAAAATACTATGGTGAATTATATCGAAGGCAGCAGTTACAGTAAGTTGAGCAGAATTAAAATAGCAGAGTTAATCCAAAGTGAGGCAAGAAGGAATAACGGCAGAGCTCAACAAGCTATTGATAATAGTCAAAACAGTTGGACCAATCACACCTAACACCTCTCTAAAAAGACGAATTGGCATCAAATCTGCTGGGGAGAAAGACTGTTTTGGTTTTAAAATCAACTCTGTCAACTTATCAAGATCCTTTGGATAAAAATGAGTTAGCTGAGCATTGTCAGCCACCAAATTGGAAGACTCAAAAGCATTTTTAGTACTTGGAATACATGCATATAATCCCTAATTCTTACTCCTAAAGAAGTCTAAAAACTTTGTGCACAGCTCAGGGTTAGCATTGAGAAATTATGATTTCTTGGGATTAACCACATTATCAACGGTATTAAATGGATCATGTGAGTTAATGTGAGTTAAAATTAACAAAGTCCAAAACCATAAAACCATATTCAATGTCTAAAAATGCAATAAGCAATCAATGTCCATCTTGGGCACCAATAATCTCATCATCACTATCCACCTTTTTCTTCAATGTGGAAGTAAGCCTAAGGGTGAGACTTCTGGTTTATTATCTGTTATAGGGAAATAACGAGAAGAATAACAATGTAAACGGTAAAACTGTTTGCACTACAAACCAATGTGCTCATAATTAAGATGGTAAAACACACCAATTTGCAATTGTAATTGTTACAGAAAGCACAACCAAGTATTTAATTGTTTAATGTTTCCTAAACATTCTTTAAATGTTACTCTTGTATGTCTTAAAATGTATTCAGATGTATTTTTTTATTGCCATTTTCTGAAGCACTGCCTGTAAAATGAGTGTCTGTGAGAAGAGAGAGCAGGATGTTCACACACATAAAGCAGCAGCTCCAGAACCCAGCTGTGTGTCTATGAGGAGTGACTTGTCCATAGAGACCCCCCTAATCTCGCTGATGAAGCAGTGACCTCTGACACTGAGTGAGTATAAATGTGATGTGTTGTGTGATGTAAAGGGAATACCATTAATCACAATTATTATATACAACTGTTATATTAAATATTATTTGTTCTCCGCTACATCTATTTAGATAATGTAAGTCGCTTTGGATAAAAGCATATGCTAAATAAATCTTGATAATCTTTTCCAACACTTTCGACAAAAAAGGCAACGCAGAAATCAGTCAAAAATTATTAAGAACAGACGGAACGAGATTTGACTTCTTCAGAATTGGCCGAATTACTGAATGTTTAAGGCGGGAAGGAATAACGGCAGAGCTCAACAAGCTATTGATAATAGTCAAAACAGCTGGACCAATCACACCTAACACCTCTCTAAGAAATTATGATTTCTTGGGATTAACCACATTATCAACGGTATTAAATGGATCATGTGAGTTAATGTGAGTTAAAATTAACAAAGTCCAAAACCATGAAGCGTATTCAATATCTAAAAATGCAATAAGCAATCAATGTCCATCTTGGGCACCAATAATCTCATCATCACTATCCACCTTTTTCTTCATTGTGGAAGTAAGCCTAAGGGTGAGACTTCTGGTTTATTATCTGCTATAGGGAAATAATGAGAAGAATAACAATGTAAACGGTAAAACTGTTTGCACTACAAACCAATGTGCTCATAATTAAGATGGTAAAACACACCAATTTGTGTTTATTTTTTTATTATTATCTATTTGATTTTAGAATGGGTATGGAATGGGGAAATAAACAAGGAAGAAACAATTCCTTTTGATACTGGTTGGCTTTAGTGTAATTGACAATAATTGTTACAGAAATTGTAAAAGCACAACCAAGTATTTAATTGTTTAATGTTTCCTAAACATTCTTTAAATGTTTCTCTTGTATGTCTTAGAAATGTATTCAGATGTATTTTTTTATTGTCAATTTCTGAAGCACTGCCTGTAAAATAAGTCCCTGTGAGAAGAGAGAGAAGGAGGATGTTCACACACATAAACCAGCAGCTCCAGATACCAGCTGTGTGTCTATGAGGAGTGACTTGTCCATAGAGAACCCCCCTAATCTCGCTGGAGCAGAGACCTCTGACACGGAGTGAGTGTAAATGTGATGTGTTGTGTGATGTAAAGGGAATACCATTATCCACAATTATTATATTAAATACAATTATTATATTAAATAGCCTCCTTATTTGCTCTCTGCTACATCTGTTTAGATAAGTCGTTTTGAAACAAATACAATTTTATGAACACATGAACAACAATGTGCTCTGCTGTGCTACTAGAGTCTGTATGGGGCAAGTGTTAAGTACATAGCTCTCTGAAATACTTGATTTTGATTAGACAGTCGCAACATGCCGAGGTGAATTTTCCTCTATAAGAACCGTCGTTATTAGCAAAACTGAATTGGTCATTCATATATGAGTCCAGTGCTGTTTTCACATCTCTCATATCACACCGCCATGTTCTCTCTAGTTTTATTCAAATGCAAACTTGCACTTCAGTTGTCAACTGTATTTACTGTAAAATTAAACCAGAGGGCTTCAGTATGAAAAGTAAACCTGTGGTAATATTATTGAAATTTCGTCTTGTTGCCAGAATAATGGTTTTGTACACAATAATGGATTTAAGATAATACACAAGTAAGATTTTAAAACGCTTTAACATAACATGTAATGTTTTCTTTGCAGATGATTTTTCTTTAAAGAGCTAATAAAATATTTCAACTAAAATCAAAAATTCATGTCTAATTATTTATGCAGCAAGCAGCTGCTTCATGTCTGAGTCCTGTTCACCCTGTCAGAGTTTATTCTGCAATAACAACAAGCTAGACATACATTATCAGAGATGGCTATTTGTAAGACATAAATATTCTTATGTCTTATGAAGTTAAAAAATAATGGCTTATGTGTGGGGTCAGTGATGATTCTGCCTGCCCGTTTCTCTACTCTGTACTGGAGTCCTGGAGGGGAAGAGGGCTGCACCAATGATTCTCTTAGCCATCCTGACCGGAGCGGTCAGACCCATTCAAACTAAACAGATTTCTGTTTGGAATGCAATTTTTACAGGACAATCAATCAATCAATCAATCAATAATACATTTAAAATAATAATAATAAATAATAATAATAATAATAATAATAATAATAAATAATAATAAATACAAATATAAAATATATATTCCTTTTATTTGATAATGAAGAGCATTTATTGAGATATTAATCATTTGCATGATTTTCTTTATTTTAATGCTGTTTCACAGTTTTTCTGCTCAATGTTTTTCCAGAGTGAAAAGAAATTATTTGATCAGATCAGTGATGACCCATCTGACAAGCACTGACTTTGACTGTCAGAGCCTCTTCTGGCAGAAGCTCAAAGACCAACACAAAACCAGCATGAAGCACAAGTATGAGAGATTATTTGAGGGAATCAAACTAGAAGAGAATCAAACCCTCCTGAACAGGATCTACACACAGCTCTACATCATAGAAGGAGAGAGTGAAGGGGTGAATGAAGAACATGAGGTTTTACAGATGGGGAAAACAGCCAGGTCACAAGATACTCCAATCTGCTGCAATAAGATTTTTAAACCCTTACATGAGCCAGGATGTGAGGAGACAGACAAAATCAAGACTGTTCTTACTAAAGGCATCGCAGGAATTGGAAAAACCGTCTCTGTGCAGAAATTCATTCTGGACTGGACTGAGGGAAAAGACAATCAGGATGTAGATTTCATGTTTGTGCTTCCTTTTCGAGAGCTGAACTTGATTAAAGATCACCAGTACAGTCTTCACAGACTTCTGCTGGACTTTCATCCTGAACTTCAGGGTCTGAACTCAAAGATTTATGTGAAGTGTAAAGTTGTGTTCATCTTTGACGGTCTGGATGAAGGCAGAATTACACTGATGTTTTCAGATGATGAAAAAGTTTGTGATGTGAATGAGTCTTCATCAGTGGGTGTGTTGATGTCAAACCTCATCAGAGGAGAGCTGCTTCCATCTGCTCTCATCTGGATCACCTCCAGACCAGCAGCAGCCAATCAGATCCCATCAAAATACATCAACCGTGTGACAGAAATTCAGGGTTTCAATGAGCCTCAGAAGGAGGAATATTTCAGAAAGAGAATCAGTGACAGGCATCAAGCCAGCAGAATCATCTTACATATTAGAAGATCAAGAAGTCTCAACATCATGTGTCACATACCCGTCTTCTGCTGGATCTCAGCCACTGTGCTGCAAAAGCTCTTGAAACAAGATGAGAGTGCAGAAATCCCTCAAACTCTGACTGAAATGTATATCCATTTCCTGCTGACTCAGATCAACATGAGGAATCAGAAGTATGATAAGAGAGATCCAGAGAAATGCCTGCAGTCCAACAGAGATGTGATTGTGAAACTTGCTGAACTGGCTTTAAATCAGCTGATGAAGGGCAATGTGATGTTTTATGAGGAGGACCTGATTGAGAGCGGCATACACGTCACTGATGCTTCAGTGTATTCTGGGATTTGCACTGAGATCTTTAGGGAGGAATCTGTGATTCATCAGAGGAAAGTCTATTGCTTCATACATCTGAGCTTTCAGGAGTTTTTAGCTGCTTTCTTTTTGTTTTACTCACATGTAGTCAAAAATAAAAAATCATTGAAATTGTTTTTGAGAGAATATCAGCAGTATCATCGAGAAATCTCTCTGTATGAGCTACTAGAAACAGCAGCTGATAAATCCTTACAGAGCAAAAACGGACGCCTGGATCTTTTCCTGAGGTTCCTGTTGGGCGTCTCACTGGAGTCCAATCAGAGACTCTTACAGGATCTACTGACACACACAGTGAAAAGCTCAGAGATCATCAAGAAAATCACACAGTACATCAAAGACAAATTCAAGGGGAATGTGCATCTCTCATCTGGAAAATGCATCAATCTGTTCCTCTGTCTGCTGGAAATAAACGATCAGACTCTTTACAGAGAAATTCAGGAGTTTGTAAAATTAGCAAATAAATCAGAGAATCGCTCAATGATTCGACTCTCTCCATCTCAGTGCTCAACAATTGCCTACATGCTTCAGATATCAGAGGAGGTGCTGGATGAGTTTGATCTGAAGAAATACAACACATCAGATGAGGGCAGAAGGAGACTGATACCAGCTGTGCTGAACTGCAAAAAAGCCCTGTGAGTATTAATTAATGTGACTGAAGATGAACTTGAATGTTTCTGTTATCTTGAGACAAAGTAACATTGTAATTCCTCCATCAAATCATGATGTTTTCTAATGACAATAATTTAAGGAGAAATCAGAAGCTGTTTGAAGAGGACAAATCTGTTTTAAATCACTCCAAACAACATGTGGGTGTTAAATGGGAAATTAGTTTGACCAGATTGCAAAACAGAATACAAAACAGACATATGGCTTAAACTTTATAGGCTCATGTACCTCTTTTGTTCGGTTTAATCCAGATGTTTCCAAGGTTGCGATGTAGCATTTGATTGCTAATCTATTATTTCTTTTGTACTAAACTTGTGTCGTAATATTCACCTAAAACAGTATTTACATACAAAAAATATGCAGTACTCAGCCAGAGCCTTATGTCAAGTTGACTGGCACAGCCCTATTATGGGCTACATTATATAAAAAGTATATTGCATCTGCGTTAACAACCTGTCCGTGACAGACTGTGTAACTTCACTACTCCTTGTTGAGTTTTTTTTTTTTCTGTGACCAAACAACTAAATAAAATTTGGCTGATTAATTCTTTTTTTTTGTTGACTAGCAATTAGCTCAGCTTAATTTCTTTTCTCTTTTCTTTTTGGCTGCTATACAGGGATCTTTTAGTAATCTTCAGACACTCTTTTCTTACATTATACAGAAAGATGTGTGACCCCCACAGGCAGGAACATCACTGTTTGGACATTTTCACTTTAACTGGGCAGTCTATCTTTCTGAACAGTGTTAGTGATATGTAAATTTGTGTTTCAGATCTCTTTATTAAACTGTATTTCATCCTGTGTTATAGGCTTGCTGGCTGTAATCTCAATGGTCAGTTCTATAAACGTTTATTTTCATGTCTACAATCATCAAACTCACTGAGAGAGCTGGACCTGAGTCATAATGACCTGCAGGATTTGGGTGTACAGCTTTTGTCTGATGGACTGAAGAGTTCACACTGTCAACTCAACATACTGAGGTTTGAGATTTTCTATAAAATACATTTTGATCCTGGGCCAATAAATTGACCTAACAGGCCTAACAATGTTTTTCAAAAATTGAGGCAGCCACTCTTAAGTAATAAGAAACATAGTAGAAAAATATTTGCTTTGTTTTGGAAAGATGCATGAGAATATTTGTGCTTTGTTTTATTTAGATTTTCATGCTGCAAGCTCACTGATCGGTGGTGTAAAAGTTTGTCTTCATTTCTACTATCTAACTCCTCACTGAGAGAGATGGACCTGAGTTACAATAACCTAAAAGATTCAGGAGTGAAGATCCTGTCTGATGGACTGAAGAGTTCACACTGTCAACTCAGCATACTGAAGTAAGAAAAACAGATGAAGGTTCACTTGGTTATGGAATTAAAAGGGTCATATGTTGCTTCTTAATGTTTTCCTTTTGTGTGTAATGTATCTGGGCTGGCCACACACCTGAAGATTTTGATTTTTTTTTTTGTCCAAAAAAATTGCTCCGTTGTGTGGTGCCATTGCAATTATTTTACAGCTCTTGCTCATTTTGGAGCCTGCACAATCCCAAATCATAAACATCATTTGTGTGATATTTACAAATTTTGATAGGGCTGCCTCTATTGTGATACCCACAATAGCAATAAGAGCAAACAAGCTTCACCAACTGGATGATGCATGCTTCTATAGCTCAAACTTGGCAGCCACAAACATCCCAGGTAGCCAAAGGGGTTCAGTCTGATAATGGCCCAGATCTGGCAGGCCAGAAGAAATAAGACTGGAGGAGCCTCCTCAAGTAAGCAAACCCTAAAACAGGGACAGTTTGACAGAAAGAGAATAAAAAGGGGAACAGACAATGACACATATGGTTAATCAGACAATCTTAGACTGATAACATGAATGATAACTCTGTTAAATTTTAACATTTGGAACATACCTTAGGTAGAATTAATTTGCTTTTGTGCCTGCTCTATTCTTTTATTTTTATTTTTTTCCTTTTTCTTTTTGAAGTTAATCAAAAAAGATCATCAACGATGTCCTAAGACAAGACAAGAACGGGTATTGTTCCACTTCAAATGTTGACTATAGTTCCCTAAAAAAGTATACTGTTTACTGTAAAAAAAATACTGAAGATTAGTGGATGGGCTGTCAATTCATTATTGCTCCCATAAGTTTCAAGAGTATATCTAATGCTATGTCAGGCAACTCACGATTTTAGCTTCATTATAAATAAACATTAATTTGATATTATGTGAAAAACAGTAATTTCAAGTGATATTATGTTTGATTATGAAATATCTACTCATCATGGTAGCAAGAAATTCTTCTGCTCTTCTGCAAAATGCCAATTAGCAGCACAAAAGGCCCGCCGGTTGTTGTCACTAGATGTCACAGCTAGTACACATGTCTTAAAACTCATATAGCAAAAAATCTGTTGAAGTTCCCTTTAACCCAGGAGTGGCCAAACTCGGTCCTGTGGGGCCGGTGTGCTGCTGAGTTTAGCTCCAATGTGACTCGACACACATCCTGGGAAGTTTCTTGTATGCCTAGGAAGAGCTTGATTAGCTGGTTCAGGTGTGTCTAATTGGGGTTAGACCAAGTCTGGGCTTTAACCCCCTGCTTTAACCACTTTAAGCTTGTTTCATTATATGAATTAAATAATTTATTTAGTTAAGCAAACAGAGCATGTGTGGGGAAAAAAAAAGAAAAAATATTAAAATAAAAAATACACTAATAAATAACATAACATTGATAGGGAAAGGATATTACATTTAAGTTTAGGGCTCGTTGCTACACTCAATTTACCACATTGTAAAAAGAGACCCACTCCCAGCACTCAACCTAAACTGGCCCGGGTCTGTATGGCTATATCTCACCCAAAATCAGACCAGCCCTTATGGTCCGTAATCAGGCCGAATGCGGCTAAATATGCTGTGTCTCAGTGCAAATCAGGCCAAATCTGCACATCCAAAGGCTAGTCAAGTCTGGCAACCATTACTAAGCCACAGCTGGCTCACTTTTGGTAAGCCGCTGCCAGAACACAGCCGAGTGAGCCGACACTCAGCTGCAATTGGCCCGATTGCACTGGCTACCTGGAATGCCATGAAAGTCGAGTACTGAGAAATATCATCATCCATATTCTTTTTTTCCCCTCTCTTGTATTTCTTCCTCATGTCAGGAAAACCAGCTGACAATGTTGATTGTCCTCCATTTGTTTTTCAGTGCAAGTCATGTTTGACCTTGCAAGTCTTATAAGATCTCATCTTACTGTGAAAATAATACTACAGTCGGCAGGCGTGTGGCCTTGGGGTAAGATTGAATCATGTAGTGTGTGCATTCGGAGGATTATAATGTTAAATGTTGGTTAAAACTGTCCTTAAATCTGTGGTCTCCACTAGTGCCTTGTCTGAAAGTTTGAAATAATACTGAGAAGCTCTTAATTGAATTGTTGAAATTGAAGTTTGGGACAGAGAGTGCACACATTTCTAGCATGATTTATCACATTGATAAGATGTTTTAATACATAGCTATCATGTTGTTGCATGTTACTAGCATGATTTAGCTTTTTGCTAGCATATTGTAGCATGTGGCTAGCATGATTTAGCATGTTGTTGGCATGATTCAATGATCAATACAATGTGCAGAACATACTGTATAAAACAATATTTTAAACCACCATCTTTGTCTTTGTTAAACAATAGTTATTTCATGCTATGTTTTAGACTTGCTTACTGTAGCCTCACTGGTCAGTGCTGTGAAAGTTTGTCTACATCTCTACAATCATCAAACTCACTGAGAGAGCTGGACCTGAGTCGCAATGACCTGCAGGATTCAGGAGTGAAGCTTCTGTCTGATGGACTGAAGAGTTCACGCTGTAAACTCAACATACTGAAGTAAGAATAACAGATAAAGATTCACATGGTTATGAAATTAAAGGTGCCCTATGCTCTGGTCCTCTTGTCTGAGTAATATATCAGCAGACCACAGTATCAAATGACAGTATCAATTTTTCAATTTTATAAAGATATAAAAAGGAAGTGTTACTGAGATTAATTCTGTTCCACCAACACTGACACTTGCTGGGTTCAAGAACTACATACTAGGGTACTACTCCTATTTTACCATATCTTTCTGTGGCAGAAATAGTAAGAGTAGTATGCTAGTATGTGGTTCTGATATCAGAAACTGAGTAACACTTCAGTTGCTCCAGCTGAACTGAACCTGTAATGGAGAACACTGAATCAATGAATCTTTTGATTTAAAGCAGAGTCACATTATTTATCCAGTGCTAGATGATGTGATGTTGTGTTTCTGTGTGTTTGTAGATTATCTGGCTGTATGGTGACAGAGGAAGGCTGTTGTTTTTTGGCTTCAGCTCTGAGTTCAAACCCCTCACACCTGGGAGAGCTGGATCTGAGCTACAATCACCCAGGACAATCATTAGTCAAGCTGCTCTCTGATCCAAACTACAGACTGGACACACTCAAGTATGTTCAACACTATCAGTTATCCTGTCATGTGGAAAATGTGTGTAGTATAAAGTCATTGAAAACTTACATGTACATAGATCCTTCCATACAGCACATATATTTACATAAACACATAGCAAAGAAAAGTAAGAACATGTCTTGGCAGTTACAGTTAAAATCTTTGGTAACCAGATTATTTAATTGTTTCATTCAAAAAGTATTTCTGGTTACTAAATTGATTACTTTGAACTTGACTGTCATTTGTTTAATTTAATATTTAGTATTTTCAGCTGGAAAGACTTATCTGATGTAATGCACGTTGTGAAGAGCCCATGAGCAGCAGTGAAACTCTCTTCATGATGAGTGTTAAATTCCTGCTAGACAGAAGGCGCTTTAATCAAAACAAAATTACATAGCCTAAGGTTGTGTGGCATTCCTAAACCAGTGTCCGGTTGCATTAACTGCTTAGACTGGTCTTAAAAGTTAATAAGTCTAATTTTGTCTTAACTTGGAAAGAATGGTCATAAAGTCAGTTATATAAAAATGTAGATTGACCTCATTTGAATTTGAAAAGTAAGACTGATTACCCCTTAACTGCAAGTTAGTCAAACTGCTACTTAAGGCACAGTCTTAACTAGTTTGACCATACCTCCTCTTTTTCCTAGACATATCCTGGCCAGAATTTCTAAATTGCCTAAAATGTCTGCATTTGTCGGCACTGCACAGAGTGATCAGTGTATGACATCAAAGCACCGTGAGAGCGATTCGAAAGCGTAAGAAATTGTCTGCTCTCATATTGCTCTCATGGGGCTTTGATGTCATACACTGATCGATCCCAGTCCTTCTGATGCTTTAAAGGGGTCATCGGATGCCCATTTTCCACAAGCTGATATGATTCTTTAGGGTCTTAATGAAATGTCTATAATATACTTTGCTTAAAAATTCTCAATGGTAGTGTAAAACAACACCCTTTCTACCTTGTCAAAATCAGCTCTGCAAAAATAATTCTGTTCTGGTCGAGGTTGCTTTAAATGTTAATGAGCTCTGCTCGCCCCGCCCCTCTCTTCTCTCTGTGGAGTGACGAGTTTGTTTACTTTAGCCGCATTTAGCTGTTAAACTTGCTAACTAGCATGTTATTAGTGTGGCAAGAAGAGGTAGGATGCCAATCACACACCCACAATAAAATTTCATAAATGGTAGTGACTACTCCACCCCGTATTATTACCCGGGGAAAGACAAAGACAAGGTACGCAGATTCGAATTGTCTTTGACACCAAGGGACAATGAGACCTGGATATGCAAATTTACAAGTTTATCTTTATTAATACAACTTTATTAAACATCCATAAATAGTTAAAAGAGAACCATATTAAGTTCACAGTGAATAACTGTAAACATGACAACTGGCTGGGCAGGGCTTTCTCAACTCTGACTAGATGTGGAGAAACAAATGGAGAGTTGACTTTTCATTTCAGTTTTAAATGTGTGTTACGTGTCTGTTAATTTACGTTTGATCTAGTTTTCCTGAGTTGTTTTAATTGTCATTCTGTTCACCTGTGTTCCATTTATTTAGTCATTAGCCTCCATATTTATACTCAGTGCTTTGTTCAGTTCCTTGCCAGTTATCGTTTCATTATCATTTGTGTTATGCTAGTCTGTTCCTGGGAATCCTTGATTTTATTTCTTTATTTATCATTAAAGGAGAAGTTCACTTCCAGAATAAAATTTACAGATAATGTACTCTCCCCCTTGTCATCCAAGATGTTCATGTCTTTCTTTCTTCAGTTGTAAAGAAATTATGTTTTTTGAGCAAAACATTTCAGGATTTTTCTCTATATAGTGGACTTCTATGGTGCTCCAAGTTTGAACTTCCAAAATGCAGTTTAAATGCGGCTTCAAATGATCCCAAATGTGGCTGTAAACGATCCTATAGCTGAAAGAGAAGGGTCTTATCTAGTTAAACGATAGATTATTATTATTTTTAAAATCCCATTTATATACTTTTTAATGTCAAATGCTAGTCTTGTCTCTCTCTGCGATGTGCATGAGTAGTCTGTGCATCTTTGGTTCAAAACAATTAGGGTAGGTCAAAACACTCCCATCTCATTTTCAAAAATCTTTTCAAAATCATCCTACATAGCTGCAGAAGTACCGACCCAGTGTTTGCAAAGTGAACATGCAAAGATGATCAAACACCCTTTATAAAAAAGGTAAAACAGCGATGTAGGATGATTTTGAAGTTGAGGGAGAACATGAGATGGGAGTTGTTTGACATATCCTAACTGTCATGAATTGCAAAAAACAGTTCAGGCAGAGCAAGACAAGAAGAGCATTTGAGGTAAAAAAAAAAAAAAAAAAAAGTATATCTTTTTTTATTATTTTTTTTTTTAAATAACCGATAGTTTCGCTAGATAAGACTCTTCTTCCTCAGCTGGGATCGTTTACAACCGCATTTGGGATCGTTTGAAGCTGCATTTAAACTGCACTTTGGAAGTTCAAACTTGGGGCACCATATCAGTCCGTTATATCGGAAAAAATCCTGAAATGTTTTCCTCAAAAAACAATTTCTTTACAACTGAAGAAAGAAAGACATAAACATCTAGGGTGACAAGAAGGTGAGTGCATCATCTGTAAATTTTTGTTCTGGAAGTGAACTTCTCCTTTAAAGGACTTTTGTGGAATATTCTCCATCGTTGTGTTCTTTTTTTAGCACAGCACATGACAGTGTGATGGTGTACATTTATATGTATATACAGTAAAAGTCAAAATTTAACCATCTTGTCATTACACTTGTCACTATGACTATTACCATAGTGTATATCCAAAAAAGCACAGTACTTTGTGATATTTATTATGCACAAATAAAATTAGAATTGCTTCACGTCACACCTCTTTGCTTTGCCCCCTCGCCCCCCTTTTTTTTAGGTTATTATTTTTGTTTGCATTATTATGTAAAATAAATTACTTTAATTTTTATAGTGTGGATCATGGAGGAAAGTTTAGGATTACAACAGGACTGCAGAAATGTAGGTCACACACACACACACACACACACACACACACACAGACACACCATAATTGTTGTTTTGTGTTATAGATGTTATAATTTGTCATCTTTTGTCTAGATGCGTGTGATCTCACACTGGATTTGAACACATTAAACAGCCGTCTGACACTTTCTGAGGAGAACAGAAAAGTGACGCTTGTGACAAAGAAGCAGCCATATCCTGATCATCCAGAGAGATTTGATGAGTGTCATCAGGTTCTGTGTAGAGAGAGTCTGTCTGGACGCTGTTACTGGGAGGCTGAATGGAGCGGGTTTGCTGTTAATATATCAGTGACATATAAAGGAATCAGCAGGAAAGAGAAGAGTAATGACTGTAAGTTTGGATGCAATGAAAAGTCCTGGAGTCTAAGCTGTTATGATAACAGTTTCACTGTCAGACACAATAATGAGAGCACAGAAATACCAGTCCCTTCACAGCCCTCTAATAGAGTAGGAGTATATCTGGACTGGTCGGCCGGCACTCTCTCCTTCTACAGCATCTCTGACAAACACAAATTTATGCACTTACACACATTCAACACCACATTCACTGAAACCCTTTATGCTGGATTTGGGGTTGATAAGAGTTCCTCAGTGTCTCTGTGTGAGAAGAAACAGCTTCCTGTGAGAAACAACTAAGACGCACAGATGAGAGAAAGAAACACCCACACTATCTCTCTCTTAAACTCACACAGCTGTAAATGCTTTCTCTTTCTTATACTCTAATGTTAATTTCATGTTGACTTTGGTCTAAATGAGACACACCACAGACTTCTATTGTGTTTATAAAAAGACATTTGAATGCGGCTCAACTGGAGATTTGTCTTTCTGAGTCTCTGGGCACCACCTGAAGGAAGATTTCGTTTCTCACTCACAGGAAACAGTTCTTAGCAAGCATTTGCTCTATTACGGGAAGATTAAGATTAAGGAAATCAATGAGGTTAAAAAGCAATACAGATAGCAAAATTATACTAAAATAGTAATTTATTGAATTCAACAAATGGGAGAAATTCAACACCACTGTTACTCTTAAAATGACCAACAAGTAGCTGGAAGATTAGAGGTGACTAGAAGATAATGACGTTTGCTCTGTCATTTATGCTTAACTATGATATCATTTAAAACATTTAAATACAAATGTCATTCACATCTGTGTCTGTTTGTATTTAGATTAGATGTGTGCATATTCAGAAATAAAGAAAACTGTTTCACAGGAGCGGTGGTTTTACCAAAGGCCAACAAGATACTCCATTATGTGACCTGAAGAATGATATCAGGAGAGAAAAAAACTGTATGAATAATGTGAATGTGAGCTTGAGAACAGATCAGTTTAATGCTGCCATCTAGACAGAATAGATTTATGAACTGAATGTTCATGAACTGAAGTTTTTTGATATTCTTCACTTTTAAAACAGGTAAGTTTGAACAAACATTTTCATGTATTGTTAAAACAGTAATAATCTCCATGTACACACTAAATACTTATATTTCTATCCTACTGTAATGTAAAAAATACTTTGAAATATTTAAGGCTGGTTGACATTTATATAATTAGACATGTTAGTCATAATGAAAAAATTAGACATGTTAGTCATAAAAAAAAAAAAAAAATAATAATAATAAAAACATTTTGTAATTTCTCAAAGATAATATGAGTACATCAGCATGGTAGTATGTAATAGGTTATAGATGACAAGTTACCCTATTTAAAATGTAATAAGTAGTGTAACTTTTCAATTACTTCATTTAAGCAATGTAACATTACATTTCATTACTTTTTTATTACTTTTCAAAATTTCTAATATTTTCAACTGACAATCCCTTTGAGTGGCAAGTTCAAACGAGACGGATATTTAGGGGGTCCAGTGCAGTCATACCACTTTTATTACACAACATTTCACCACATAAATGTACTAGTTACTGTACTAATTTGTTAGTTATATTATAATCCATTGCAGTGTACAAAACAAAATGGCAGCAGCTGCGTTTGTGTGAAATAAGAGAGGGTGCATGATACCAGGATGACAGAATTAAGAAATTGGACACATAGGTTTACTTATGCTGCTCAATGTTTCTCTGGGTCTAAAGTTAGGTAACGTTACTGAGCGGGTACTGTATTTTTTATTTATTTTATTTTTTATTTTATTTTAAACAAAAGTGCTTAATTCATTATATTAGAAATGTTTTATTTACTTAAAGGCATGCTCTAAATAGGCTATATGTTGGATTTTTAGTACATTGTGATAGTGTAACAATGTAAAATACATAAATAAACATTTAAATCTAATTTTAACAACATTATATCGTTTTATTTAATATTTGAAATAATATACATAAATAATACTGAACAAATAATGAATTCTAGTATTTTGACTAAAAAAATCATTGTCCTTTCTGTAAGTTACGGATCCAAGTGCAAAGCTTTATTTACAGACATGGTCAAAACAGAGGCATGGGTTGAACACTGGCAAACAGACACAGTACAGGGCAAGACACAACAGTAATCCAGGGACAGGTGAGGGTCGATTGGGGGCGAGGCAAATGGGTATCCAAACAGACAGTCAATAGTCCAAATGAGGGATGAACAGAGTCCGAAACGGCAAGACAAAGGGGAATTCAAGACAGGCGATAAATCCAGGGCAGGCAGAAATTCGACAAGATGAGATAACCAGGCTAGGATACAAGACTCAGATAAGCAGACTAGGAACAAGACTAACTAGATTATGAAACTCAAAATGGCTAACACTTGGCTAAAACTAATGTAGCTAACACTTGGAGAGGGGTAAACGCTAGACAATACTCAGCCCAGAATGATAGTTGGGACCTTGTATTTATACTGTGTGTGATTGGCTGCAGCTGTATGCGTAATAGGTGAAGTGGAGCATGGGAAATGTAGTCCAGGGTGTAGTGCAACAGTCTGTGTAATGTGAGAGTCAATATGATGGCATAGCGATCTCTGGTGGCGGGCAGACCGGACGGGACTCATGACAGTTACATTGTCACGCCAGTGGTGGTGACAGGTGAATGTATCATACATTGATTCACTTGCTCAACCAATTCGTTCAATCACATTGATTCACTTACAAACCAACGTGAAACGTGCAAATTCTTTGTGTCTGTATGGAAATATTTTCATTGAAGGAGTAAAAATAGATACAGAAACCAACAATATTGTGTCTAAAATGTAAATTAGCCAATAATAATTTCTTGTTTATTGAACAATTATAAAAAAAACATTATCAACTGGCATCTGCGAAAGTGAAATGAGATACATTAATTTAGCAAGCTTCTCATAATACAGTGGCAACACAAAAGTGGGTGCAAATCTTCTCATCTGGACAGCTGATGTTCTCTTTGAGTCTCTCATTAATAACCAATATGAATGTGAACATAACGGTACTTTTTGATCTAAAACATGACAGACAACCGTTTTCTGCTGCTCTCTGAAAAAGATAAAAAGAGCGCTTAATGAAGTGAATATTTAACTACAATACAATCAAACCAAACCTGCAAAAGCATCTGACAGCAATTAAAAGTCTTTAACAAGTTAAAGACCTGCATGTGCTGCTTGTGACAGTCTCTGTACTGTAGGTAAATGCTAAACAGTAACAGTATGAAAAAGTAGCATGATAACAATATATGGCTTAACATTAGAAATAATAGTAATTATTAATAATAATTTATTCGTAATAATTCAGTGCCACTGGCAAAAGTACCATGATATTACCATTACTATACCATGGTATACTTTGCCACAAGTATGCTACTGTACTGAATTAAATACATTCAGTGGAAACATAGGGCCCTATTTTAACGATCTTATTTAATAATCTTTTACATTGTAATCCTTTCATTTTTAGTATTTGGCATGTTTGTGTGCTGCTGCGCATCCCTGTGTGTGTAATAAACAGAGTGTACGCTCGTACTAGTATGTAGCACCGTGGTCCTGCAAGACACAACATTTTGTTCCACTATATGTCCACACATGTAGCAGAATGAAAATAAAGCTTGACTTGACTTGTTTTGCACCCACCTATACCCATATTACTAACACGCCCTTTAAATAAATGTAAAAAAAAAATACTGCTCCATTGATTTTAGACCATGTTTTAGTTGATCAATGGCACAATAGTTTTCAGATGCCTCAAAATAGCAACGCACCAACAATGCACCACACCTCATTTTCAGACCAGCATGTCCATGGGTGAACAGATGGGTGCAAATGCATTTGCATTAAGCTATGTGACTCTGGACGTGAAAATGATAACTGCATTTGGGCTGAAACTAGCAAAAAACACTTGCTTCATGCCTGCCGTCGCATTACTCTAGGTGTATAATAGGGCCCTTATTTTGTGTGTGTGTGTGTGTGCGCGTGTGTTTGTATATTCTGAGACAGAACATTGTGATCACATTAATCGTGATCCACATAGTTTATATAATTAAGAAATTTAAGAATTTTTTAATAGCCATCATATAATGAGACCACAATCCTGGATTAGCATTGTTCATTAGCAAACAACCGGTTCTTACAGATAAACCGGTTGAACCAGTTTGTCAAAAGAAAACTAATTCAACAGACCCCCTTTTGTGAAGGGAAGAACGTTTACAACATCGGGAGAGAAAAGCTGTTTGTGAGTAATGTGAATGAATTTGAGAACACATCAATTTAATGCTGCTGTCTAGAGACAGAATGGATTTATGAACTGAATGAAGTTTGTGTTTGATGATCTTCATTGTTGAAACAGAGGTAGGTTTGGAGAACACATTTATGGATTAATTCTCATGCACTGTCAAATCAATATGACTGCATGTATAAATGTTTATATTTCTATCCTACTGTAATGGGCGAGCATTTACAAAAACTTTACTTTCTACTGAGGCTTCTTCTTACTCTTGGCAGCCTTTAAGTTTCAGACTGACTGTTGTTTCCGAAACTGTTGAACTAGGAGTTGAACATATTTGACTGGTGGTTATTCATCCAAAGCTTTGTGGTTCAAAGCATGAATATGTTTATGAGACTGTCTGAAAGTATAGTTTGTTTTACTATATATTTTAATATTGTGTGGCATAATAATTCATACAGTTTTTAGGATTTTCTTATTTGTCTATGCAAGTTAATACAGTTGTATATTTTATTGTCCATTTCTACAGCACTGCCTGTAAAATGAGTGTCTGTGAGAAGAGAGAGGAGGATGATGATGTTCACACACACAAAGCAGCAGCTCCAGAACCCAGCTGTGTGTCTGTGAAGAGTGACACATCCATGGATTATCCACTTCAGTTCGGTGCTGGAGCAGTGACCACTGACTCTGAGTGAGTATAAAACAATGTGTTATGTGATGTAAAGGGAATATAAATAAATCGCCTTCTTACATTAAGGAATCTAATGGGGATTTGCACTCAAAAATCCAAATTCATTATGTTTATTAATCACATGGGAGAAAAATACACTGTGTGTGAAGTTTAGTATATTCACCCACTATTTATGCAGTCATCACAGTCATTTAATAAAGTGAGAGATAATTGAAAGTTTTTTTTTTTTTTTTTTACTGTACATTCTGCCTTTGTGTGATTTATGTGAAAAAGAAGAAAACTGGTTTACCTGTGCATTTCTGAAAAATGATCAACATTGTTTTTCTGCTACCCTTTTTCTTGTAAAGATAAGAAACAGGCTGAGAAAACTGGCTGATCTGGTTATGGAAAAACTGAAACTATTTTAGCAGCAGACTTGCTTCTGAAAGGAAGAACTTTGATTTAAAAGCATCACAACCATTAGATCTAAGATAGTAAGATCTGTTTTGGTTGACTGTGTGCAATGTTGGTCCTAAATGCTGCTTCTTAAACCAACACTAAACTTTTGAAGCCTGTTTATGTTTTAGATTTAAAATACAATACAATACAGTACAGTACAATAAATCTAATTGTGACTTCATACTTTATACTAATGTAACCAAAATAAGTGAATCACACCAAAAAGGATGAATATGTGCTACTTAAGTCAACAATTATGAGATACTTAAGGTCATAAATAAGTAACAATTGTGAGAGATAAAGACTTAATTATGAGAAATAAAGTCAGAAGGTTTAAAATATTTGTGTGATTCTGAATTATGATTTCTGTCTTTCTGTCTGTATTAGAGTCCACTTTTGAGAAAGCAGAAAACAGTTCAGCCAGTTTAAAACACAAATGAAATAATTTCAGCAGTCTGATTGCATTTCTTGAAGAATGTGAACAACATGATAGAAGACATGTTTAAAAAAAAAAAAAAAAAAAAAAATACTGTAGTGTAATGCGGACTCATAGGAAGCGTGTAAAATCCGAATGCGAGCTTTATTTTACAGATCGTAGTCAGACAGGCAGGGTCAGTATCCAAACAGACAGTGTAGTGAAGGCAAAACAATAGCGTAATCCACATAAACAGGCAGAGTCCAAAAACCAGAGAGAGCAGTCCAAAAAGTGACAAATGAACAGGGCTGTGAAACTTGGCAAAAACTATGGCAATGAACAGACAAAACAGTGGCGAAAACAAAGGAAAACTATGACAAGAAACCAAACCGAGAAAATCAAAAACAGGGCAATGAAAACAGGAAAAACGCTTGGTAGAGTCCGCTAGAGCAAAACAATACTTTGCGATGTCAGTTTGGAAATGGCCTCCCTTTATGGCCACCAAACAGGAAGTTACCAACGAGGCAGCAGAGGGAGCAGCAACAGTCAGTTCATGGGTAAGGGCTCCCTCTGCTGGCTTGGCGTTACAGAATCCCCCCCCCCCCCCCCCAGGAGCGACCCCTGGCGCTCAAAAAACAGTCCAGGAGGGTGGGGGAACAGAAGCAAAACAGGGGGTGGGATGGAGGGCCAGGTCCATGTAGAGGAGGTGGGCCTGGATCGTGGAGCAGGGACAGACAGTGAAGCACTGGAGAACCTGGACCATGGAGCTGTGGCAGACAGTGGAAACTTGGAGGACCTGGGCCGTGGAGCTGTGGCAGACAGTGGAAACTGGGAGGACCTGGGCCATGGAGCAATGGTAGACAGTGTGACCTTGGAGGACCTGGGCCGTGGAGCTGTGGCAGACAGTGGAAACTGGGAGGACCTGGGCCATGGAGCAATGGTAGACAGTGTGACCTTGGAGGACCTGGGCCGTGGAACAATGGCAGACAGTGGAACACTGGAGGGCCTGGGCCGTGGAGCAGTAGCAGACAGTGGAACCTTGGAGCAGAAGTCCACCATGTTTGATTTGGAGGAGCCTGGAGCCTTGGTGGAGCAGGGAGAGCAGGCAGCCATGGGGGGGCAGGCAGAGCAGGCAGAACAGGGAACCATGGCGAGGCAGGCAGAGCAGGAATAACAGGGAGCCATTGCAGGGCAGGCAGAGCAGACAGGAGCAGAGATATCCACAGTGGAACTAGTGACATCCATAGCAGAGCGGTGTGTTCACGGACGATTTCCTTGGCTGTGGCATGACAGGTAGAGAGTTCATGATTGGTCCTCTTGACCGTGGCATGGCAGGCAGAGAGTTCATGGGAGGACGCTGCCCCCATAGGAGGATCTACAGCAGGTGCTGACACCTCTGGAGGCATGGGCGCAGATTCTTGGGCAGACGTGGCACTGAGTTCATAAATGGGCGCCACCTCCTTAGGAAGCTCTACAGTGTGAGCTGACACCTCAGGAGGTACTGGCGTGAATTCGTGGACAGACGAAGCCTCAAGAGCAGACTTGTGGTCAGATGAGGCCTCTGGGGCAGACTCGCAGTCAGGCGAGGCCTCTGGAGCAGATTTGTGGACAGATGAGGCCTCTGGAGCAGATTCGTGGACAGATGAGGCCTCTGGAGCATACTCGTGGGCAGACAAGGCCTCTGGAGCACAGTGTGCAGCCCACACACTGAAAATGGCAACGGCCATTACAGGCAGCACAGTAGATAGTGGGATGTCTGTTGGCCTTCAGGGTGTGGATGCTGTGGACTTGTGGCTTGGGAATGTGGGTTCTGCATGGCTTGGGAGCGTGGGCTCTGCGTGGTTCGGGAGCGTGGGCTCTGGGAGTTCAGCTGATATGTGATGAGGCTCTTGGTGGTCAGCTGAGACATGAGGTGGCTTAGGAAGGTCAGAGGGGACCTGGTGAGGTTCTGGTAGGACAGCCGTTTCTTGACTTGATTCATGGAGGTCTGCCGTGACTTAACTCGACTCAGGGAGGTCTGCCATGGCTTGACTTGACTAAGGGAAGCCTGCCGTGGCTTGACTTGACTCAGGGAGGCCTGCCGTGACTTGACTCGTGAAGAACAGCGGTGACTTGACCTGGCTCGTGCAGTCCAGCTGTGACTTGACTTGGCTTGTGAATAACAGCAGCAACTTGACTCATGAAGGTCAGCTGTGGCTTGGCTCATGGATGACAGCAGCAACTTGACTTGGCTCATGTAGATCTGTTGTAACTTGGCTTGGCTCATGAAGATCAGCTGTGGTTTGACATAACATAGACAACCCAGCTGTAACTTGACTTGACTCAGGAACAACATGTCTTGACTCAGGAACAACAGCTGTAACGTGACTTGACTCAGGAACAACAGCTGTAACGTGACTTGACTCATGGGGAACAGCTGTGACTTGGCTTGACTCGGGGGGGCACAGCTGTGACTTGGCTTGACTCGTGGGGCACAGCTGTGACTTGGCTTGACACGTGGAGAACAACAGCTG
This sequence comes from Cirrhinus mrigala, assembly GCA_036247105.1. Lineage (NCBI taxonomy): Eukaryota > Metazoa > Chordata > Actinopteri > Cypriniformes > Cyprinidae > Cirrhinus > Cirrhinus mrigala. The sequence continues at coordinate 10,193,218 of CM070023.1, read as the reverse complement.
TGTCTTAGCTTGGCTCATGGAGAACAACAGCTGTGTCTTGGCTTGACTCATGGAGAACAGCTGTATCTTGGCTTGGCTCATGGAGAACAACAGCTGTATCTTGGCTTGACTCATAAAGTGTAGCCCTGACTTGACACCGGAGGATCAGGCATCACTTGATTTGCTTTGGATGCAGCAGACATGGCGAGATGAGATTTGGATGAGATGATTTTGACTTGATGAGGCTCAGGCGTGGCAGCCATCTTGGCCGGGGACTCAGACGGGGCAGCCATCTTGTGAACAGGCTTGGGGATGACGGCCATCTTGTGAACAGGCTTGGGGATGGCGGCCATCTTGTGAACAGGCTTGGGGATGGCGGCCATCTTGTGAACAGGCTCTGGGGTGGCGGCCATCTTGTGGACTGGCTCTGGGGTGGCGGCCATCTTGTGGACTGGCTTGGAGATAGCAGTCATCTTGTGAGCTGGTTGTAGGAGGGCAGCCATGACAGGTGCAGACTCTGGATGGACAAGCATGGCGAGAGCAGGCCCTGGAGCAGCAGGCACGGCGTGAGCAGGCCCTGGAGCAGCAGGCACGGCGTGAGCAGGCTGTAGCTTGGCAGACGTGACGAGTACAGGTTGTGGTTTGGCAGATGTGACGTGAACAGGCTGTGGCTTGGCAGACGTGACGTTAGCAGACCTTGGCTTGGTGGATGTGACTTGAGCAGACTTTGGCTTGGTAGGCATGGCATGATGGGGCTCTGATGTGACTTGAATAATTCCAGACATAACGGAAAAATTCACAGGTTTGGCTGATACTTGGGGACAGCAGGGTGTCTCATCAGCTACCCCCACAGTAAATGGTGATCCAGCCAACCAGAGGGCAAAGTCAATGTACTGTTCCAAAGACCAGTGAATTTTCCCTCCAGGTAGGCCAGAACGAATGGGATTGTTTAATCCATTACGGAAAATGTCCTTAAGCGCCACATCGTTAAAGTCCACCAAATAGCACAGCTCACAGAAGTCCACAACATAATCTTCGATGCACTGATTACCTTGACGTAGACAGAAGAGGTGTGATGCTGGGTCCATGGTTCGATCTGTATCTTCTGAAAGCCGCTGGATTTTTGGGAGGCGAAGTTTTCTGTAACGCGGACTCGTAGGAAGCGTGTAAAATCCAAATGTGAGCTTTATTTTACAGATCGTAGTCAGACAGGCAGGGTTAGTATCCAAACAGACAGTATAGCAAAGGCAAAACAATAGCGTAAACCACATAAACAGGCAAAAAACCAGAGAGAACAGTCCAAAAAGTGACAAATGAACAGGGCTGTGAAACTTGCCAAAAACTATGGCAATAAACAGACAAAACAATGGCAAAAACAAAGGAAAACAATGACAAGAAACCAAACCGAGAAAATCAAAAACAGGAAAAACACTTGGTAGAGTCCGCTAGAGCAAAACAATACTTTGCAATGTCAGTTTGGAAATGGCCTCCCTTTATGGCCACCAAACAGGAAGTTACCAACGGGGCAGCAGAGGGAGCAGCAACAGTCAGTTCATGGGTAAGGGCTCCCTCTGCTGGCTTGGCGTTACATGTAGATATTGAACTTTAATTTAATTCATATCTATTTTTAAAAAAAAAAAAGTATAATTAAAAAACAACTTGTCTTTCTATTTAGCAATTAATTATATTGTTGAATTATTCATTAAAATAACTCAAAATGCCTTCAGAATATAATGTTTTGCAATATTGGCTTAAATGTTGATTCTGTCATTTTGTTTGTCCGATTATCTGTAGCTCATACATATTATAAGTTCAGGTACAGGCTGCAGAGAAAGCTGAAACTGTATTTTATTTTCTACTGCTTCTCTTCTTGAATTATTGACACTGGAATATTAAAATATCCTCTTACAAAAATGTACAAAATACAGTAGTCACTACTGTTACTGTATCAAACTTTTAAACTTCAAAAAGAACTATAATACAGAACATTAGTAGACATAAGTAATGTTTATTGATGGAGGAAAAAAGTGCATGTTGCAGCAGCAGTATGGACACTACGATAGTGTAAAATATACAGAATATAATAAACAGTTAACTGAAAATACAGAGGATTTCAGTACAGTACCAAAATACACCATAGTAACATAGTAGGCTGAACAATCCTTAAATGCGTGATGCAAATTGTGCAAGTAATGCATAAAGCAGTTGTGATAGATTTATTGAGTCCAAATCCACTCGAAGTTGGCTCTGGCATCCATGAAGACATACTGTGTGGTCAGAGGAATCGTATAATGTTTTGTCCTCTGTTTAGACTGTGTTTGCAAAAAAAACATAAAATAAATAAATAAATAAATAAATGAATAAAAATTTCTGAAATTATATGGCATAAGTTGTAGTTGACAAGAATTCAGAAAGAAAATTTAAAAACACAAACCAAGAATGCAATTGTTTCTTAAACATTCTTTAAATGTCTCCTTTGTATGCCTTAAAATGTAAATTCTGGTGTATTTTAATTGTCTATTTCCAAAGCACTGCCTGTAAAATAAGTCTCTACGACAAGAGAGAGGAGGAGGATGTTCACACACATAAAGCAGCACCTCCAGAACCCAGCTGTGTGTCTATGAAGAGTGACACATCCATGGATCATCCATTTCAGTTCAGTGATGGAGCAGCAACCTCTGAGTCTGAGTGAGTATAAATGTGATGTGTTGTGTGATGTAAAGGGAATACAGTTATACACAATTATTGTATTAAATAGCCTCCTTATTTGCTCTCTGCTACATCTGTTTAGATAATGTATTAAATATAATGCTTTATTGTTTTTTCTTGTTTCCTATAAAGGCCATATGTGGGCAATGATGTAACTGATGCCTAAGTTTAATACAATGAACATTAAATAATCCAATGGGGATATACACTCAAAATATCTAAATTCTTTATTTTTATGAATCATATGGAAAGAAAAGACACACTTTGTCTCTCAGGCCTTCTTTATTGTGTGAAGTAATCTAGTGTCTCCACCCACTATTTTTGCAATTGATGTTGTGTTTCCATGTTTTATGGTGCCATTCCATAGGCGTAATGGTTTTTATACTGTACAAGCCATATTTTCTATCACCCTACACCTACACCTACACCTACCCTACACCTAAACCTAGACTGTGCACACTTTTACTTTCTCAAAAAAATCATTCTGAATTTATAAGCCTGTTTCCTCATGGGGACCTCACAAATGTCCCCACAAGTTCAAAATTTACTGGTATTACAATTCCATAATTTGGTCCCCATAATGTGATAAATACCAGGTACACACACACACACACACACACACACACACACACACACAGTCTGGTCAGCTATCCTTGTAGGGACTCTCTATAGGCATAATGGTTTTTATACTGTACAAACACATTTTTTATTTAATCATAAAATTCCACGATTTTTGTATGTACAAAATTATAAGTGCCCCAAAGTCATTGCCTTTTAGAGAACTTCCCCATTTTGAAAAGTGTGTGATTTAAGTGAGTCATGCAGGAGTTTTTGCTTGCGGGTGAACGGGGTAAGCCATCCAAAGTAAAAAATAAAAAAAATAAAAAAAAAATTAAATAATGATAATAATAATAATTTGTGTAAAATAAATCATGTCTCACAGTCAGTGCCAGAGTGGTCACTTTCATGCAGATGGAGTTGTGCACAAAGAGCTGAATAATCATTTTAGACTAGAGTTCTAGAATGTGATGCCCTTTCTAATTAGAGATCAGATTATGGCGTGCAATTGTTTTATTTATTTATTGATTTATTTATTTATTTTTTATTGTTGTTTTTAAGATTTTATTTTTGCCATTTTTGCCCTTATTGGTCAAGTCAGTGCAGAGTATTGACAAAAAGCAAAGTGGTAAAGAGAAGAGGATGGGATTGGGAAAGACCATGAGCTGGGACTCAACCACAAGTAATATGAAGCGCAGCTACGCTACATGTCTAAGTGCTGCCCCCAAGGCTGTCAGCTCTGGCAATGCTTGAATATTTGAGTTATTTTTTTTTTATTATTATTTTAATGCTGCTTCACAGTTTTTCTGTTTATCTCACTGGTTCTGCAGAGTGAAGAGAGATGATGTGATCAGATCTGTGCAGAGTCTGACCTGCGCTGACTCTGACAATCAGGCCCTCATGAGTCAGACAGTCAGAGACAAACACAAAACCAGCATGAAGAACAAGTATGAGAGATTATTTGAGGGAATCAATCTAGAAGAGAACCGAACCCTCCTGAACAGGATCTACACACAGCTCTACATCATAGAGGGACAGAGTGAAGGGGTGAATAAAGAACATGAGGTTTTACAAATGGAGAAAACAGCCAGAACACAAGACACTCCAACATACTGCAATGACATCTTTAAACCCTTACATGAACCAAGCTCTGAGGAGAAAGACAAAGTCAAGACTGTTTTTACTAAAGGCATCGCTGGAATTGGAAAAACTATCTCTGTGCAGAAGTTCATTCTGGACTGGACTGAGGGAAAAGCCAATCAGGATGTAGATTTCATGTTTGTGCTTCCTTTTCGAGAGCTGAACTTAATTAAATATCACCAGTACAGTCTTCACAGACTTTTGCTGTACTTTCATCCTGAACTTCAAGGTCTGAACTCAAAGATTTATGAGAAGTGTAAAGTTGTGTTCATCTTTGATGGTCTGGATGAAAGCAGAATTACACCAATGTTTTCAGATGAGAAAGTTAGTGATGTGAATGAGTCTTCATCAGTGGGTGTGTTGATGTCAAACCTCATCAGAGGAGAGCTGCTTCCCTCTGCTCTCATCTGGATCACCTCCAGACCAGCAGCAGCCAATCAGATCCCCTCAAAATACATCAACCGTGTGACAGAAATTCAAGGATTCAATGATTCTCAGAAGGAGGAATATTTCAGGAAGAGAATCAGTGATGAGCATCAACCCAGCAGAATCATCTCACACATTAGAAGATCAAGAAGCCTCAACATCATGTGTCACATACCCGTCTTCTGCTGGATTACAGCCACTGTGCTTCAAACCTCCTGAAACAAGATGACAGTGCAGAAATCCCTCAGACTCTGACGGAAATGTATATCCACTTCCTGCTGACTCAGATCAACATGAGGAATCAGAAGTATGATGAGAGAGATCCAGAGAAAGTCCTAAAATACAACAGAGATGTGATTGTGAAACTTGCTGAACTGGCTTTCAAACAGCTGATGAAGGGCAATGTGATGTTCTATGAGGAGGACCTGATTGAGAGTGACATAGATGTCACTGATGCCTCAGTGTATTCTGGGATATGCACTGAGATCTTTAAGGAGGAATCTGTGATTCATCAGAGAAAAGTCTACTGTTTCATACATCTGAGCTTTCAGGAGTTTCTAGCTGCTTTCTTCGTGTTTTACTCACATGTGGTCAAGAAAAAGAAATCACTGAAGTTGTTTTTGAAAGAAGTATATCAGCAGTACCGTCGGGAATATAATCTTTATGAAGTACTAAATTCAGCAGTTGATAAATCCTTACAGAGTGAAAATGGACACCTGGATCTTTTCTTGAGGTTTTTGTTGGGTGTCTCACTGGAGTCCAATCAGAGTCTCTTACAGGATCTACTGACAAGCACAGTGAACAGCTCAGAGACCATCAAGACAATCACACAGTACATTAAAGACCAAATCAAGGTTGATGAACGCCTCTTAGCTGACAGATGCATCAATCTGCTCCTCTGTCTGCTGGAAATGAATGATCAGACTCTGTCCAGAGAGATTCAGGAGTTTGTAAAATCACAGAATCACTCAGTGAATAAACTCTCTCCATCTCACTGCTCAACAATCGCCTACATGATTCAGATATCAGAGGAGGTGCTGGATGAGTTTGATCTGAAGAAATACAACACATCAAATGAGGGTAGAATGAGACTGATACCAGCTGTGCTGAACTGCAGAAAAGCTCTGTGAGTATTGATTGATATGATTTGATGGAGGATTGTAATTCCTCCATGAAATCATGACACACTTTGACATCAGAAGCTGTCTGAAGAGGACAATTGTGTTTTAATGTCAGAACTGTTTAGTCCCTCCTGACTCACTCTAAACAATGTGTAACCTGTAAGAGTTAGAGGGGGTCATGAGCATGAACAGAATTTTGTGAAGTTTAGTAAAATGGATTATCATTTTATTTCTCCCCTGGGGGTCACTTACTTTGTTTTTATTCAGCTTAGATTTACAGAGAGTACACATTTATAAACTGTGAATGTGTCAATTTAGCCTAATTACAACTTTTTAAATGTTCAAAAATGTAGATATTTTATGACCAGTTCTCCCTTCAGTGACTATTATAATTATAATTTTGTGTGTTTTGGTTTTTGCTGCTGTGCTGCACAGATTGTAAAGCAGTGGTCTCAAACTCAATTCCTGGAAGGCCACAGCTCTGCAGAGTTTAGCTCCAACCAGCTCCAACTCACACCTGCTTGGAAGTTTCTAGTAATCCTGAAGACCCTGATTAGCTGGATTAGGTGTGTTTGATTAGGGTTGAAGCTAAACTGTGCAAAGCTGTGGACCTCCAGGAACTGAGTTTGAGAACACTGCTGTAAAGGGATCCTAAAATAAAAATAATAAAGACGCTCTTAACTTTACCAAAATTATGCAGAGATATATGTGAACCTACAGACAGGAACAGCACAAAGTCTTGACTTTTCCACTGTGACTGGGCAGTCGGATTTTCTGAACAGTGTTACTGCATAACATTCTGCTTTGGATCTTTGGACCTGCAGGGTTCAGGACTGAAGCTTCCGTCTGATGGACTGAAGAGTTCACACTGTCAACTCAACATACTGAGGTTTGGGATATTCTCTGAATTGTAATTTAATAGAGAGATGATAAATTGACTTAACAGGCATTTCAAAATTTCTAAATATGAGCCAGCTACTTTTGACTAATAAGAAACAGCAGAAAAAAACAGAAAGTGCATGTTTTGGAAAGATACATGAGAATATTTGTACTTTGTCCCATTTAGATTATCATGCTGTAAACTCACTGGTCAGTTCTGTAAAAGTTTGTCTTCATTTCTGCAATCATCAAACTCTTCACTAAAAGAGCTGGACCTGAATCACAGTAACATAGAGGATTCAGGTGTGGAGCTTCTGTCTGATGGACTGAAGAGTTCACACTGTCAACTCAACATAATGAGGTAAGAAAAACAGATTAAGGTTTACATAATTGATTAAAAGGGGCCATATAGTGGTTTTTATTGTCCTTTTTGTCTTTGGTGTATAAAGCTTATTTATATAAATATATGCATAAGACCGCAAATTTACAAAGCCGTCTCCTACAAAGGGACTTATTCTAACAGAAGAACACTGCTCCAGACCTACCTAAAAAATGCCTTAAACTAAGTTCAAAAAGTACTTTCTGCAGGGATGCAAACTTGTCACCTTTCTGCAAAATTCAATTTTTAATTCAAAATGGGTCATTTGTGTAAATCGGGACAATGGATATCTGGACACTTTTTTTTTTTAATCATTTCAGGGAGTGGGTCTTTTTACAGTACCAGTAGTACCCACTCAATTCTGTATCCGCTCAAAGTCAACCGCTTTTACGTGCTCCTGTGTGTTCTCTGGTTCGAATTACAAAACCAAAAATGACAAACACAAGTGTAAAAAAAATCACTAAGTTGTTACGAGTCATTGCTATGATTTACAGTGATAACTGTATCAATGGACAGAACAAAACATCTGGCAAGCCCATGTCAAAATGAAGCTGTTTATTAAGTGATGCAGAGTAACAAAACTACAGCAGCAACAAGCAGAAGTCCCTTACTTAAAGAAAATACATTAATCCATTTTTTTATAAGCAGATTATGTGAAAATGTATGAATCATATAAATTAGGCACCAATTTAGCAAAACATAGTTATGAAATGTCATGAGATTGTGTTGACCAAGCAGGTTTGACAATAATAAAATAATTAATTTGAAAAATAAATAAATAATAATAATGATCACAAAGATTTGGTTGTTATCCTGGTCCTGTGTTCTGCCTTGGGAATTGTGGAAAATAATAATATCTTCTGTCAACTGACTAAAACCTAATATGGTCGATTTCTACCAACTGAAAATTAACCTGATGAACAATAAAATATTAGTCATATGATTAATACCATGTGTAGTACACCCACACACACACACAAAAAAAACAATATTTTAACCCACCAATTTTTCATGTTGTGTTTTAGACTTGCTTACTGTAATCTCAGTGATCAGTGCTGTCCAAGTTTGTCTTCATCTCTGCAATCATCAAACTCACTGAGAGAGCTGGACCTGAGTAACAACGACCTCCAGGATTCAGGAGTTAAGCGTCTGTGTGATGGACTGAAGAGTTCACACTGTCAACTCAACATACTGAGGTAGGAAAAACAGATAAAGATTCACTTGGTTATGAAATTAAAGATGGCCTCTGCTGGTCCACACAGATCTCCTGTGTGTCTGTATTACAGTATATCAGCAGACCACAGTGTGGTAGATGCCTTTGGTTTGTATTTGCTTAAGCCTGTTGTTATAAAGAGACAAAGAGAGACCAATTCTGCTCCATCAACACTATGATGTTGAGTAAAACAATGTACCCAGAGTTATTCCAACTCAACTGAACCTGTTGGAAAAAGGTGACATGTTGATCAATGAATTATTTGATTTAAAGCAGAGTTGCAGGAAACTGAATCTGTCCCAGATTATATGATGTTGAGTGTTTGTGTGTGTATTTGTAGATTATCTGGCTGTATGGTGACAGAGGAAGGCTGTCGTTATCTGGCTTCAGCTCTGAGTTCAAACCCCTCACACCTGAAAGAGCTGGATCTGAGCTACAATCACCCAGGACAATCATTAGTCAAGCTGCTCTCTGATCCAAACTACAGACTAGACAAACTCAAGTATGTTCAACACTAACTATCATCCTGTCATGTGTAAATATGTGCAGTATAAAGTAATTGAAAACTGTGCATATGTGCATAGATCCCTGCATGCAGGACATATGTACACATACATACTTCACAGAAAAAAACGAATGTGTCTTGACAGTTAAACAGATTAGTTACATTGAAAGTATTTTTCAGTGAATTAGTTAGAGTTTTACTGTAATTTGATTAGTTTAATATGTAGTTCTTTCATTTGGAATGTGATGTGCATTGTGAGGAGTGTTTGAGCATAAGTTTAAAACACTTATGACGAGTGTTAAATTCCTACTAGTAGGCAGGGCAGAGGGAAGTAACGTACATTAGAGAGTTCTCCTTGGAAATTTCTTTTAGTAGCATCTTTCTTTCTATTCAGACAGCTTAACAGAATTAAAAAAGTTGTGAAAGATGAAAAGACACAACAATGTATGGTTAGGCTATGTTCTTTATTTTGTTTCAGGTATTTTTAGAAATATATTATATAATAAAATATATTTATAAGAAATGCTTTAGTCCTTACCACTGTAGAACTACAAATAATATATTTTCTTCCTGATTCAATGAATAGAATCCACAAACAATGTGTTTTGTGTGCTGATATAATTCCATCATACTGAAGTCTGCACATTAAAACTCTTAAATCTCTTAATTTGTCTCATTTAAAGCAGCGTTGCTACAGTTGTCAAAAGGGCACTTTGTCAGATTTTTTTTTTTTTGACATTGTCTGAAATATGAAAACAATCAGTATCATTTTCAAATAGTTTTTTTGATGGCTGTCACCATTGTTATTATGCGGAATGTTTATTAGTTAGGTAATTTTCTGGAGCCTGTTGCTGTTTTTATATTGTGTCATTTGCTCCAGTGTCTTAGTTGCAAAAGAAATGGGCTTGCTTCTATATGCAAACTAGATATTGCCTAAAAGATAGATAGAATCTAAAGTGAATTCAGGCAGATAAACAGCAAACTGCTCAACTGCAATACATATGAAAACTTTAAATAAATAAAGTGCACAATTCAGAAATATGGTCAACAAGCATCTGTTACACAGACTCTGGTTTACAGGAATTAATTCAGGAGCTAATCATTGCATAGAGAGGAAAAGAGTGCTTAAAGCACTCAGATTATTGAAGTTAATATTTTTAAATCTATCTTGGTATTTCTATAGCACATGTCCAAATAAGAATAGTATTCTGGAATATTTATTATGCACAAATAAAACTAGGATTGTTTCACATCACACCTCATTCTCATTTAGTCTGGAAAGACAAATTGCTTACTGCATCCTGTCTGTTTAGGACACAGTGGAAGATTTTCTTTAATTTCATAAGAGCAGCTTCTTTCTTTCTTTCTTTCTTTCTTTCTTTCTTTCTTTCTTTCTTTCTTTCTTTCTTTCTTTCTTTCCCTCTTTCTTTTGTTGGTGTTTTATTTTTATTTTCTTCATTATTATGTAAAATGAGTGACTTCTTTCATTTTTATAGTGTGGATGATGGAGGAGAGTTCAGAATTACAGCAGGACTGCATAAATGTAGGTCACATAGACACACACACCAAGATCATTGTGTTGTGCTATAAATGTTATAATCTGTCATCTTTTGTGTAGATGCATGTGATCTCACACTGGATTTAAACACAGCACACACCCGTCTTACACTATCTGAGGAGAACAGAAAGGTGACGCTTGTGACAGAGAAACAGCAATATCCTGATCATCCAGAGAGATTTGATGAGTGTCATCAGGTTCTGTGTAGAGAGAGTCTGTCTGGACGCTGTTACTGGGAGGCTGAATGGAGCGGGTTTGCTGTTAATATATCAGTGACATATAAAGGAATCAGCAGGAAAGAGAAGAGTAATGACTGTAGGTTTGGATACAATGAAAAGTCCTGGAGTCTGAACTGTTTTGATAACAGTTTCAATGTCTGTCACAATCATAAAATCAAATGCATACCTGCCCTACCATGTTGCTCTAAAAGAGTAGGAGTGTATCTGGACCAGTCGGCCAGCACTCTGTCCTTCTACAGCATCTCTGACAAACACAAAATAACACCATTACACACTTTCAGCTCCTCATTCACTGAGCCACTCTTTGCTGGATTTGGGGTTGATAATAGCTCCTCAGTGTCTCTGTGTGAGATGAAACAGCTTCCTGTGAGAAACAATTGAGACACGCAGTTGAGAGAAACGCACTCACATTATCTCTGTCTTTAACTCTGTTACTATAGTGACTTAGGGTCGTCAGAGCTCATCTTCTAAAGACACTTTATTCCAAATGTTTAATGCTGAGGAGTTTATCTAATATAGATGAACATCGACAAATTTAGTATAGATTTCCATATTAAAGGGGTCATGAACTCGGTGCCGGCCGGTCCAACAGGCAATACAGGCAGTTGCCCAGGGCCCCACGGCTGTGAGGTTGTCAAGGGGCGTTCGACTTGAAGTGGCACTGCACAGAAAGAGCCGTGTTTAAAATCAAAGTACCGCAAGAGCTATGGAGCATAAACAGCATCATACACCGGTCGTTGTGCGCAGCGAGACTTCAAGCCACACGTATCTTCTGACTACATAACTAGGGTGACACACCAGGGCTGTACAGTGCGACATACACTACCGTTCAAAAGTTTGGGGTCAGTAAGACTTGTAATAGTCTTTAAAGAAGTCTCTTATGCTCATCAAGGCTGCATTTATTTGATTAAAAATATAGAAAAAAACAGTAATATTGCAAAATGTTTTTACAATATAAAATAATGTTTTTTATTTTAACATACTTTAAAATAGAATTTATTCCTGTGATGAAAAGCTGAATTTTTATCAGCTGTTACTCCAGTCTTAAGTGTCACATGATCCTTCAGAAATCATTCTAATATGCGGATTTATTATTAGAATGATCAATGTTGTATAATATCAACAGTTGTGCTGCCAAATATTTTTTGGAACCTGTAATATTTTTTTCCAGGATTCTTTCATGAATAACAAGTTTAAAAAGTACAGTGTTTATTCAAAATATAAATATTTTTTAACAATGTAAATTATTTATTATTAACTTTTAATAAACTTTTAATTATTAACTTAATACATCCTTGGTGTATTAATTTCTTAAAAAAAAAAAAAAAAGAAACAATGAAAATGTACTGACCCCAAACTTTTGAACGGTAGTGTGTGTGTCAAGCGTTTTAAAAAAATCATGCCTTCCTCAGTAGAACGCATGCAAGGATTTTGCATAGGTTTGAGTTTGATTACAAACCTGTTGTCTATTGAGAACATTTTAATGACATGTTTTTGCTCCAAATTCATTCAATAACAGTGGTTAAACAGTGGCTAAAACAGTGGTTCTCAAAGTGTGGTACGAGTACCACTATAGTGGTATGCAGAGGAATCACTAAATTAAATATAAATTAATGTTAAAACACAATGGGCTGGTTTCACAGACAGGGTTTAGATTAAGCCAGGATTAGATAGCTCAATTAGGACAATAAAGTAATTTTTGTAAACCTGCCTTATAAAAGACATGACTGGTGTGCATCTTGAGATGAAACAAGGTGTCACAAATCTGGTCGGTGTCTTGCAGTCCGCTCACCGCCAGATGTCGCTCTCACCCTGTCACTACACACAGACTGTTGCTTTGCACCCCGGACTACTACTCCCATCACCCATCGCGCCGATTGCGTTGCCTCCTGTGACCAATCAGCAGCGCTATAAAAGCCTCGGTCTTTCCCCATGCAAGCCACGGAGTATTGTTGTTGTGTTATTCATAGTTAGCGTTTCCTAGTTCCTTGTTCCCTTGTTCCTAGTTCCCTCGCCTGGCCTTCACGTCTCGACTGTCTCGCCGCCTGCTCATTGGACTATTGCTCGTGTCACAGATTCTTCTCTCTCGTCTCGCCCCCTTACGGATTACGTTTCGCCCCTGTTCGACCCACGCCTGTTTCACAGACTTCTTTGTGCCTAGCCCTGATATCCCTGTTTGCTGTTGTTTTGACCCTGCCTGTTTTCGACCATGTATCTGTCTCGTCCCTTTAATAAAAGCTCGCGAATGGATCCGCTCGCCTCTCATCTCACTCACTCCGTTACACAAGGCCACTGACCTACAGTATTTTAAGATCAATCAGTACGAGTTTCTTTCAGTTGAAACAGCTCAGACCTGCATTTTAGTCTGGGACTAGACTGAAGCCTTGTCTGTGAAACCGGGGGAATACATTTTAATTTAATCTTTATTTGAGTTGTTATTATTATTATTATTATTATTGTTATTATTATTTTCAGTGTTGAGGAAAGTTACTTTTAAAAGTAATGCATTACAATATTGAGTTACTTCCTAAAAAAAGTAACTAATTACGTTACTTAGTTACTTTTTATTGAACCAAAAGCCTCAGGCTTTGAGAAAAGTATATTCACATCTGTACAGTAGACCGCAGAAGAAAAAAATGTCAACTCTTGAGCAATAAAAAAAAAAAGAAAAAGGAAAACAAATTTTAGATTATCTTGAGTAATTTTTGCTTATTAGTATGGTTGAATTGGATCATTGAAGGTCGGCAGCAAAGACATCGGTTAATAAAATGGGATTAAATGCATAAAGGATATTTGTATTATTTAACATATTTACTTATTGCAGCTTTGCGTCATATTCTGAGTTGAATTTCACTGTTTTTATTCATTTTGAGGAATACTGAATTGTTTTTTTGTGAGTGAGATGAATTAATGCATGTTCACTTTTATTCTAGAACTAACATCTTACTCCCGATTTCTCTCAACATGGGGACAGGAGAGCCTTTAATCAATAAATGGGGGGTGGAATAAACTGGCGTTACTTATTTGAAAAAAGTAACTCAGATATTTTCTTGTCAATTAAAAAGTAATGCGTTACTTTACTAGTTACTTGGAAAAAGTAATAATATTGCGTAACCTGCATTACTTGTAATGCGTTACCCCCAACACTGATTATTATTATATATTTTTTACATTTAAATACAGTACAGTTTTTATGTAGCTTTTTTAGGTACAACATATTTTAATTTAATCATTGTATAAGTTTTTTTTTTATTTACCTGTTTGTAAGCACAGTGCAGTGTTAATGTTGTATTGAAAATATTATTGTGGCTGACAACAAAAATATTCTTATTAGGAATAAAACAAGAATAAAAAGAGCTGTAGCTGAAAAGTTAGGCCTACAGCGCTACAGTATTTTAATGTTGGTCGTTATGGTGGACTTGGAGAGACAAATATTTTATTTGGTGTAAATAATTTGAGAAAATTTGTTAAAATGTCTTTATGTGAGTTTTATTCAGCTATGCAATATACCTTTGTCCATATTAGGGATTTCCTGTATGAATTAAACATTATATTACATGTGTGCACTCACTACTGCTCACAACACCTTACTGTATTTTGGATAAAAATAGGAATAATAATACTTCTTTCTAAGCTTTTTCTCCTGTGTAAATGAGTTTTTTCCTCTCTCTCAGTGAATGCATAACAATTTCTGACAAAAACATAAGGTTTGTTTTGTTTTGTTTTGTTTTGTTTGCTTGTTTTTGTCAAAGATCTTTAATCATAATCTATTTTATAATAAATCCTTATACCTTTCTAAACATTTATAGTTAGGCCTTCTGCATGTTAACAGGTCATGCTGCAGTTTTTTGTAAAATATATACAATAATCAGAATTAGTCATATTGATAAAAACAACATTTTGGCCAAATTGTGCAGCCTTACAAACAGGCACAATAAACTCGGTGTTCTTTATCATTTTTGGTAAATAAAGTCTGAAAACCTTTCTTTTTACAGTTCAGATTTTGTTGTTATGGTTTAGATTTTGAAATTTACTTAATATTGTCTCCTGAAATGAAGTCTTGTTACACATTAATTCCATTTTAATTTTTTTTGGAAATGAAAGAATGATAGAGAGATTAAAGTGAAGTTGTGGTAGAAATCAAATCCGAACAATATCTTTCCGGAGCTGGAAAAAAGGATGTTTTGACTGCTATATACAAAATATTTATTGCTGTAGTACTTGTTTAATACATGCAATGATGCCCATGATCATATGAATATTAGTAAGCCTATGTTTATTTTGTTTATGCTCTGTTTATTTTATTTAGTTTTTGTGTATACTTCATTTATATTTTATTTATTTGTTTTCATGTGTATCTGTTTACTCAAGCTCATACTCCTTTTTTTTCATTTGATTAAATATTTGTACATATGTTTGTTAAATAAACGTGTTACAAATTCACAATTTTATGTGCATTCTCTTCACTCGTTAAATTTCTATGACAGTTTTTTGCACTAGGGCCTATTTTTATTATCTTGCCCCACAAACCAGGCCAGCATTGCTGTACATATTTAAGACTGTAAATCAATATGATAGTTATTATGTCCCAAAGTTAGCTATGTTTTGTGAAAGACTAAGCGCCATTCATGTTGATTGTCTCATTCTCTCTCTGTGACACACTCAGACACACTCCCCATACAGTTATGCATAAAAATGCAGTTTTCACCTCTAAAAATCAGTATGATTACAAATGTGATACTGTTTTTTTGCAACAGTTCAATAAACAATTTAATGTTCAATAAACTTTTTAGACGCCATATTGCTTGTTTTTACTCTGTTTCTCCAACAAAAATCATTCTAAAAAGCCACAGCACTGTTTTGCGTCCTGAATGAATCAAACATTTTAAAGCTGCAGTCTGTAAGTTTTGCCTCTTTGTCGCCATCTCTGTTTGAAATACTGCAATTGCAGTTATCTGTGGAATTATCTTCCTTGGTGGGTTGTGCACATACTGACAAACTGGTTTATCTGTTAAAAGTCAACATTGTTTCTGTTTTTGTTTTGCAAACCCTTCTTGTGAAAATAGCAGAAACCGATTGAACCAAAAATAAAGATAAACAGATAAAGATAAAGTGAAACTATTTCAGCAAACAGACTGGTTTTTGTTAAAAGAAGAACTTCAGGAGAGCTGTTTGTGAATAATATGAATCAGTTTGAAAGCAGATCAGTTTAATGCTGCTATCTAGAGACAGAATGGATTTATGATCTGAATGAAGTTTGTGTTTGATTTTCATTGTTGAAACAGAGGTAGGTTTGAACCAACACATTTCTGGATTCATTTTCATGTCTTTTAATATTTTATATCATGTAAATCCATGTATAATAATCTATCTGAAGGTGATCAATGATCCTCAGAAATGAAATGAGCTCAGCAATGTTACAGCAGCAGTCTGAGAATCATAATGGACCCTTTTCACATTTTAGGTTTGGATGTGAACATAAACTATATCAAGCAGGGCTGGCTGGTATGGCGGTATATATCATGCCAATTGTATAAAGTGTCTGTTAGGGATTTTGCAATAAGGTTTATATTGCGGTATGCAAATGAATTTGCATTGCACAGTACTAAAAGTTATGTACTCTTTAGAATGATAAAGAAACATGCTTGAATGAGAAAATAAAGAGCAGGATGTGCTTGATGGAATGCTAAACAGTTAAAGAAAATTTTTAAGAAAACACAAAAATATTAAGACTAGAATTTAAGAGGCTTGTGTTTTACCAAGTTCAGTATTAAGTTTGAGGATGATTATCTCAAAACTTGTTTTTCTCTGTGTGTGTGTGTGTGTTGCACAAAAGAAAGGTTTGAAACAACATAAGTAGATGAGTAAATGATGACAGAATTTAAGTTTTTCTGAGTGAACTATCACTTTGTTTTTATTTGAATTATTATTATTATTATTATTATTATATTTTGTTAATGAAATGATACTCTAAAAATTGAGTCATTCACTCATTCAGTTCGATTCGTTCAAACGGCTGATTCATTCAGGAATTAAGTAAATGGTTCTTTTTATAAAAGGGTCTTTGAATCATTGATTCACACGATTTGTTCAAAACGCAGATTCATTCAGAAACTAAACACCGCTATGTTGCTTGGCAACACGCAATAATTCTGCCATGGCTTCAAAGATATTATGTTCTCTGCAAAATTGAGCAAAAGCACATAATATAATATTTAAAATATAACACAATATCAACTTATTATTTACTGAATTGTTGTATAAAATCACATTAAGCTTGTGGCAGACCAATATCTTGAATTTTAGGGCATAACGGCAACTATGGAGTTGTTGCCCTGCATCATATTTGTTAACAGTCAACTATTTGAAATATATATAAGTTGATGTGTGGGTCTGGGGCTGGGGCCAGTGCGTTAACTGCATTAAAATGTTTTAATTGTTATTTTTTCATAACTAATTAATTAAGTCTTCTTAGCAAAAGTTTTCTTACTCTTCACCCATTAAAGTACAGATAAAATTCAGTGTGGCTTGTGCAATATTTTATTGATATGTAGCATAAGTGTAACTATCTATTTTTAAAGCACTGCCTGTGAAATGAGTCTCTATGAGAAGAGAGAGGAGGAGGAGGAGGATGTTCACACACATAAAGCAGGATCTCTAGAACCCAGCTGTGTGTCTGTGAGGAGTGTTGCATCCATGAATAATGCCAATAATCTCAGTGATAGAGCAGTGACCTCTGATCCTGAGTGAGTATAAATAAGGTGTAATGTGATAAACACATCATGAACACAGCAATATGTTGTCCCTAGACTGTCACTTGTCCAAAACAGGTGCATGACATCTTTAATTATGCCTACGAAATACTTAATCACTTGACCTTTCATAGTAATATGTTTTAACAGTGGTTAACCAACTTTTGGCAATTCTGTGTGAATGTGGTTTAATTTAAAAGTCACATTTGTGCTGGAATTGTGTTTTCAATGTTTTTCTGGATTTAACTGCATTGTATATGGAACCATGATGCACACTCACAAAAGTGGTCTTCTTTAAACGTTTCATTTTACATTCTTTATTGTGTACAGTGAAGAAGGTCCTTGAGTCGAGACATTTGTGTTTTGTCCTGCTGGTGATAAATATAAAATAAAAGGTTAAAAGAAGACTATTTTTGTGAGCGCAGATCACGGTTTCATATATGAAAAATTCACACTTTGTCAAAGTTTTTGTCACTATTTTATTTAATTGTTTCTGCAGAGTGAAAAAACATGATGTGATCAGATCAGTGACAC
Source organism: Cirrhinus mrigala (assembly GCA_036247105.1). NCBI lineage: Eukaryota > Metazoa > Chordata > Actinopteri > Cypriniformes > Cyprinidae > Cirrhinus > Cirrhinus mrigala. The sequence goes on along the minus strand of CM070023.1, from coordinate 10,175,226 downwards.
CCCGTCTGACTTGCTCCGACTCTGACTGTCAGACCCTCATCAGGCAAAGAGTCAAAGACCAACACAAAACCAGAATGAAAAACAAATATGAGAACTTATTTGAGAGAATCAAACTACAAGAGCATCAAATCCTTCTGAACAAGATCTACACACAGCTCTACATGATAGAGGGTGAGAGTGAAGGAGTGAATAAAGAACATGAGATTTTACAAATGAACAAAACAGCCAGAACACAAGACACTCCAGTGTACTGCAATGACATCTTTAAACTCTTATGTGAACGAGGATGTGAGGAGAAAACCAAAATTAAGACTGTTCTTACTAAAGGCATCGCTGGGATTGGAAAAACGATTTCCGTACAGAAGTTCATTCTGGACTGGACTGAGGGAAAAGCCAATCAGGATGTAGATTTCATGTTTGTGCTTACATTTCGAGAGCTGAACTTGATTAAAGATCACCAGTACAGTCTTCACAGACTTTTGCTGGACTTTTATCCTGAACTTCAAGATGTGGACTCAAATATTTATGAGGAGTTTAAAGTTGTGTTCATCTTTGATGGTCTGGACGAAAGCAGATTTACACTGATGTTTTCAGACAGACAGAAAGTTTGTGATGTGAATGAATCTTCATCAGTGGGTGTGTTGATGTCAAGCCTCATCAGAGGAGAGCTGCTTCCTTCTGCTCTCATCTGGATCACTTCCAGACCAGCAGCAGCCAATCAGATCCCCTCAAAATACATCAACCGTGTGACAGAAATTCAGGGATTCAATGAGTCACAGAAGGAGGAATATTTCAGGAAGAGAATCAGTGATGAACATCAAGTCAGCAGAATCATCTCACACATTAGAAGATCAAGAAGCCTCAACATCATGTGTCACATTCCTGTCTTCTGCTGGATCTCAGCCACTGTGCTTCAAAATTTCCTGAAACAAGATGACAGTGCAGAAATCCCTCAAACTCTGACTGAAATGTACATCCACTTCCTGCTGACTCAGATCAACATGAGGAATCAGAAGTATGATGAGAGAGATGCAGAGAAACTCTTGCAGTCCAACAAAGACATGATTGTGAAATTTGCTGAACTGGCTTTCAAACAGCTGATGAAGGACAATGTGATTTTCTATGAGAAGGACTTGATTAAAAGCGGCATAGATGTCACTGACGCTTCAGTGTATTCTGGGATTTGCACTGAGATCTTTAAGCAGGAATCTGTGATTCATCAGAGGAAAGTCTACTGCTTTATACATCTGAGCTTTCAGGAGTTTCTAGCTGCATTATATCTGTTCTACTCCCATGGAGTAAAGATTGAGGAATCAGTGAAGTCATTTCTGAGTGAAGAATATAAGAGGTACAGTCAGGAAATCCCTCTGTATGAGTTAATACGAGCAGCAATTACTAAATCTTTGAAGAGTGAAAATGGACACCTAGATCTTTTCCTGCGGTTTCTGTTGGGCATCTCACTGGAGTCCAATCAGAGACTCTTACAGGATCTACTCACACACACAGTGAACAGCTCAGAGACCATTAAGAGAATCACACAATACATTAAAGACAGACTCAAGGGTGCTAAACGTCTTTCAGCTGACAGATGTATCAATCTGCTCCTCTGTCTGCTGGAATTGAATGTTAAGTCTCTGTACAGAGATATTCAGGAGTTTGTAAAATCAGAGAATCACTCAGTACGTCAACTGTCTCTATCTCACTGCTCAACAATAGCCTACATGCTTCAGATGTCAGAGAAGGTGCTGGATGAGTTTGATCTCAAGAAATACAACATATCAGATGAGGGTAGAAGGAGACTGATAACAGCTGTGGTGAACTGCAGAAAAGCGCTGTGAGTTTAAATTTATGTGACTGGAGATTAAACTGAATGTGTCTGTTTTGTTGAGACAGTGACATTGTAATTCCATAAAATCATGACCCTGTTTTCTTTGATATTAGATTAATTTAAAGGGAAATCTGTTATTCCATGTACTATACAAGAAGAATTACTGTCATTCATATGTGTTGATGTTTTATTTCATTTATACTTTTTACTGCACTGTTATGAAGAATTACTTGCTTTATAGTATATATCAAAGTGTCTTGGCCATGTGCAGAACATATAAACATTATAACCCACCATCTCCTCTTTATTGAATCATATTTCATTCTATGTTATAGACTTGCTGGCTGTAATCTCACTCGTCAGTGCTGTGAAACTTTGTCTTCATCTCTACAGTCATCATACTCCTCACTGAGAGAGCTGGACCTGAGTAACAATGACCTGAAGGATTCAGGAGTGAAGCTTCTGTGTGATGGACTGAAGAGTTCAAACTGTCAACTCAGCATTCTGAGGTAAGAAAAACAGACAAAGATTCACTTGATTATGAAATTAAATATACCCTCTGCTCTGGCCATGATTTCCTGGGTGTTTATAATATATCAGCAGACCCTAGTTTGTCTGAAGTCATTGGGTTCGTATTTGTCAGTTTGAGATGATCTCCAGTGTCAGATGATGTGATGTTTAGTGTTTGTGTGTGTGTTTGTAGAATATCTGGCTGTATGGTGACAGAAGAAGGCTGTCTTTCTCTGGCTTCAGCTCTGAGTTCAAACCCCTCATACCTGAGAGAACTGGATCTGAGCTACAATCACCCAGGACAATCATTAGTCAAGCTGCTCTCTGATCCAAACTACAGACTGGATAAACTCAAGTATGTTCAACAATAGTAATTATTTCATGTTTGTTTGTGCATGTGTTATATAAACTCATATGTACATAGATCAATGCACACAGCACATAGTACATACTGCACAGAAAAATAAGCACATGTCTTGAACTCTCACTGAAGATGATCTTGATTCAGCTCAGCAGTTTGTCTCATAACGGCAGCATCCCAAAACATTCATTCAAAAAAGAAAGTTGTTCGAAAGTAAATTGTCATTGCTGTCAGAAACTTGAAGCAAAAACAGTGCCAAAAGACAGGCCCAGAGATCACAGTTTAAATGAGAAGAAATTATGTTTGATCTTATGATACTAAATTAAGCAGAGCAACATAGTGCAACTAAGCACAAGAGTAAACCTATAAAAGGAAACTTCTAGGGTTACTTGTTTAACCCTGAACAGGGAATGAGACCCTGTGTTTACTTCCAAGCTTCTAGTGATGCCGACAGAACTTCTTCGGTAGAAATCTGAGGAGTGGATGGCATTTACTAGCACTAAAGTGAGTGATTTAGCATTGCTAAGGTGGCGCCTGTGCCATCAGCCAATGAATGTGCATAAGTCAATGGTGTTTCCATTGCATCACAGGGGGAGTCATGGCCTGATGGTTAAAGAGTCGGGCTTATAACCCAATGGTTGCTGGTTCAATTCCCACACCGGCAGGAATTGAAGGTGGGGATTGTGAATGAACAATGCTCTTTCCACCTTCAATACCATGACTGAAGTGCGCTTGAGCAAGGCACCGAACCCCCAATTGCTCCCTGGGCGCTGGAGCAATGGCTGTCCACTGCTTTGGGTGTGTGTTCACAGTGTGTGTATGATTTTCACTTTTTCACTTCCACTACACAGTGTCTCGTTTCCTATTCAAAGAACATGGCTTACACAAGTAACCCGAGACATTTTCTTCATTAATATGCAAAATTAGTATGACATCTTTTGTTTATATAGTGTGGATCATGGAGGAGAGTTCAGGATTACAGTTGGACTACGGAAATGTAAGTCACACTCACACATACACAAAGTTTCCTATTGCATTGGAATAAAAGGTGTACTGTAATTGTTATCCACCTAAAAAATTACTGATACCATCCAGATATAAAACGCAGGATAAAGCCAGGTGTAAGTGAAGCCTTATTCCTTTTTTACAAGGGATCATTGGGTGGTTTTCTCAATGTAGGTGATTTCAGGTTTTCCAATATTTTGGAGGGCAGTTTCTTCAAAGCATAAAATACAAATTTTGATCGTTGTTGCTTTGTTGGGTTGTTATAAATGTTGTAATATTTCTTCATGTGTTCAGATGCATGTGATCTCACACTGGATTTAAACACAGCAAACACTTTTCTCGCTCTGTCTGAGAGGAACAGAAAGGTGACGTGTGTAGAAGAGAAGCAGCCGTATCCGGATCATCCAGAGAGATTTGATGAGCGTTATCAGGTTCTGTGTAAAGAAAGTCTGACTGGACGCTGTTACTGGGAGGCTGAATGGAGTGGGTTCGGGGTTTATATATCAGTGACATATAAAGGAATCAGCAGGAAAGGATTGAGTGATGACAGCTGGTTTGGATTCAGTGAAAAGTCCTGGTGTCTGAACTGTGTTAATAACGGTTTATCTGTCAGACACAATAGTAAGATCACGTATATATCTGCCCTTTCACGTCGCTCTAACAGAGTAGGAGTGTATTTGAACTGGTTGGCCGGCACTCTGTCCTTTTACAGAGTATCTGACACACACTCACTCACACACTTACACACATTTAACACTACATTCACTGAACCCCTCTATGCTGGATTTACAGTTTATTCTGATAGCTCAGTGTCTCTGTGTGAGATTAAACAGCTTCCAGTGAGAAACAATTGAGACACACAGTTAAGTGAAAAAAACACTCACATTATCTCTCTCTTTAACTCACACAGCTGTAAACTCTTTCTTTCTTCTAATCCTAATTTCAGTGTGAATATAAAAACACACTGACTTTGGTCTAAATGAAACACCACAGACTTCTATTGTGTTTTAAAAGACATTTGAATGCGTCTCAACAACAGTTTTGTCTTTCTGAGTCTTTGAGTGCCACTTAGAGGAAGATTTAGTTTCTCGCTCACAGGAAACAGTTCCTAGCAAGTGCTAGCAGGTTCATCTTCTAAACACACTTCATTACAAATGTTTAAGGCTGTGTAGCTCAGCTTAGGCTGATGATACACAAGGCAACTTTTTGAGCAATTTTGCCAGGAAACTTTTTTTTTTTGAGCAATGTTGCTTGGGCACTTTCCCATTGAGAATGGGTGGCAAATTTCTGTCTGGATAATTTTGTGTGGTTTTGTGGTCTTGTCTGTCACCTGGTTGCCTGTTGATGGCAACATTGCCCAAAGTTGCCCAGCAACATTGCTCAAAAAGTTGCCCAGTGTATCATCAGCCTTATGCTCCATGTGGAAAGTTGGCGTCTCTTCCTGATCTCTCATTCTTACAATCACAGTCAAAATGATTGTTCAGTAGTGTTGAAGATGTGGATCAAACTCATGTCAGATTTAGTATTTGTGGGACTCAGGAGAAAGCTTGAAAATATTCAATCATCAGCTTATGTCTTAAACTGTATAATTATGAGATATTTTTTTTTAAATCCTCAAATTATATATTTATCCTGTTGCTTTCAAACTTTAACTGCGATTTAATAGAAAGTTATTAAGTACAACAATTATTGTTGTCATTTTGTAATCAGTGACCAATAAAATAAATAATTAAAACCTTTTAAAAGATACATATGTGTATTTCTGTTTTTCTTAACTTTAATATATAATTGAATTATATGAAATATTAAACAACTTCATGTGTACTGACTTACATGTGTGCATTTCTGTATTTAACTATATTTATAGGCCTGTTTTCCTTTTGGAGATGTGTTGTTGAGTTAATTGGAAGGTTAATCTAGATAGCCTTGTAATAATTGCTATTTAGGTTGTACTGATATATATTACCTATAGCCTAAACAAATTAAATATGCAGCTTAGTGAAATGTTTTGTTTTAAATGTGACGCTGATGCACATAACATACTTGGCTAAATATAATTTACCAAATAGTGTGTCATATGACATTTACATTCTAAATGTTTTATTTGCATGTCTCTGTGTCTGGTGTGTGAGACACTTTCACATGCAGTGATGATAAAGGAGAGGTTCCTGTGCTCAGGTTGGAGGATGAAAATAGGAGGCTCAGTTTATGCTCTAGCAGCTCAGGAGATTTCAGGTTTTCAACCCCTGCAAATACAGCAGCACATCACAACAGAAAAATACCAGCAGGCCAGCTGAAAAAGAAAAGCAAAAGACAAAACAACAACAATCTTTTTTTTTTTTTACAATTTTTTTTTTTGCAATTACAAACAACATGGCAATAACAGTACATTTTTACATTAGAATATACAGAACAGGTGCATGAAAAAGTACAAATATATACACATATATTTAAAATATTACTAATAATACTAATAATACTAAAATAAAAGGGGCTATGGTTTTTTCTGTAAATCATATTCTTCTATAAAGGACAAAATATTTATTACATTTTTCTTTTTCATCACTTTGAGGGCTTTTGTAAAAGAAATAAACTCATTATAAAATGCACAAAACGTTGGTTTCACTTTCAAGTACTTAGATTTGTGTATATAAATTTTTTTCCCAGAAGTACATTATTAACAAGAAAGTCATCTTTGTTATAATTCATTACAAGTCCAAAGATAATGTCCTGCAGAGAAATTTCTAAGGTGAGGTAACTTTGGGTAAGGCCAGTCATGAATATCAGACAAAAACAAAAACAAATGTTCAGTGGTTTCAATATCATCACAAAATATACATTTATTTTTATGTATTTATGTATTTAAATATACATCAAATCCAAATCGTAGTCGTAAATATTTACTGGATGGATATATCCTGCTTAAAATTTTAAAATGTATTTCTTTAATTTTGGAAGAAAAGGGAAAATTTAAATCCTTGGTTCTATGTAAATGGTATCTTTTGAAAAATGAGGTGAGATTGAGTTTCTGTGAACTACTATAGGATAAGAAATGTTAAATGCATTTCTACTCATTTTGTTTGAAAGTTGACTTTCTTTGAAATCAAAACCTTCAATTAAAAGTGGTGGGAGATTTGGGGTCATGGGGCTAGAATAAGAGAGAATTTCCTTAATTAGACAGACAATAGATTTAGGGATGGCTTTAGTAATAGATTCAAATTTGGCCCGATCACAAACCAAATTATATTTAACACTAACATTTTCATATGACATAATACCATTATGTCTATCAGTTAAATGGGACACTGACCAAATACCTTTCTCCATCCAGTTCTCTTCATATAGTGATTTCTTCCTAACTGTAATATTGTAAAGATTAAATAGAATCTTTCAGTACAACATGACCTGTTGGTGAAACTGGGATAATTTAATTGAGATTTGAACAGTGAAATCACATCTTAGTAAAAATTCTATTCCCACTAATTTCTTAAATAATTCTGTGGGAGTATGAAACCAAAATTTTTTGTTGTTTACAAAGGATTTCAAGCATTTTATTTTTAGAGCCCCATTTATAGAATCAAAATCAATTTTTAAAATCTTTTGTCATCTCTGCTCTTTTCATGTAATGGGTTTTCTTTTTCCATATATAACCAAAGTTAACCTGGTTGATTTTTTTATGGTTCTATTTGAAATGGCTATTGTGTGTGCAGGATATATTAACTTGAAATGCCTTCCATCTTAGTCAAAAATACTAAAATATATCTACCGGACACCGCAACATCAATAGGCTTGTGCACAAGCATAGCGACGACCTTCAACTGTTGCCAGACATCAGGTTTCCGGTTTTCTTTCATGTCGTCCAAAATGTCTGTATTTACTAGATGTCTCCGAGATCTGCCTGAAGTAAGCATCAGTGATCCACCGTATCGTTGATGCCGGTCCCCTGCTCCAACAAGCAAGTAGAGCAAGCGATTCAAACTCTACATATCGAGTTACCTAGTTTAATGTGTTGTGTTGGCAGCTAGTGGCTAAGCTAGTTAGTGACTGTTCAGAAGCTTGTTTTCTGTAATTTTAAATGCAGCGCATCCCCTTATTTTTACATTTAGATTACCTACGCCTTCATCTCAACCATTGGTGGGCTGTCACCAATCAGAATCACTATGGCTGACATAGGAGAAAAAATTGATTTGGTCGCAGATATACTTACAAAGCCATTTTCAGGACGGACTGTTTCTGACTGTTTAATGTCTCATTGCTGGAGGGCACCCTCGCACAGAAACTCCACAAGTGAGATTTACAGAAATAATAGAATTTATCCCGTTCCAGGAAATACTAGAGATTAAGATCAAGATGTTGCCATGTTAACAGCAACTTTGTCACTACTTTAATAATTAATATTTACTCCTCTATCTGCCTGGTATTACAATATCTCATAGTGTCTAGGGTTTTACATAAAAATAACAAGATTCAATTAGATACTTTTATTTAGATACGTTTATTTTTTAATAACGTGAATTTGTAGCAAATATGCTCTAACAACAGTTATTAGCAGAATGTATTAATAAATGACAATTGACACTGAACATAAAAAAATACTTAAAGAAGGAAAACAAAACAGAAACAGAAAATATTGAAATAAAGACCAAGGTCCAGTGAAATGCTGCATTTTCATAATCGTCTATGATGCCTGTAAGTCCATTATTATGTGTATTTTGGAGTGATTGAGTGGCAGTTTCTCTCTGCGGATAATGAGGTTGTAAGACGTGATAGCATCTGAAATTCAGATTTTTTTAAACAAACAAAAAAGGACCATAAATTAAATTCTAAATTAAATATTTTTGTTACTTACTTATTGGTGAAGAGAAGTATCCTTAACTGAACAGGGCTAATCACACTTACATGTTCTCTTAAATAGAAAAGAGAAAAAGACATGATTGTAAGGAAACTAGTTACAATTTGAAAGTTTATTATTTTAATTATAGACATTTTAAAAAAGAAATCTCCTGCTGGGAGTGTGTTAACAGTCTGTGTAGTTGGATAGCTGAGCTCCAGAAAATCAGTGATGATTCATCTTTTGGAGTGTAGCCTCTGTTAGTAATAATAAAATAAGTGTTAATTAAAAAATTCTAACAATAAGGATTATTCATTGTCTCTGTTACTTCGTGGAGAAGAGGAATATCCTCAGCTTAACAGAGCTGCTCACACTTACATGTGATAAAAAAAGAAGAGAAAAAACACATTTGTTTGAAAACCAGATACGATTTTACAGTTAAATTTGTATTTAAATTTAAGAATAAAATCATTTACCTGCTGAGAGTGTGTTGACAGTCTGTGTAGTTGAACAGCTTAGCTTAAAATCAGTAATAAGGTGCTTTGACAGTTACAGATTCTAAAAACAAAAAGGCAGGAATAAACAACCCTAAACTCTGACACATTCCACAAATTCCAGCATTAAAAGTGTTCTTCAGGATGCTATGGTTCTAAATAGAACTGTTACTACATGTAAAGAACCTTTAAAGAACCATAGTTTTTAGAATGTATGGTCGTGCCCTCTGACAGTCTTTATCAAGTTCAACAACTGCATGAAGTTTTGTGCTTTGTGTATATTGCAGTTAGACAGGACATTTTTGACGCACTTATACTTAATAACAGAATATGCTTTCATTTAAGTATTTATTTTATTGTTATAATTTTTTTTCTTTGCAATTTTATTTGTTCATTTATTTATTTTTCCTTGTGGGACAATGTAGAATGACAAGAATGCAAGGAATTGAGAAGGGGAAGGAGAAAGTGATGGGAAGTTCGGATCATTTTACCGACTCGGTCCTTTGAGTCTCGTTCAGCAAAATGAACGAATCTTTTTTCGAGTCATTTCGTTCATTTTGTTCATTTTAGCAAAATATAATTAAAATGTCACGTTTTACTTCCCTAACACATCTACTGCTTACACAAACGTTGATCACACTACAAACAAAACAAAACTATAATGCTATAAGAAACAGAAAATATTAATTCATTGTTTACCTGTGTCTTTAGTCTATGATTCGCTCACCTCACCTCTTATCTGACAAGATTTCGGGTTTGAGTCGTTCGTTCATCACCTGACAGCCCAATTAGCTTAACCAACGCAGCCTGAGCCGGAAAGAGAATTGATTAGTTCATTTCTCGAGTCCTCGGGTTTGAGTCGTTCGTTCATCACGTGACAGCCCCGTAATGTTAACCTATGCAACCTGAGCCGGAAAGAGAATTGATTAGTTCATTTCTCGAGTCCTCGGGTTTGAGTCGTTCGTTCATCACGTGACACCCCCGTAATGTTAACCTATGCAGCCTGAGCCGGAAAGAGAATTGATTAGTTCATTTCTCGAGTCCTCGGGTTTGAGTCGTTCGTTCATCACGTGACATCCCCGTAATGTTAACCTATGCAGCCTGAGCCGGAAAGAGAATTGATTAGTTCATCTTTTGAGTCTTCGGGTTTGAGTCGTTCCTTCATCACGTGACAGCCCCGTAATGTTAACCTATGCAGCCTGAGCCGGAAAGAGAATTGATTAGTTCATCTTTTGAGTCTTCGGGTTTGAGTCGTTCGTTCATCACGTGACAGCCCCATAAGGTGAACGAACGACTCTAAAACAGGTGAACTAATTCCAGTACAGGACCTAATAGGATGTTGCGCATGCGCGACTGAACGAATCACTCGCCGAGACGACTCGTTCGTCCCGAGTCACATTAAAGATTCGTTCAAAATGAACGAATCGTTCAAGAACGACCCATCACTAGAAGGAGAATGATTCAAGATGGCGCCGCGGATGGCTGCCTCTGTGCTTAGCTCTCCAGTTGTTTTAGTGTTTTTGTTCGTTTTTCCTGTTTTTAGTTTTGCTAACACGATCAGTTTTACCAGGGATGAACTGCTGAACATTCGGCAGAACACACCACAAAATCTCCTACCGGTTTTTGATTATTCGGACGTTTTGCTGAACATTGTAGTTGGCGGAGTAGCAGCGCTGATCAGACGCTTTCGGACGCGCAGGAGGGGAAAACGCGCCGGCGCGCTCGTGAAGCTTCGTCAGCGTGGATTTAGGATGTCACTGCCGGGCATACATCTGGCGAATCTCCGCTCTCTACCCAACAAAACGGACGAACTCCTTCTGCTCTCCCGGACAAACAAGGATTTTTCACATTCTGCTGTTCTGTGTTTCACGGAAACCTGGCTGAACGCGGCTATACCGGACAGCGCGATTCATCTACCGGGATATCAGCTGTTCAGAGGAGACCGCGACACGGAATCAACGGGGAAATCACGTGGCGGCGGGACGTGTTTTTACATCAATGAGAGGTGGTGTACAGATGTAACAGTGTTAAAGAAGATGTGCTGTTCTGATCTAGAAGCGCTTTTCATAAACTGTAAGCCGTTCTATTCGCCGCGAGAGTTTTGCTCGTTTATTCTCGTGAGCGTGTACATTCCACCGCAAGCGCACGTAAGCCTGGCGTTGCAGAAACTCGCCGATCAGATCACAGAGACAGAACAACACCACCCGGACTCTGTTTTAATCATTCTTGGGGATTTTAATAAAGCAAATCTCTCACGTGAACTGCCAAAATACAGACAGCACGTTACATGTCGTACCAGAGACAATAATATATTGGACCACTGTTACACCACAATTAAAGGAGCATATCACTCTGTCACACTGGCAGCTTTGGGACTCTCTGATCACTGTCTGGTCCATCTTATACCAACCTACAGGCAAAAACTTAAATCTGCTAAACCTGTAGTTAAGACTGTAAAAAGATGGACCAACGAAACAGAACAGGTCTTACAATCCTGTTTCTATTTGACTGATTGGAGTGTTTTTGAAGCTGCTGCCACCGATCTGGATGAGCTCACTGAGACTGTTACTTCATATATCAGTTTCTGTGAGGATTTATGCATTCCTACCAGAACTTATCTAACATACAACAATGACAAGCCATGGTTTACAGAAAAACTACAGGACACCACCCCCATGCACTGAGGCGACTCAACGACTTGCTGAAGACCTGAATGAGTTTTATTGTAGATTTGAAACCCCCCACACCCGCTCTGATGATCTCTTCACACAACCATTACCACCTCCAGCAACCCCCCCCTCCCCCCCTCCTTCACTTCAAATCAGCGAAGATCAGGTGCGCCAGGTCTTCAGGAAGAACAAAAGAAGAAAGGCACCAGGCCCAGAAGGTGTGACACCAGCCTGTCTGAAAACCTGCGCTGACGAATTGGCCCCCATCTTTTCACAGATCTTCAACAGGTCTCTGGAGCTGTGTGAAGTCCCTGACTGCCTAAAACGCTCAACCATTATTCCTGTTCCAAAGAAATCCAAGATAACAGGACTTAACGACTACAGACCTGTGGCGCTAACATCTGTCGTCATGAAGTCGTTTGAAAAACTGGTTCTGGCTTATCTGAAGGACATCACCGGACCCTTACTGGACCCCCTGCAGTTTGCTTACCGAGCAAACAGGTCAGTGGATGATGCAGTGAACATTGGCTTGTACTTCATCCTGCAGCATCTGGACAGGCCAGGGACTTATGTGAGGATCCTGTTTGTGGACTTCAGTTCGGCCTTCAACACCATTATTCCTTCACTCCTCCACACCAAACTAAACCAACTTTCTGTTCCTAGCTCTATCTGTCAATGGATCACCAGCTTTCTGACAGATAGGCAACAGCTGGTGAGACTGGGGAAATTCACATCAAGCAGCCGCACCACCAACACTGGCGCCCCTCAGGGTTGTGTTCTCTCCCCACTGCTCTTCTCCCTCTACACCAATGACTGCACCTCTAAAGACCCCTCTGTCAAGCTCCTGAAGTTTGCTGACGACACCACGGTTATCGGCCTCATTCGGGACGGTGATGAGTCTGCCTACAGACAGGAGGTAAAAGAGCTGGCTGTCTGGTGCAGTCACAACAACCTGGAGCTGAACAAGCTTAAAACTGTAGAGATGATAGTGGACTTCAGGAGAAACCCCCCTGCACTTTCCTCACTCACCATCATGGACAGCACTGTGGCTACAGTGGAGAAATTCAAGTTCCTGGGATGTTTCATCTCCCAGGACCTGAAGTGGGTCACTCACATCGACTCCATTGTTAAAAAGGCCCAACAAAGGTTGTACTTCCTTCGCCAGCTGAAGAAGTTTAACCTACCACAGGAGTTGCTGAGACAGTTCTACTCAGCCGTCATCGAGTCTGTTCTGTGCACATCAATAACTGTCTGGTTTGGCTCAGCTACAAAATCAGACATCAGAAGATTGCAGAGAACGGTCCGGACTGCTGAGAGGATTATTGGTGCTCCCCTGCCCACCCTTCAGGAACTATATACATCCAGAGTGAGGAAAAGAGCTCAGAAAATCATTCTGGACCCCTCGCACCCAAGCCATCCCCTCTTTGAACTCTTACCATCCGGCCGGCGCTACAGAGCCCCAAATATCAGGACTACCAGACGCATGAACAGTTTTTTCCCCCAGGCAATCCACCTTATGAACAGTTAAAATGTTCCTTCCATTGTGCAATAAAAATTTGTAGAATAATCTGACATCTACTGCTACCACCTCCACCCTAATACATCCCTAACACATCCCTGCATTCCATCCTATCACATATAGCACAACTGTACATACCACCTAGTTATTTGTCAATTTATTTTTAACAATTATAATAATTATATTCTATTTTCTTTGGTCTATTTATATTCTATTTATGTTCTATGTGTATTTTTCTTATTCTCATATTTTATTGTCTGTGCGTTGTTGTCTCTGTGTACTGGAAGCTAATAACACTGAAACAAATTCCTTGTATGCGCAAGCATACTTGGCAATAAAGCTCTTTCTGATTCTGATTCTGATTCTGAAGATCTGAACATGACCTTGAACCAGGAGTAGAGACGGACATAAGCGGTAATGCAGAAAACTGGTTTTACGTGTTTATGTTTGATAAACAACCAACACTGATTATCTTCTTCTTTCTTTCTTGCGATAAAAGAAACCAGTTCAGTCGGTTTATAATAGTGAAACTGACTGTGTTTTGTGAAAAGAAGAACGTAAGCAACAGCAGAGAAAAGCTGTTTGAAATGGTGCTATATAGAGACAGAACGGATTTATGAACTGAATGAAGTTTGTCTGATGTTCTTCATTGTTGAGACAGGTAGGTTTGAACCAATACATTTCTGCATTCATTCACATGCATCATTAAATATTTAATAGCATGTTTTAATCCTTTTATAATCGACTATAATATCAGTCCGTTTTGAAATGCTTTATTCTCTACAGTTAGTTTTTATTCTATTCCAGTACTATATGTAATAATCCATCTGAAGTTGATCAGTGGTTTCTCTGAAATTAAATGAGCACATCAAGGTGGCAGCAGTCTGAGAATACATGGAAGTAGTACAGTAAACTTCCATAGGTATATGGAAGACCATACCAAATATATTTTGCATTACAATTTGCTCAAACAGCAAACAAAAAAATCCACTGGTTTTCTCACCACTTACCAAAATAAGAAAAAAAAAAAAACTGATTATGGTAGTGAGAAGAGAGGAACGTGTATGGTGATATAAATGTACATTAAATGTTTTAAAAAACAAAATATTAAAAGAAAATTTTTTTTTATTAAGATTAACAGAAAGAACTGGTTCATTTGTGCATTTTTTGTGTAAAAAAAAAAAAAATCCAAACCCTGCATTTCTGCTCAGCTTGTGAAAATAGCAGAAACCGATTGAGCCAGTTTATGACAGACTTAAGATCTAAGATTTGTACTAAGATCAGTTTTTTTGTGGGTTGTGCAATGTTAGTCCTAACTTTTAGGACTAACATTGCACACACTTACGAAAATTAGATCCTAGATAGATCTTAGATCTTAAAGCAACGCAAAAATATGGATGTGACCAAAAATACGAAAAGCCAAACACACTAAAAGAAAAACGAATAAAGTCAGCAATTATGAGACTGTCACACTTACATAAAAAAAAAGTCTGTCAGAAATAAAATCACAATGTTTGTAATGTGTGTGTGATCCCGAACTAAGATTGATGTCTCTGTGTGTGTTTGGATTAGAGCTGGATGTCCACTCTCAAAAATAAAGGTGCTTTAAAAAGTTCTTCACAGTGATGTCATAGAAGAACCATTCAGTCAAAGGTTTTTTTAAAGAACCATCTCTTTCTTACCTTTTTATAATCTGAAGAACCTTCTTTTACCACAAAGAACATTTTGTGAAATAGCAAGGTTCTTCAGATGTTGAAGGTTCTTTATGGAACCATGCAGCCAAAAAAGGTTCTTCTATGGCATTGTGAAGCACCTTTATTTTTAAGTATATGTAAAAAGGAAGAAAATTGATTAAATGGATAACATCTGCTCCCCTCTTTCTTGTGAAAATAGAAACTGTTTATGACAAAAGTGACACTATTTCAGCTTTGAAAATATTTCATTGAGTATGGAATGAAAGGAAGACACAGATTATTTCAATATTGTGTGCCATTAGTGTAACTGGCAAGAATTCATAAAGTAATTTAGAAAAGCACATCCAAAAATTTAATTGTTTAATGTTTCGTCTTATATTATTCCTCTTGTATGTCTAAATAAGTCAGTGCAGTTGTTTTTTGTCTATTTCTAAAGTCTCAATGAGGATAGAGAGCCACAGCATTTCTAGAGGCCACCAGTGTGTTGAAGAGTAAAGAGCTGAAGAGTGACACATCCATGGAGAAACTCCCTGATCCCAGTGATGGAGCAGTGACCTATGACCCTCAGTGAGTATAAATGTGAATTACTGCAGTGACATTTTTAATGAGACATTTCTCAAAACCATGAATTTTCATGAGCCAAGGAAGGATATGCAAAATTGTTTTATCAGAATCAGAAAGAGCTTAATTGCCAAGTAATTTGTCTTGGTGACAAAAGCTTCCAGTGTAGAAAGTATTATTTTTCTTTTCCTCTCTAAATATATAAGAAATTATGAACAGCTCCAGCCAAATTAAAATCAATATTGTACATTAGATGAGGAGAGCTATATGTGAATAATCTGAATGAGTTTTAGAGCAGAGACTAGAGACTAACAGAATGGATTTATGAACTGAATGAATTTTGTTTGTTGTTCAGTTGATTGCTGATGAGACAGGGAAGTTTGAAAAACACATTTCTGGACTCATCATGCATTGATTAATAATTATTAGAATGTGTACATACAAGTTTTATTAACCTCAGTAGAGAGTTTGTCTTACTCTTGCCCCTTTGAAGTACTTGTACATAAAATTTAGTATGGCGTTTGCAATATTTTATTATTATGTGTGGCATAAGTGTAACTGAAACCATACAGTGTATTTTATCTCTTTTTTATACTTTGCTTATTTTTATTGTCTATTTCTGTAGCACTGCCTGTAAAATGAATCTCTGTGAGAAGACAGAGGAGGAGCAGAATGTTTGCACACATAAAGCAGCATCTCCAGAGCCCAGCTGTGTGTCTATGAAGAGTGAAAAATCCATTAATTATCTCATTGATCTCAGTGATGGAGCAGTGACCTCTGAACCTGAGTGAGTATAAACAAGGTGGAATATGATAAACAATGTTGGTGACTACCATATATGCACAAATATATACATGCGGCATACTAGTTGGGGTTTCAGTCTATTTTTGCTTCATTTGAAAAGTTATTTGACAGTCTGAAGGTTGGTCAACAGCAACAGTTGATATGTACCCTACCAAGTTTTTTCTAGACAGCTAGTGTGATGCTGTCTGAACTGACACTTCTGTGTACATGTAGAGTTTTTCTTTTTTTTCAGATAAGTACAGAGCCTTGCATATGACATTGGGTGGAAAAAAACGACAGATAGATAGATAGATAGATAGATAGATAATGGCCATGATTTAACAAAATTAAAACAAGAAAATGAGTGGTGGAACATTGAACAATGATTTTCTCTATTTTAATGTGGTTTCTGCAGAGTGAAGAGAGATGAAGAGATCAGATCAGTGATGCCCCATCTGACCTGCATTGACTCCGACAGTCAGACCCTCAACATACAGACAGTAAAAAAACAACACAAAACCAGCATGAAGAACAAATATGAGAGTTTATTTGAGGGAATCAAACTACAGGAGTATCAAACCAACCTGAGCAGGATCTACACACAGCTCTACATCATAGAGGGAGAGAGTGAAGGGGTGAATGAAGAACATGAGATTTTACAGCTGGAGAAAACAGCCAGAACACAAGACACTCCAATCTACTGTAATGACATCTTTAAACCCTTGCATGAATTAGGATGTGAGGAGAAAGACAAAATCAAGACTGTTCTTACTAAAGGCATCGCAGGAATTGGAAAAACTGTCTCTGTGCAGAAGTTCATTCTGGACTGGGCTGAAGGAAATGCCAATCAGGATGTGGATTTCATGTTTGTGCTTCCACTTCGAGAGCTGAACTTAATTAAAGATCACCAGTACAGTCTTCACAGACTTCTGGTGGACTTTCATCCTGAACTTAAAGATCAGGATTCAAAGATTTATGAGGAGTGTAAAGTTGTTTTCATCTTTGATGGTCTGGATGAATGCAGAATTACACTGTTTTCCGATGATAAGAAAGTTTGTGATGTGAATGAGTCTTCATCAGTGGGTGTGTTGATGTCAAACCTCATCAGGGGAGAGCTGCTTCCCTCTGCTCTCATCTGGATCACCTCCAGACCAGCAGCAGCCAAAGAGATCCCCTCAGAATACATCAACCGTGTGACAGAAATTCAGGGATTCAATGAGGCTCAGAAGGAAGAATATTTCAGAAAGAGAATCAGTGATGAACATCAAGCCAACAGAATCATCTCACACATTAGAAGATCAAGAAGCCTCGACATCATGTGTCACATACCCGTCTTCTGCTGGATCTCAGCCACTGTGCTTCAAAAGCTCCTGCAACAAGATGAGAGTGCAGAAATCCCTCAAACTCTGACTGAAATGTACATTCACTTCCTGCTGACTCAGATCAACGTGAAAAATAGGAAGTATGATGAGAGAGATCCAGAGAAACTCCTGCAGTCCAACAGAGATGTGATTGTGAAACTTGCTGAACTGGCTTTTAGGCAACTGATGAAGGGCAATGTGATGTTCTATGAGGAGGACCTAAATGAGAGCGGCATAGATGTTACTGACGCCTCAGTGCATTCTGGGATTTGCACTGAGATCTTTAAGCAGGAATCTGTCATTCATCAGCGGAAAGTCTACTGCTTCATACATCTGAGCTTTCAGGAATTTCTAGCAGCTTTCTGTGTGTTTTACTCACATGTAGTCAAGAATGAGGAATTACTTAAGTTGTTTCTGAGTGAACGGTATAAGAGGTACAATTGGGAAATCTGTAATCTGTTAAAAATAGCAGTTAATAAATCTTTAAAGAGTGAAAACAGACACCTGGATCTTTTCCTGCAGTTTTTGTTGGGCGTCTCACTGGAGTCCAATCAGAGACTCTTACAGGATCTACTGACACACACAGTGAACAGCTCAGAGGACATCAAGAGAATCACACGGTACATTAAAGACAAATTCAAGGGTGCTGAGGATCTCTCAGCTGACAGAAGCATTAATCTGTTCCTCTGTCTGCTGGAAATAAAGCATCAGACTTTATACAGAGAAATTCAGGAGTTTGTAAAATCAGAAAATGACTCAGTGAATCAACTCTCTTCATCTCACTGCTCAACAATAGCCTACATGCTTCAGATATCAGAAGAGGTGCTGGATGAGTTTGATCTCAAGAAATACAACACATCAGATGAGGGCAGAAGGAGACTGATACCAGCTGTGGTGAACTGCAGAAAAGCACTGTGAGTATTAATTTATGTGACTGGAGATGGAACTAAATGTGTCTGTCTTGTTGAGATACAGCACCATTGTAATTCCTCCATCAAACTATGACACTGTTATCTTTGACATGACAATAATTTACAGGGAAAATGCCATGGTTTTCCATAAAATAACATTTTATTATCTATGGAAAGCAGCCTGCGTTTCTCCCACACTTTCTCTCTCTCACACACACAGAGTCTTTGTCAATTTCATAAGTGAAAAGTTACATTACATTTCTCAGTTACTAGGTGGCAGTGTCAATATTTTTTAAGCAGTAAAGCTTACAAGTAATTACAGTACTTACAGTAATTTCACAGTAATTCACACAAGAAAAATCTGTGTGTGTGTTCCGGCATTTGTGGTTTATGAGGACACAAATGTGTATAATGACATGGGTACTACAACATAAACATGGTTTATGAGGACACTTCCTGTGTCTCCGTAAAACAAAAGGCTTAAAAAACATACTAAACAGTGTTTTATGAAATTCAAAAAGTGTGCACAGTCTCCTGTGAGGGCTAGGTTTAGGTGTAGGGTAGGTGTAGGACGATAGAAAATAGGGTTTGTACAGTATAAAAACCATTACGCCTATGGAGAGTCCCTGTAAACCACAAATGCAAGAATGTGTGTGTGTGTGTGTGTGTGTGTGTGTAATAGCATTACATTTAAAGTAAATAACGGAAACTTGACTGTTGTTAAGGAATAAAAATAATGCTGCATTACCACCACATTATTTTTCAATAATTCAACATTCGTCAGTTATTCCTTACATGTACATAGAGCAATTACTGTCATTCTTATATTTCTTATTTCATTTACATATTTTAATGCACTGTTGTTTAGAATCAGTTGCTTTATAATATAAATCAAAGTGTCTCGCTCATCTGATTTTTCCAAACAGTGCTTTACCTGTGTCAAATATATGACTAGAATTGATATGGATGTTGTTTTGTAATAAATTCATAGCATAAAGCAATTTAAATATATCTGAGCTGATTTTCAGTCAATATTCAGAGAACACATCCTGACGAAAAAAAGAATGAGTCATGTAAACAATCTGATCAATGTTGTGCAGAACACAATGATTTTAAACCACCATCTTCTCTTTATTGACCCACATTTCATCCTGTGTTATAGACTTGCTGACTGTAATCTCACTGGCCAGTGCTGTAAAAGTTTGTCTTCATCTCTACAATCATCAAACTCCACGGTGAGAGAACTGGACCTAAGCAACAATGACCTGCGGAATTCAGGAGTGAAGCTACTCTCTGATGGACTGAAGAGTTCATACTGTCAACTCAGCATATTGAGGTTTGGGATTTTCAGTAAAATGTAATTCAGTCCAGACACCTTTATTTATTAGTACAATCCAATAAAATCAGTAGTGGTGCAACGATCAGGAAATACACAATGTATCATAACACTATGATTGGACATTACTAATCCGGTCCCTTTTCCACACTAGTTTTAAGTTATATGCTGCTTAAAAATGCATCACACTGTAAAATTGCAGACAATTTACATTTTATCAGTTACTAACAGTTTTTCTATTTTTTCTATATTTCTGTTGTCACTATCCACAAGTTTCCTACGCCCCATGAGGCCTTGCGTCAAAGTGGGAGCTTTTCTCAGTTCGAAGTAAACAAGTGCGACGTGACACGCATTCATTCAACAGTTGACAGTAGTAATGGGCAACTGAAGCCTTGTGAAGCACAGAAGATTTCCTTTTCCAGATTGACTGTTTTGAGAAAAGATTCAAAGCTTTGAGTGTTGAAAACAGCGCTATCTGGTGGTTAGTAAAAAATAAAGCAGCCAAAAGCTTGTGAAAGAAACTCTGTCAGAAGAAAAATTCACTGTGCATTCAATAGATCGACTCATGTTACGTGCACAAATAAAAGCCTAACAGTGTGTGTTTATTTGTTGAATTTCTGTCTCTGATAAATTAATTTACCTACTAAGCTGTGGCGTTAAATGCCAGTATGAATATCTATATGATGTAATAGAAGAATAATATGAATTGCAAATATATGAATTGCATTTGGCAAATATTTAATTTTCCTCAAATGATTAGTATTTTTCATATTACTTGTATGACTGGGTATTTAAAAATGTAATTAAGTCTGAATAAGTAAGATCTGGGGGTTTGAACATTCAAAGCGAATTGTGCACGGGACTGGACAGAAAGTGAGGTTTTGTTTTTACACTGGTTTCATGATTTCTACCTTAACAACGCAAGCCTCGAATTAAGGCTTCATCTGGCATGCCCCTTAACACAAGCTCTGGTGCCTCGGTTCAAATGTCACATCACTAGTTGACAATCATTCAAGATATAACAATCCAAACTTCTATCAACATGTATTTCTATATTTTTAAGCAGAATCATGACACAATAGTAAGTGACTGGGACACTGAGAGCGTGCATGTTTTAGTGATACCATACTTGACCCATCTGTGAGGCTGCATTGAGCAAAAATAGCACCATTGTTGAGTTGGCAGTTTCTGCTGTGACTTCACTAGCCTTTAATGTATGCAATGGTGCACATCTTTTTTTAGAATATAGTCAGGAATCTAGTCAGAATCTAGTTAGAATATTTAATATATTCTAGTCAGAATCTAGCTAGAATATAGTCAGGAAAAAAATAGTCAGGAATCATATGCTTTGAAAAGATATGAGGATTTTTGTACTTAACCCAAATTTTCCACTTTATTGAACTATATTACATCCTGTATTTTAGACTTGCTGACTGTAATCTCACTGATCAGTGCTGTGAAAGTTTGTCTTCATCTCTACAAACATCAAACTCCTCACTGAGAGAGCTGGACCTGAGTCATAATGACCTGCAAGATTCAGGAGTGAAGCTGCTCTCTGATGGATTGACATGTTCACACTGTCAACTCAACATACTGAGGTAAGAAAAGCGATAAAGATTAATTTGGTTATAAAATTAAAGTTGCCTTTTGCTCGGGTGCGGGCGCAGATGCAGGAATGGTGAGTCACCTGTGCCTGTGTCAGCCTACTGTTTACCATAAAATGCATATGGGGGCAGCCATGGCCTAATGGTTAGGGAATCGGGCTTGTAACCGAAAGGTTGCAGGTTTGAGTCCCAGGTCCGGCAGGGATTGAAGGTGGGGGGAGTGAATAACCAGCGCTCTCTCCACCCTCAATACCACAACTGAGGTGAGTCCCTTGAGCAAGGCACTGATCCCCCAGCTGCTCCCTGGGTGCCGCAGCGATAGCAATATGGCTGCCCTCTGCTCCAGGTGTGTGTGTGCGTGTTTGTTCACTACTCACTACTGTGTGTGTGCACTTGGATGGGTTAAATGCAGAGCACAAATTCCAAGTATGGGTTACCGAAAGGTTGCGGGTATGGGTTACCATACTTGGCCACACGTCATGTCCTTTTCTTTCCTTTTCCTTTCCTTTCCATATTAATATTAATGTAGAACGAAAGTTTTTTTCTTTTCAAGCAACTGGGATGGTGCCTCCCCCCGGGTGTTGGTGCCCTACTCTGCCTATAGGGAGTGCTGGTATTGAAAGCAGAATTACATGAATCTGAACACTCCAGTGTGTGACTGAGTTTGGGATGATCTCCAGTGTCAGGTGATATGATGTTGAGTGTTTGTGTGTGCTTGTAGATTATCTGGCTGTATGGTGACAGAGGACGGCTGTTGTTTTCTGGCTTCAGCTTTGGGTTCAAACCCCTCACACCTGAGAGAGCTGGATCTGAGCTACAATCACCCAGGACAATCTTTAGTCAAACTGCTCTCTGATCCAAACTACAGACTGGACAAACTCAAGTATGTTCAACTCTAACAATTATCCTGTCATGTGGGTTTTTATGTGTATGTGCTATTAAAATCATTGAAAACTCATATGTATATCCACCTTATTTTTCAATGCGGAAGTAAGCTGTTTTCTGGTAATGTGTTAGACGTCCGGTTCATAAATCGCCATAGGAAAATAACGAGAAGAATATCGAAGTGCAGTAAATGGTAAAACGGTTTGCACTACAAAGCAGTGTGTTCATAATTAAGATAATACATTAAAACAATATGGGAAGACACACCAGTTTGCATTATCAAGCTCTAAAACAAGCTTTTTGTGCAGCTAAATATAGCTGGAAGTGGATGAGACCGGAAGCTAGACACAAAAATTGTACAAATGGTTGCACCCACTCTTATGGGAAAAATAAGGTGGATATATGGGGGTATTTTTCTTCCTTTTTTACAAATAAATAGTATGAGATCCACAAATATATGCTGTAGTTTCAAAAAATGTATTAAATTCACAAATAAATAAAATGAGATTTCCAAATAAAAAAACATTCACAAATATACTTTTATGTCACTAATACACTGTTGCCTGGCATTCATTTGTTAATGGGTTCTTCTGCATTTGTGAATCACTGTGTGCATTTGTACATCGCTTCTTGTGCATTTGTGGATTTCTAAACATTTCTAGCGCCAATGTGCAGACACATCCACAAATACAGCTCTGGAGCTTTTCAGTTTTTCTGGTTTTATTATTTGTAGATATGTGTTTGAGTAAAATTAACATTTTTTGTTTGTTTGTTTTATTCTATAAACTACTGACAACATTTCTCCCAAATTCCAAATAAACTTAGTCATTTCGAGCATTTATTTGCAGAAAATGGTCAAGATAACAAAAAGATGCAGTGTTTTCAGACCTCAAATAATGCAAAGAAAACAAGCTCATATTCATTTTTAAACAATGCAATACTAATGTTTTAGAAGAGTTCAGAAATCAATATTCAGTGGAATAACCCTTATTTTCAGTCACAGCTTTCATGTGTTTTGGCATGCTCTCCACTAGTCTTTCACATTGCTGTTGGGTGGCTTTATGCCACTCCTGGCACAAAAATTAAAGCAGCTTAGCTTTGTTTGATGGCTTATGACCGTCCACCATTCTCTAGATCACATTCCAGAGGTTTTCAATACCAGGGTCTTGATCTGGTGGTCCTCCATCCACGCCTTGTCTGCGTTTACACTTGGCATTAAGATGCAACCTGTATCCGGATGTTGTCCACATACAAACTGAAAAGACAAGTGTAAACACACTTCTGATTGGAATGTTATCCGATCAGCGTGTCCTGGTCCAGAGGTAGTTGAGGTTGACTTTTTCACTGGGGCCATCCTCTTCAGACTTATTTAAATATTGCATGGGAAAGACAGATCCAATCAGTTATCTAGGGGTGTATTTCCCAAAAGCAACTACAGTTGCAAGTTATGTCATTCTGTCGAACTAATGACCATAATTAGCTAACGATGGTTTTTGAAAACATACCCCAGATAGAGAAGTCAGTGGATGTTACCAAGTGTAAACGCGGCGTGTCCTGATTGACTGATGATCCGATCTGCTTGATCGGATCACGGTGATTGCATGTTAATGCCAAGTGTAAACACAGCCTTTGACTGACCAGGCTTTGAAGCGTTGTCCTGCTGGAAAAAAAAACAATCCTCAGAGTTGAGGAACATTGTTGGATTAGAAGGAAGAAAGTTTTCTTCCAGGTTTACCTTTTACATGGTTTGATTCATGCGCCCCTCACAAAGAAAAATGTGCCTGATTCCAACCTTGCTGAAGCACCCCCAGATCATCACTGATCCTCCACCAAATTTCACAGTGGGTGCAAGACACTGTGGCTTGTATGCCTCTCCAGCTCTCCATCTAGCCATTAGACGACCAGGTGTTGGGCAAAGCTGAAAATTGGAGAAGATGACTATACTCCAGTCCTCTACAGTCCAATCCTTATGGTCTTTTGCAAACCTCAGCCTGGCTCTTCTTTGCTTCTAATTGATGAAGTGCTTTTTCTAGCTTTGAATGACTTCAGCCCTGCCCCTAGGAGCCTGTTTCAAACCGTCCTTGCTGTGCACTTCACCCCAGCTACCATTTGCCATTCTTTTTGTAGGTCACTTAATGTAAGCCTATGGTTGTTGAGTGACATTCGAATGAGTTGGTGATAATCCCAGCATCAAAATGCAAATACAACTATTTAGTATACATGCTAGTAACTCAGTTAAATAGAAGTGATCAGTTAAAGTACTTTATATACATGTAATTAGCTACAAACAGAGCATGTCAAATGGCAGACTTTTGTTTCTTCTGAGTGTTGAGTGAAATGAATCATTTTCAGGTGTCAGACTTGCTGTATAAACAGAATGAAGTGCACTAGCACTACAGTATACTACTGCAAACATTCAATATGCTAGCTTCTGACATTGACAAAGAGTAAAATTAAAGAGTTTGTTGTGTCTCCCACTCAATCTTCATCCACCAATAAGTGTCATGAAAATATGAGTATGAACAACAGTGGTTCAGAACAACAAACTAGATTCTAAATTTGGCAACTTAAAAGATCATTTGGCTCCTAAATGTTTTTATTGCAGAACCATGTATATTTGAGCATAAGAGAAAATACATTTTAGATGTTTGTGTATGTAAGATATACATGTTTTGATTACAGGTTTTTATATTGGCTTTTGGGTTTTATACATTTTTATTTTCTTCATTAATATGCAAAATGTGTGTGAATTTTGTTTTTATAGTGTGGATCATGGAGGAGAGTTCAGGATTATAGCAGGACCACAGAAATGTAAGTCACACATGTACACAATGTCTCCTACTGGTTTAATGTTAAAGGGGTCATTGGATGCTAAGTTCACTTTTTCATGTTGTTTGAACATTAATGTGTGTTGGCAGTGTATGTACAAATCTACCCTATAATGATAAAAATCCATGCAGTGGTTTTTAATTAATCTGTAAAAATAATATCCCCTTTTTCAAATCGAGCAGTTCTCAGATGCCTGTCGGTGTGCCGTCACACCGACAGAGGCCGCTCCCGCAATAGTTGATTGACATGAGCTCTTACCTTAGACCAGCTGTCACAGTCCAGTAACTTTCCATGTTTTGATGCCGGAGCAGGGATGTAAGTTAGACAAGAATATCTCCGACTGAGCGATTGAGGTGTTGTGTTGCTGGATGTAATAATGAACATAGTGGTCGTCATTTACTCCCGACATCTGAGCCGCTGAAGATGCAGTAGATTACGTTTGTTTGTCAATGGAATGCGCCTCCTGATCTACATATATCCGTCTATGTTCGCGCGAATCATTCATGATCCAGCTTCACTTATAGCAGAAGCGAGTATAAGTGTTTTTTATGAATCTTTGCGATCGCCTTTCCTTATAACGTGGTAGTTAGGAAGTTTAGCGGCTAAACGCAGCTAAATGCGGCTAATGTAAACAAGACCGTCTTTCCACAGAGAGAAGAGAGGGATGGGGTGAGCAGAGCTCATTTGCATTTAAAGGAACAACCCCTGAGAATGAGATGATTTTTGCAGAGCTGATTTTGGCAAGGTAAAAAGGGTGTTGTTTTACAAAACCATTGAGAATTTTTAATCAAAGTATATTAGAGACTTTTCATTAAGACCCTAAAGAATCATATCAACTTGTGGAAAATGGGCATCCGATGACCCCTTTAAGAAAACAATATTTTCAATACCTTAACCCTCACAGAATTTATTTATTTTATTATTATTTAGGCCCCTTTAGACCTAGCATTAAGGACCTCCTGAAATCATTTTTAACAGGGTTAAAAATTCTGCATGTCTGCATAAAAAATGTGCTGTGTAAATAAGTTCAGAGCATCCATTTGCGTACCGACATGGTCGACAGATGTTAATGCACAATTACCTACCATTTTAGATTGACAAACTGTACTTTATACGATTTCTATTCAAACTGAAAACATAATTCTAGGCTATTCGCTGCTGTTTTCAAACCACAATGCAATATTCTTAAGTTTACTATAAAAGAATTGTGTTTTATTTAATACTCCCTTTTTATTTTAAAATATAATACCACACTTTATTATTTTGTTTATTATTTTATTAAAAAACTAAATAAATAAAGCCTAATAATTTTATTAGCACTATTATTCATTTATTTTTTTAAATGGGTCACACTATGTGCATGTCCAAACCATATTCTCCAGGTTCTCTTATGAGCATCAGGGTAATATGTCAGTGGTGATTTGCATTTTTAGCAGGGAAGTGTGATGTAAGTGGGGCCTTAGTCCCTTTTTAAAGCTGTTTGAATTACATTTGAGGGATCGTTGGGTGGTTTTCACAATGTAGGTGATTTCAGGTTATGTCAAACGCTAAAACAACAATTGTTGTTGATTTATTGTGCAATAAATGTTAAAATCTCTCTTCATGTTTGTAGATGCATGTGATCTCACACTGGATTTAAACACAGCAAACGCTCGTCTCGCTCTGTCTGAAAGAAACAGAACGGTGACATGTGTAGAAGAGAACCAGCCGTATCCTTATCATCCAGAGAGATTTGATGACTGTCATCAGATTCTGTGTAGAGAGAGTCTGTCTGGACGCTATTACTGGGAGGCTGAATGGAGTGGGTTTGGGGTTTATATATCAGTGACATATAAAGGAATCAGCAGGAAAGGATGGCGTGAGGACTGTTGGCTTGGATACAATAAAAATTCCTGGAGTCTGAACTGTGTTAATAACAGTTTATCTGTCAGACACAATAATAAGATGACATATATATCTGCCCTTTCACATCGCTCAGACAGAGTAGGAGTGTATTTGGACTGGTCGGCCGGCCGTCTGTCCTTCTACAGTGTCTCTGACACACACAAACTCACACACTTATACACATTCAACACTACATTCATTGAACCCCTCTATGCTGGATTTGAGATTTATTCTGATAGTTCATTGTCCCTTTGTGACATTAAACAGGTTCCTGTGAGAAACAACTGAGACATGCAGTTGAGTGAAAGAAACACTCACATTATCTTTACCTCACACAAGCTGTAAACTCTTTCTCTCCTCTAATCTTCATTTCAGTGTGAATATAGAAACACGCACACTGACTTTGGTTTAAATGAGACACCACAGATTTCTGTTGTGTTTTTATAAAGACATTTAAATGTATTTATAAAGACATTTGTGGAGCTCGTCTTCCACTCCATGTGCAAGGTTGACGTCTCTTCCTGATCACTTATTCTCACAATCACAGTCAAACTGATTATTCAACAGAGCTGAAGATGTGGATCAAACTTGAGATTTAGTTATTGTGGGATTCAGTGCTCAGGAGTGTTGGAGAATCTCTCATAGTTTAACGATCAGCTTGTGTTAATATTTAATCCTCAAATTACTTTTAATAGAGAACAATGATTAAAATTGTAATTTTAAATTAATGAACAATAAACTATAAGTTCTTTTGTTTGATTTTCATGTGTTCATTACTCAGTATACATCAACAATGTTAGATTAAAAAATAATGCCTTTTTTTAAAAAACATCAGCTTTAGCGTCTAGCAATGTTGCTTTTTTAAAGTGGAATTCAAGCAGTCAGTCAAGTTTACATTGTTTAGTAAACTGATTTCCACTTTGATTATATATATATATATATGTAAATGAAAATATATATTTAGAAAAGTAAAGTGTGGTTGTAGCAGCCTCTTGCTGTGGGGCTGTTTTTCAGTGGCAAAGACTGAAGGACTCATCAGAGTAAAAGGAAAGCTTAATGCACCAAAATATTGAGATAGCCTTAATGAAAATCCAGCCCAGAGCATTCAGAACCTCAGACTGGGCAGAAGGTTCACCTTCCAACAGGACAGTGACCCTAAGTACACAGCAAGAGTGGCTTGTAGACAAGTCTGTGAATGTCCTCAAGTGGCCCAGCCACAGCCTTGGCTTGAACCCAATCAAACATTTCTGGAAACGTGAAAATGTCTGCCAGCCCCCATCCAAGCTGACAGACCTTGAGAGGTGAAGAGGTGGGGTGAAGAATGGCAGATAACTGCCAAATGTTGACATGCATCTTCATCTTTGCATCATACCCAAAAAGACTTGAGGCTGTAAAGGTGCTTCAGCTAAGTACTGAGTTATGAATACTTATGCAATGTACTTATTTTTTTATGTGACAATTCTGTTTTGGCCATGTCATTAAAAGTAATTTAAAACAGTTTAACATAAGGCAGCAACATAACAAAACATGAAAAATACACAGCACATATGTACATATACTGCAAAGAAAAATAAAGACATGTCTTGACAGTTAAAAAAGATTAGTTACATTCAAAGTGTTTCTGATTATTGAGTGAATTACTTAGAGTCGTACTGTCATTGGTTAAGCTTTATATTGAGTCCTTTCAGTTGGAATGTGATGTGATGTAATAGTAATAGACGTGTAAAGACGTGTCTTCAAATGCTGACCAAATATGATCTTGATTCAGCAAGATTCATTTAATTTACTACAACAAGGACATGTAAAAATGTCTGAAATTTTTGTGATGTTTCTGTGTTGAGTGAAAACAAAGTATTAAGGTTTGCCTTTCTTATTTACTGTTTTCTTCATTGATATTTAAATGGGCATGACATGTTTTGTTTTTATAGTGTGGATCATGGAGGAGAGAACAGGATTATTAGAAAACGTAGGTATCACACATTTAATCATTTTTGTTTTGCTTGTTATAAATGACCGGAAATTCAGTGAGGGGAACACTAGATGGCGCAAGCTGACAAGGTTCTTGTCATGTAAGCTTCTAGCAATCACATTGTTACATTTATTTTTAATGTTAAGTGAGAAGGCGGCCATTTGTAACATGAATGTTCAAGGCTTCCAGTTATTTTAGTGGTACAAAACAGCTTATGCTGCTGGTATTTCTAATTGTATTATTTTAAAGTATTGCTCCTGTACTATATAATTATTAAATTATTTTATTAATTTCAGGGTATATGTGATGGTAAGTTAGCGTTGCTTTCTGGAATACCCCCTGTTAACATGTTTTTGTGTTTGTATTTGGATTAGATGTCAAAATGAAGAAAGGTGTGCACCTGCGCAGGTGTTTCCACACACACCCTACATTGTTTTCCTCTCTAGCTGGTGAATGTTTAACCAAGTTCACCTATTTATCAAAAGAGAAACAACAGACTCCATTTTGTCTAAGGACGAATGTGAACAACGTCAGGAGAGAAAGCTGTTTGTGAATAATGTGAATGAGTTTGAGAACAGATGTGTTTAATGCTGCTATCTAGAGACAGAATGGATTTATGAACTGAATGAATTTTGATGTTCTTTGTTGAGACGGAGGTAAATCAATATGGATCTGTATATGTATATGCATTGAACAGCTTTTCAGTGATTATTCATTCAGAGCTTTGTGGCTCAAGGTATGATTGTGTTTGTGAGTCTATTAGAAAATCAGGCTATAGTTTGTTTTATTACATATTTCGGTATTATGTGGCATAAGAATTCTTAAATTAGTTTACATTTTCATTATTTCTTTTATTTGCTTAAGTCAATTCAGTTATTTGTTTCTGCAGCAGTGCCTATAAAATGAGTGTTAATGAAATAAAATATATTAGAATATCCTATTAAAGTATCAAAAAATCATTTATTTCTTGTTTTACTACAGCACTACCTGTAAAATGAGTCTCTGTGAGAAGAGAAAGGAGGAGGATGTTCACACACATAAAGCAGCATCTCCAGAACCCAGCTGTGTGTCTATGAAAAGTGACACATCCATGGATTATCCACTTCAGTTCAGTGATGGAGCAGTGACCTCTGACCCTGAGTGAGTATAATGTGATTGACCTGCTGAAGTGGAAATTTTAATGAATTTTTTTAAAGATTGTTAATCTTCAATGAGCAGAGGAAGGTTATGCAAGATTGTGATATTTTATGATTATTATTTTAGAACTGACAGTTCTGTGTGAATGTGGCATTATTTAAAATTAGTGCTTAAAGTTTGGTGTGCTGGAACATTTGAATGATTTTCTCTATTTTAATGCTTTCTTTCACAATGCTTTTGTTCAACTGTTTATGCAGAGAGAAAAATGATGTCATAAGTTTACTGATGTTCTATCTGACTCGCCTCATCTCGTACTGTCGGACAATCCTGGGGTGGCACAACTCAGATAGAGTCCTACCGACACACACATTGCTGGAGGAGACTGTAGACCCACATCATGATTCTCACCAACCAGTAGATGATGTCCTTCAGAGACTCAAAGATCAACACAAAACCAGCATGAACAATAAGCACAAGAGATTATTTGAGGGAGAAAACGAAACCCTTCTGAAAAGCATCTACACACAGCTCTACATAATAGAGGGAGAGAGTGAATGGGTAAATAAAGAACATGAGGTTTTACAGATGGAGAAAAGACCCAGAACACAAGACACTCCAGTCTACTACAATGATATCTTTAAACCTTTGCATGAGCCAGGATGTGAGGAGAAAGACAAAATCAAGACTGTTCTTACCAAAGGCATTGCTGGAATTGGAAAAGCTGTCTCTGTGCAGAAGTTTATTCTGGCGTGGACTGAGGGAAAAGCCAATCAGGATGTAGATTTCATGTTTCTGCTTCCATTTCGAGAGCTGAACTTGATTAAAGATCACCAGTACAGTCTTCACAGACTTCTGCTGGACTTTCATCCTGAACTTCAAGATCTGGACTCAAAGGTTTATGAGGAGCGTAAAGTTGTGTTCATCTTTGATGGTCTGGATGAAAGCAGAATTACAATGTTGTTTTCAGATGAACAGAAAGTTTGTGATGTGAATGAGTCTTCATCAGTGGGTGTGTTGATGTCAAACCTCATCAGAGGAGAGCTGCTTCCCTCTGCTCTCATCTGGATCACTTCCAGACCAGCAGCAGCCAATCAGATCCCCTCAAAATACATCAACCGTGTGACAGAAATTCAGGGATTCAATGAGCCACAGAAGGAGGAATATTTCAGGAAGAGAATCAGTGATGAGCATCAAGCCAGCAGAATCATCTCACACATTAGAAGATCAAGAACCCTCAACATCATGTGTCACATACCCGTCTTCTGTTGGATCTCAGCCACTGTGCTTCAGAACCTCCTGCAACAAGATGACAGTGCAGAAATCCCTCAAACTCTGACTGAAATGTACATCCACTTGCTGCTGACTCAGATCAACCTGAGGAATCAGAAGTATGAAGACAGGGATCCAGAAAAAAATCCAAAGACTAACAGAGACATGATTGTGAAACTTGCTAAACTGGCTTTCAAACAGCTGATGAAGGGCAATGTGATTTTCTATGAGGAGGACCTGAGAGAGAGTGGCATAGACGTCACTAACACCTCAGTGTATTCTGGGATCTTTAAAGAGGAATCTGTGATGCATGAGAGGAAAGTCTACTGCTTCGTACATCTGAGCTTTCAAGAGTTTCTATCTGCTTTATATCTGTTTTATGGCCATGTAGACAAGAATGAGGAATCCCTGAAGTTGTTTCTAAAGAAAAGATATCAGTGGTACAGTCAGGAAAAATCTGTGTATGAGCTTCTAAAATCAGCAGTTGATAAATCCTTACAGAGTGAAAATGGACACCTGGATCTTTTCTTGCGGTTCCTGTTGGGCATCTCACTGGAGTCCAATCAGAGACTCTTACAGGATCTACTGACACACACAGTGAACAGCTCAGAGACCAAAAGAATCACTCAGTACATTGAAGACAAAATAAAGGGTGATAAATGTCTCTCACCTAACAAAAGTATCAATCTGTTTCTCTGTCTGCTGGAAATGAAGGCTCAGACTCTGTACGGAGAGATTCAGGGGTTTGTGAGATTAGAGAATCGCTCAGTGAATCAACCGTCTTCATCTCACTGCTCAATAATCGCCTACATGATTCATATATCAGAGGAGGTGCTGGATGAGTTTGATCTGAAGAAATACAACACATCAGATGAAGGTAGAAGGAGACTGATACCAGCTGTGGTGAACTGCAGAAAAGCTCTGTAAGTATTAATTTACCGACCTAGTCATGTAAATTTAAATGATGATTCAATCAGTTGAATTTAATCCTGTATTACAGACTTGCAGACTGTAATCTCACTGATCGGTGCTGTGAAAGTTTGTCTTCATCTCTACAATTATTAAACTCACTAAGAGAGCTGGACCTGAGTCACAATGACCTGCAGGATTCAGGAGTGAAGCTTCTGTCTAATGGGCTGAAGAGTTCACAGTGTCAACTCAACATACTGAGGTAAGAACAACTGTTACTTCTCCTTTAACACTGACACTGAGTAAAATACTGAACATAGAGTTGCTCCAGCTGAGCTGAACCTGTAATCAGTGATCAGAGGATAAAAAGGACTACAGAAATCTGAACACTCCAGTCTCAGATGAAGTGATGTTGACTGTTTGTGTGTGTGTTTGTAGATTATCTGGCTGTATGGTGACAGAGGAAGGCTGTTGTTTTCTGGCTTCAGCTCTGAGTTCAAACCCCTCACACCTGAGAGAGCTGGATCTGAGCTACAATCACCCAGGACAATCATTAGTCAAGCTGTGCTCTGATCCAAACTACAGACTGGACAAACTCAAGTATGTTCAACACTAACAATCGTCCTGTCATGTGTGTTTGTACATGTGTGCACTATATAGTCATTAAAAACTCATATGTCAATTTAACCTGTTCATATTTAAATAGAATCTTTATTATAGTGTGATATCTTTTGTTTTTACAGTGTGGATCATGGAGGAAAGTTTAGGATTACAGCAGGACCAAAGAAATGTAGGTCACATTAATTTAGCTGTTTAAAATGGTGAAATTGCACAGACTTTAATTGTTCCCTGATCCCACACCTACCAAAACCTCACCAGAACCTTTGGATTGTTGGATTGAAATGAAATAATTATCAAGTATTTGTACTGTGGTGATAGCTGGGAGATCTTCACAAAACATGTTTGTGTTATAAAGTTTATAATCTCTTTTCTTGCGTTCAGATATCTGCAGTCTCACACTGGATTTAAACACGGCAAACACTCGACTCGCTGTGTCCAAGAGTAACAGAAAGGTGATTTATGTGAAAAATAAGCAGCCATATCGTGATCATCCAGCAAGATTTGATGAGTTTCAGCAGATTCTGTGTAGAGAGAGTCTGACTGGACGCTGTTACTGGGAGGCTGAATACAAGGGGAAGATTGACATATCAGTGACATATAAAGGAATCAGCAGGAAAGGATGGAATAATGACTGTTGGTTTGGATACAATGAAAAGTCCTGGAGCCTGACCTGTTTCAATAATAGTTTCACTGCCAGACACAATAATACAAGCACAGTCACGTCTGCCCCTTCAAGTCAATCTAACAAAGTAGGAATTTATGTGAACTGGTCGGCTGGCACTCTGTCCTTCTACAGCGTCTCTGACACAAACACACTCACACACTTACACACATTCAACACCACATTCACTGAACCCCTCTATGCTGGATTTAGGCTTGAGTATGGCTCCTCAGTATCTCTGTGTGAGATTTAGCAAACTTTCTGGAGAAACAACTGAGACACAGAATTTAATAGTTCAAAAATAGAAGCGTGCTTTTATAGACATTTAAATGCGGCTCAAAATGAGTTTTGTCTTTCTGAGTCTCTGAGCGCCACCTGGAGGAAGATTTTGTTTCTGGCTCACAGGAAATGGTTCTTAGCAAGTGCTTGCTCTGCTACTATGGTAACTGAGCCTCAGTCAGAGTTCGTCATCTAAACACACTTCATTACAAATGTTAAAGGCTGCGGAGCTCATCTCATGTGGAAGGGTGACGTCTCTTCCTGATCACTCAATCTCTTAATCAGAGTCAAACTGATTGTTCAATAGAGTTGAATATGTGGATCAAACATGTCAGATTTAATCTTTGTGGGACTTGAGAATCTCTCATAGTTTTAGAGCCTGAATACATTCAATAATCAGCTTTTGTTAAGAGCTCAATATTATCGTGGACTGATATTTAATTCTCAAATTGTGTATTTCATCCTATTTATTCCAAATCTCAGCACTCAAATGTTACTATTAACATTGTCCTTTTAAAATTAATGATCAATAAAAAATGTGTTTTCAACAAATAAAAAGTTAGCTTTTCATGTTCATCACTCATATTTCAAAATCTGTTAGATACAAAAATAACATGTCAGGTATGTGTTTTAAACATTTGTTAATTTAGTACCTAGCAATGTTGCTGTTTTACGAATCAATGGTAAGAGAAATTGTAGGACATGTTGAATCAGTAATGTTTCAAGGTCAAATGAGTGTGTGAATCCAATGCAGTACGTTAATCTCACCACCAGAGGGCTCTGTCACCTGCTTATTTATGGGGACTCTAATATGCGACACAATTCAATATTTTCACGATTATCTTATTCATTACCTGATATTTGAAGCACTGGTAATAATTCAGTTCTATATCCATGTTAATCTGTTTAGATTTTATGAATATATGAGCACAGAGAAATCTCAAATATCTTAAAGTGATATTTTAACTATATGTGACCATGGACCACAAAACCAGTCCAAAACAATTTTGGAAACTGAGATGTAAACGCAAAATAAGTTTTCCATTGATGCATGGTTTGTTAGGACAGGACAATATTTGGCCGAGATACGACTATTTGAAAATTTGAAATCTGAGGTTGCAAAAATATCAAAATATTGAGAAAATCACCTTCAAATTTGTCCAAATGAAGTTTTTAGCAATGCGCATTACTAATCAAAACTTAAGTTTTAATATATTTACAGTAGAAAATTTACAAAATATCTTAAAGGAACATGATCTTTACATAATATCCTAATGATTTTTGGCATAAAAGAAATTGTATTGTTGGCTATTGCTACAAATACCCATGCAGCTTATGACTGGTTTTGTGGTCCAGGGTCACAGTCATCTGAAATATCTCACAGAAGTGTATTATTTTATAAAGTACTCATGTATATAGGCTATGTGTCTAAATTTCTGTACATGTGATATGTGATATTAATGTCTCGTTGCAAACTTCATCAGTGACATCTGTGATTTTCTGTGTGTATCTGTATTTATAAGCCTGATTTCTTTGCATAATTGAAGGAAAATTTGGATAATCTTGCAGCAAGTACTATTTAGCATGCATTTTAGATTTGCTGTTATAGCAAGACACATACTTGGCTAAATTTAATATATAATATTTGTCTCATATCTCTCAGTATTTGTGTGTCTGCTCTGTGTCTGGTGTGTGAGCTGCTTTCTCATTCAGTGATGATAAAGGAGGAGGTTCCTGCGCTCATGCTGGAGGATGAAAACAGGAGGCTCAGTTTGTGCTTCAGCAGCTCAGGAGAGAGATGTGACGACACGCGCTGTGATTTCAGGTGAGAATGAGCTGATTAAATAAGCACTAAATGCGTGGCACAGATATAATACATCAGTCAGATCACTAAACTAAAATCCTGTGAGGAGTTATTGCATGCTGGCTGTTATACCAGCTATTATATTTTAGTCAAATTATAGCTCATCTACAGGACACATGCTGCATGTTTAGAAAACTTAGTTTTCTGTCAGTTGTTTCAGTGTCTGTTTGATTCAGAAATGTCTGCAGCAGATATCTAGAATGATTTGCATTGCTAATGTCTGTGAATATTAATTAATCTACAAATTATCAGGATATATTATGGTTGAGTATCTCATTGCCCTTGACAAAGTGACTTTCTGCCTCATCTGTAAGCATGAGCTCCTGTTCATAGTGCTGAATGCAGTACACACTCCATTCACTGACTGTAAACTGGCATGAATTACAAAATAACAAACCATGACAGTTTGTTTCATCTGTAGGTGCTGCTACAAAGTGATACTTTCTCATCTTCATTCTGCAGGGAAGCAGTTTGGATGATCATGGCTGGACTGGAATGCAACAAATATCTGTGTCTCTTACCAGCAAGATGGAGCTGATTTTACCTGAAGACATCTGACACCATGAGGATGATGATGTTGAGAATGAATTTCATCATTATTTTGTGTCTCTCAGTTTTACTGTTTTGTAACCATCCCATCTCATCAGCCGATGTTCATCAGAGGTCAGTGGCAACCAGAGCAGCAACCCGCTCAGTGGCAAGGATGGATGGCGATATCATCATCGGCGCTCTGTTTTCTGTCCATCACCAACCTGCGGCAGAGAAGGTCGCGGAAAGAAAGTGCGGAGAAATCAGGGAACAGTACGGGATCCAAAGAGTGGAAGCGATGTTTCACACACTAGATAGAATAAACGCTGATCCAAACCTTCTTCCCAACATCACTCTGGGTTGTGAGATCAGGGACTCCTGCTGGCACTCATCAGTGGCTTTGGAACAAAGTATTGAGTTCATAAGAGACTCGCTCATCTCCATCCGTGATGACAGAGATGGACCAAAGTGGTGTGTTGAGGGAAATCCTTCAGCTCAGCCGCCGGCCACCAAAAAGCCCATCGCTGGTGTAATTGGACCTGGATCCAGTTCGGTGGCCATTCAAGTACAGAACCTACTGCAGCTGTTTAACATCCCTCAGATTGCATATTCAGCTACAAGCATTGATTTGAGTGATAAAACACTTTATAAGTACTTCCTTAGGGTCGTGCCCTCTGACACTCTTCAGGCCAGAGCTCTCCTGGACATTGTTAAACGCTACAACTGGACGTATGTGTCAGCGGTTCACACTGAGGGTGAGTTGTAGCTCTTTTATAGCTTTGGAGATGCACTAGAGCGCTCAAGTTTCAACAACGTCTCAGATGTTTCTCCTAAAATACATACAGTCAAACCAAATTTATTCAGACACCTTCAACATTTCTCACACTATCATAGTTTATTCACTATAGTTTGGAAAATGGTAATCTGTGTCAGAACAAATTCATCTTGATAATGTAAGATAACTTTGATAGAAAGGTTTGTAATAAATTACAATCAACCAAAAATTCTGACAACTGTTAGTATGAGAATATTTACACAACTATCAATACTTTGTTGAACAATTATCAAGCAATGCTTGATTTTGTTCAGTCTGTGATGTAAAAAAATATAATATCTGCACTGTAAAAAAAAAAAAAAAAAAAAATTAAAAAAGTAAGTGTTCGTGCTGCCTTAACATTTTAAGTTTAGTCAACATGAAATGTTGAAAACATGGATATTTGAGTTGAGTAAACTTAAAATGTTAAGGCAGCATGAACACTTGTTTTTTACAGTGTGGCGTCTGAATAATTTTTTGTTTGACTGTATGAGAAATAAAATAGACACACGTCGATTTTTGATATAGAGCTATAAAATGAATGTGGATAGCAGCTCAGATCATCTAGTCTTGCAAGATCATATTGAGATATTTTACTTTTAATCACAGACTTTGTCATTTTAACAAATCTGAGCACAGTTTCGGATATCAAGATCTCTTCTGAAACTCTTGAGGAGACAAATGTGAGATTATTGGGATTTTTTTCTCAGGAGAAACAGGATAATTAAGCAGAAATCTCCATACACTCTAAAAAAATAAAGATTCCAAAAGGGTGTTTTTGCAGTGATGCCATAAAAGAACCATTTTTGGTTCCCGAAAGAGCCTTTCAGTGAACAGTTCCTAAAAGAACCATTTTGAAGAACATTAAAAAAAAATCTAAAGAATCTTTTTCGACTACAAAGAACATTTTCTGCATTTGAAAGGTTCCATGGATATTCAAGGTTCTTCATGGAGCCATTGATACCAATAAAGAAAATTTATTTTTAAGAGTGTATGTACCCCATTTAACAGTTCAAATTTTAAATATGTAGATTATATTTGTGATTTTTCTTTTCTATAAGAACACCCCTTGCTTAAATATTGAGATAACTATCAAAAATAGCCCTGATCACATTTTAAATACTGTAGGTAAGTCTGTTTGGGACAGCAAAGAGGAATCAGACTAGAATAATTAGTGAAGTTTACAGTACTTTGAATTAAAATATCATTTTCATCCTCAATCAAGGTCAAAACTATGAATGTATGTGATGACTGTCTTTGAACAGACTTTTTAATCACCATATCATTATCAAGAGATTGATGTTGGTCTCATATCGAGCACAGCACATTATTCCAAATATGATCCAAACTGTGATTAAAAAGTAGCAGTGTAATCTTCCTAACAGCATTTGAAAGCACAATCAGGGTCACAAGCTGAGCTCTCAGATCATTCAATGAAATTAATGTCTGTGACATCATCTGTAGTTTTTAAATCATTCATTTATTTGTTCATTATTTTCTTCAGTCATTTGTTAAATATATATATTTATATGTATATAAAAATTTAGAAATACATTCAAAATCCTGTTCAATATTATGTGGATGTTACAATCACGTATTGAAAGGACCCAGTTCTGAATAGCCAACTCTGCTTATTTAGGTCAAAAAATGGGGCATAATTTTAGCAGAAATGTTTTTGTGTAAAATTTTAAGGTACTGTAGGATATGACACTTTTAATGTAAATCAGACTAATGTCGATCTGCAGTCTTCATCTGCTCAGCAGAGAAAATTTGTTTGAAGACACTGTTAAAATGCTGGATTAAGGCAATGAGAGACTCTGATGCAGATGTTGTTCCTCAGGGAACTATGGTGAGAGCGGGATGGAGGCCTTTAAGGAACTGGCATCTCAGGAAGGTCTGTGTATCGCCCATTCTGACAAGATCTACAGTAACGCTGGGGAGAAACACTTTGACCGGCTGCTGAGGAAACTGCGAGAGCGTCTGCCTAAAGCTCGTGTGGTGGTGTGTTTCTGTGAGGGGATGACTGTTCGTGGTCTCCTCATGGCCATGAGACGCCTTGGTGTAGCTGGAGAATTCCTCCTCATTGGCAGGTGAATATAAGTTTAGTTTTTAATTTGATGAAATGTGACACTTCAGGGACACTGGGGATGTTTAGAGGCATTAAAGCATAATCCTTGATAGTTTTGTAAAGCTCCAGATCTATCAAAGGGATTCTGCTTAGCAATGATTGTGATTTCCTGATGCTGCAGGTTTCTGTTAATGAGATATTAAAATGATGGATGGCTGTCCCTTTAGTATTTTAATCAGCAAAAACCTCTCTTGTTGGTGTAAAGTATTTTATACCTCTGTCTTGATGCCAACGCAGTCTCTGTGGACTGAAAAGAGGAACATCATTTGGACAAGGCTGCTTTATTCTGGGTCAAGGAGACAGAAGCAATATTCTTTAGTTACGTACTGAAATACATTCTAGTCACACCAGGCTGATCTGACTAGTTAAGAGTGTACGCACAGCATCAATTAAAGTGGTTCAGTTATTTTTTTTAAATATTATGTATTTGAAATGAATTTAATAAATTATTATTTCAAACTATAGAAATTTAGAACACTGAATTTAAATTTCAAATATTTAAAATTGCAGAAGTTCCAAATGTCCAAAAGCGAGAAGTAAGAAGTAAGCTGCTAATGACTGATTTTAGTATTGTTAATTGGAAATTAATAGCATTTTTGGTTATACAACAAATTATGAGAAAAACAATCCTTTTTCGAAACCTTGAATAAATTGAATCCTAGGATGTAGGTTTTGAATCCTTGGGCATACCCCCTGCCCCCCCATCTAACTACCCCCAACATTTTCACATTTATTATCGATTTTTGACCACAGTTTTATGTCATCTAAAGTCTTTTTTTATAGCTATGGTAGCTCATAATTCATGAAGAGAGCTTTATGTTAACATATTCATCAGACAATAATTACACAATTTTGGATATGTAAAACCAACAACATTACAGCAGCAGTTTTAAAGATGTTTTCTTTGGATTGTTTGACTGCACAAAATATAATATAGCAAAGCATAACTTAACTAATTTGTGTTTACTGCTAGCTCATTTTCACATACATAAATAAAATCTGGCTCTAAAACTCTCTTTTCTTTATTCAGAGTT
Organism: Cirrhinus mrigala; assembly: GCA_036247105.1. Lineage (NCBI taxonomy): Eukaryota > Metazoa > Chordata > Actinopteri > Cypriniformes > Cyprinidae > Cirrhinus > Cirrhinus mrigala. The sequence goes on along the minus strand of CM070023.1, from coordinate 10,134,948 downwards.
GATCTAGACAAGTATATAAAAACTATCCAAAGCTCTGTTATCCTAAAGCAATCAATGCTTGTCAGTGAGCCCCAGTGAGTTAAGGTGTACATTAATTACTGTTTTTGTTAACCTGGCAGTATATCCATTACAAAAATTAACAATTTTACTGTTTAATTAAAAAAAAGAAAGAAGGAATCAGAAAAAAAGATTTGAATCAAATGATTAATTACTACTAACTTAATTTGATATTAGCTGTTAGATGAGACCCATCTATGTACTTTTTCGCACATGACTTGGTAAAAAGTTTCAAAGACTGATTTATTGTGACCTTTAAATTAACAAGTACTATCTAAAATCTGTTGATTTTAATTAAAATCAACTTGTGGGACATAAAAGTGCCTGACGTTGAAGAAACACTTGATTGTGGCATTTCTATGGTAAACTGTAATCGCTTTGAGAACACACAATGCTTTTGTCAACTGCTCGTGGTAAATTGTCATCTGTGAAATATGAAGTGTCAACTAATAATAGTCAGTTTTTGGCGTGCTGCCGAGAAGATACTGAGAGGCAGATGGTGCTGATGATGCCATGACCACAGAAAGACACCTTCATTATGAGTTCAAGGAACACACGTTCAAGCAGGAATGGACTAGGAATAAAAAATAAAAAAAACAGCCTGGGATTACATCCTGCTATTATTTAGTTTATATAAATATTTTCATGCTCTTTTGATATGCCTGAAATAGCAGTTTATGCATTGCAAAAGCAGTATTTTATCTTGATTACCTAAAAGCATCAGAGAAGTTTATATCCATCATCATATCACTTATACTCTACTGATGAACCATCTAACACAAAGTAGGTGTTGTGCATGCTGAGTCTGTTCTTTAGCCTGTGCTAAAGTAGGTCAATGCACTCAAGCGTCAGTGTTGTTCAAGCATTGCAGGTGAAAGATTGAAGAGGAAGCTGGTGGTAATTAGGTGACTAATTAGACACTTTATGACCCGTTTCCTTCAGTGACGGCTGGGCGGACAGGGATGAGGTCGTGGAGGGCTACGAGCAGGAAGCTGTGGGTGGCATCACTATGAAGCTACAGTCGGAGGAGGTCACGTCCTTCGATGACTATTACCTGAAGTTACGGCTCAACACCAACAATAGAAACCCCTGGTTTGCTGAATTCTGGCAGTATCGTTTCCAGTGCCGCCTCCCTGGACATCCACAAGAAAACACGAATTATAAGAAGAACTGCTCAGGTACGAGGAGAGAGAAAGAGTATATGCTGTATATGGGTCATTCCTAGTATAGCATAGCAGCATAGATGACCTGATATGTTAGATAAAATATTGATGAATTAAAGTTAGTTTTCCTTAATTAAAAAATCACAAATAACACAGGTTTGTTTAGGCAAATGTTATGTACTTATGCAACTTCAAAAATGAAAAACAAAACGAAAACAAAAAACTTACATTTTATTAAAGAAATAGTTCATACAAAAATGAATATTTGCTGAATATTTACTCACCCTCAGACCATCCAAGATGTAGAGTTTGTTTCTTCATCTGGAGAAATGTAGCATTCCATCACTTGCTTACCAGTGGAGTGAATGGGTGCCGTCAGAATAAAAGTCCAAACAGCTGATAAAAACAACACAATAATCCACAAGTAATCCACACCACTCCAGTCCATCAGTTAACATCTTGTGAAGCCAAATGGTGTGTGTTTGTAAGAAACAAATCTATCATTATTGCTTTCTCCAGTCAAAAAGTTGACTTGGCTGAATCAGGAGAGAAGTATGCACAGACCAAGCACTGTTTACAAGCCAGAAGGATCCAAAACAGTTCTAAACAAATATGTGGGTGGATTTTGATACAAGAGGACTTTTTCACTGGAGGAAGCATTATAATGGATCATGGACTGATATTTTGGATTGGATCAATGGATTTGAATGTTTTTGGTGATATTTGGTTGTCATGCAAAAAAAATAAAAATAAAATAATCCTGTTTGATCAAATTACAGAGTTCAAAAGGTATGGCAGAACAGGAATGACCCATTTTGCATGCTATAGCTGTTATTTCCAAAAACAGAAAAAAATGAAACACATACCTATTGGGTTTATAATCTTTAAAATCATATTTTTTTGTTTTTTGCTCTTTTTGTATCTTTTGAAACCTTCTCTGCTGACTGAAAAGGTGATCTAGGTAAATCTGACTCTTTTTATAGCACATTACTATCTGGCTGGGTTATTTAACATCAGCTAAAGCACTGTTTTGAGACAACACTCAGTAAGCATGTTGTCAAATAACACCTGACTTTATTTTCTGCATTTGCAGTGCCACATTTAGTTTCACAAAGCAATATATTTATGTTTTAGATTGATAGATACAGTTTTTGGACTTACACAACTAGATTCCTATTAAAGTGTTATAATTACAGGGAAGCATGCCACTCTAGTATTTAATCTACGTTTATGCTACTTTCATGTTGTTTGTCCATATTTTTTACAGCATTGCTTTGCTATATCATTTTTGAATTATTTTATTTTACGTTTTTATTCGTTTGAGGCAACAGGTGAACTGTATGCTAATTTTAACTTTTGATTTGTGAACATAAACGCAAAATGAAAACTGTTACAAATAATCAGAGAAATGGTCATAGTCTGCTGTTCTGTTATTATTTCTTTGTCTAGAACTCCAAGATGGTAAGTGAATACTTTTCTGAAGAGCTAACGTGGAGACACTTCACTTCAGCAATATAGATAGAGGTCGACTGATATAATACAACCACATGATTTAAAAATAAATTATGTTTTGTGACTCTGTTTTTGTCTAAAATGTGTATTTTAACTGTATATAGATAAGAGAGTTTATTATTGTCAATAATGTCACAATGCAGCACCGAATATCGGTTGACCTCTAATATATGAAGTTATTGGGATGTTTTTCCCCCCAAAATGAAATGAGCATCTATAAGGGCACTTCGGTTTGAATTTTATATCCCAATAACAGCTAGACTTATCATGCCAGTTGGCTTTGCTGCATGTTCCAGTGGGGAACTCTTTAAAGCTCCAAATTTTTTTATTGCTTATGCTAATATGAATCAAAGCCTTCAGAGAGAAGAAAATAAGAGGTCACGCTTCTTATTTCTATAGATTTGGCTCCACTTACAACATGCATCTGCTAAACATGCACAATTGAAAAAAAAAAGATTGTATCGATGTCATACTGTGACTATGGTGAAAAAAATGTTTTGGTGTTCACTATTTGTGAAAAATAATAGTGACCAGATACATTATTATCCTACACTGTATTTTAAATTAGGTAAATGGGGTCATAGTATATTGTATGTGACCCAGGACCACAAAACTTTTCGTAAGGTTAAATTTTTTAAAATTGAGATTTATACAAAAGCTGAAAGCTGAAATAAGCTTTCCACTGATGTATGGTTTGTTAGGACAATATTTGGCCAAGATATAACTATTTTAAAATCTGAAATCTGAGGGTGCAAAAAAAAAATATATATACATCAAAATATTGAGAAAATCGCTTTGAAGCTTTCTAAATGAAGTTCTTAGCAATGCATATTACTAATCAAAAATTAAGGTTTGATATATTCACAGAAAGAAATTTACAAAATATCTTTATGGAACTTGAGCTTTACTTAACATCCTAATGATTTTTGACATTTTGAAAAGAAAAATCAATAATTTTAACCCATGCAATGTATTTTTGGCTACTGCTACAAATATACCCATGCTACTTAAGACTGGTTTTGTGGTCCATGGTCACATATGGTCAAAATTTACTTCTTTACTCATAAAAAAAAAAATATTTTCTGATGAAAAAAATCTGATTACTGGAATGATTTTGATCAATTTTTAATGAGATGATATTTGGGTTGAGATCTCACAGCACAGTATCATATCCTTACCAAAGCCTCCAGTCCTAATTATTTCACTTTGCATGTAAACAAAACTTTGACATACCAAATAAAATATGTTGTTTTTGAACATAAATGATCTAATAGAGAGCCAAGGGGTTAGAAACACTAAGAAATCCTCACAATCTGCTTCTATTATTAATAAAACATGTATTTAATGTTTCAGTTTTTCTCAAAGTGTTACTGTACGGTTTGTGCTGATTTAAAAAATTAGGGATTGACCAGCGAAGCATGCCTAGGTTTTAGCTTTGCTTGCTGCAATGCACTTTAATTTACAGATATAATGTGAGAGCCATGTTACGATTGGTTATGTGTTTTTTATCTTTGAAATACACCATATTTATCAGCTATGGTGCCTGATACTGCTTCCTGCTGGCTTCTTACAGATCACCAGATAATGAGCCGATAGGGTGTCCTTTGACATTGCCCGTTCCTTTGAATTAATACAGCGATCTTTTTTTTTTTCTTCAATTGTCAGCTACATTTACTTTGATTCATGAGGGAGACGGGCAAGAATGAGAACATGGATGAATAATTAATTTCCTTGCTCAATTAATAATAATGTCACCATCATGTCCATTACTAATTAAATGCTGAGTTGGGTTACATAAATGGTTTGCTTCACCATGGCAACTGCATTTCGTTTGATGTTTTGTTTTAATGCTGCTGTCTTTTGATTCACTGTCCAATAGAAAAAGACAGAACTTACTGTCGCCCGTGGCTTAGGAATAATGATGTCTTTGGACACCCTATCGTTCCCTTTCAAGTGCTCAGAAATGACTATAAAATGGGGTCTGGAAATATCATGGCTGAACTTGTTACAGTGGGGATTTTGATTGTGATTTTCATTTCAGTAAAAGCTTTTTAGCTGCAAAATGTGGAACTTTTCAGAATTTGCTGGTATTTTTGCAGTGACTTACTACAGTCAACATGGATTCAATAATGACCCTGTTTACTTTCTTAATGCACGTTTCTTTATATACTGTATGCATATTACTCTAAAGTACTAAACTGTTTGTCTTCATTGCTTATGTGAAAGGACTAACATCACTTAGGCCATGTAGATTGGGGCTAATGTCAACCAGTAGTCCAATATCTGTTTAGATCTATAAGGAAGTAAAATGGGTTGCAAGTATTGTTTCATGTTGACCAAAACACTCAGGTTGCATTGTGGTGCTCTAATAATTGGTTTTTGATTTGCTGATTCTCACAGGTTATGAAAGCCTGGAGGACAACTATGTCCAGGACAGTAAAATGGGGTTCGTCATTAATGCCATCTATGCCATGGCTCACGGTCTGCACGATATGCATGAGCACTTGTGCCCGGGTCACGTGGGACTGTGCGAGGCCATGGACCCCATTGACGGTAGCAAACTGCTGGACTTTCTCCTCAAGACCTCGTTTACTGGTGTGTCTGGAGAAGATGTGTGGTTTGACGAAAACGGGGACTCGCCAGGCAGGTCAGTCTTACTTACTGGCCTACATAAAGCTACGTATGCACTAAATGAATAACACAAAAATAGCTATTAATTAATTTTTAAACCACCATGGAGCGTGCATCCAAATAAGTCCAATGGCCTGGCTTCAGCAAACACCCACTTGCAGACGTTTCTGGATGCTTTGTCCATAAATCTGTGTTTTGGTAGCAATATTTAACATTTTGCATTATTCCAAAGAAAATTTGAGTCTTAACATGCTAAAGTTTAATACTTAAGTTTAGGAGTTTGTTTAAATTGCTTACCCTAACTGTGAGCTATAAAAATAGTTATGGTTACCCTAGATGACTCCTTGTATTGTAGATGAATTTCCCTCTCTCTCTTTTTTTTTTTGCAGGTATGACATTATGAACCTGCAGTATGTAGAGCCTGGAGTCTATGACTATATAAATGTTGGCTCGTGGCATGAAGGCGTCTTAAGTATTGATGATTATATGATCCAGATGAACCGCAGTGAGATGGTCCGATCTGTCTGCAGTGAGCCCTGCTCCAAAGGAGAGATAAAGGTGAGTTTGTATGTTAATTAGCGAAATCTCTCAAGGAAAACAGTTCATAGTGTCGGCTTTATTTCCACTGCATCCATTTCTTCTTAAAATAAAATAAGTCAGTGAAGTGCATGTGTATAATGTGTCCACGCAGGTGATTAGGAAAGGGGAGGTGAGCTGTTGTTGGATTTGTACGCCCTGTAAGGACAATGAATATGTCCAGGATGAGTTCACCTGCAAAGCCTGTGAGCTGGGATGGTGGCCGGACTCAGAACTGCAAGGTACTTAATTTGCAATAGTCATTATTTTGACTTTTTATTTTTGTGCTAATGTTCAGGAAAAGCTTTAAATCTGTTGAAATTATAAACTTTAAAATGCCCCTGTTGTGCCATTTTTAAGGTTCCTAATATTGATTTGGAAGTCTCCTACAAAATATGCATTTAATATCACCTCAGATTCTCAACAATTTGTTCCAAGCAGTTCTAAGATTTAGTCTCTCTAAACCCTTCTGTTTTTATGAGTCTACTCTGCTCTGATTGGTCAGATGACTTAGTCTGTTGTGATTGGTCTACTGCATACAGCGGATGTCGGAAATGATACAGCCATTGTCATAGTTCTGTATTTTGAACAACCAGCATTGAACATTCAGCTGAGGTCAGAATCTGCAAAATGTTACTTTACCAAAATAAAAGGGATCATTCAAAATGCATGTTATTTTTTATTTAGTGCTGACCTGAATAAGCTATTTCACATAAAAAACATTTACATATAGTCCACAAGAGAAAATAATAGCTGAATTTATAAAAAGTTTACATACACTTGATTCTTAATACTGTGTTGTTATGTGAATGATCCACAGATGTGTTTTTTTGTTTGTTTTTTGTTTAGTGATGGTTGTTCATGAGTCCCTTGCTTGTCCTGAACAGTTGCTGCCTGCTGTTCTTCAGAAAAATCTTTCAGATCCCACAAATTCTTTGGCTTTTCAGCATTTTTGTGTATTTGAACCCTTTCCAAGATGTATGACTTTGAGATCCATCTTTTCACACTGAGGACAACTGAGAGACTCATACATGACTATTACAGATGGTTCAAACACTCACTGATGCTTCAGAAGGAAACACAATGCATTAAGAGGGAGTGAAAACTTTTGAATTTGAAGATCAGGGTCAATTTAACTTATTTTAACTTACTTTTCAAAAGTTTAATTTATCGTTTTTCTTTCTGGAGCATCAGTGAGCATTTGAACCTTCTGTAATAGTTGCATATGAGTCCATCAGTTGTCCTCAGTGTGAAAAGATGGATCTCAAATCATACCGTCATTGTTGGAAAGGGTTCAAATACACAAAAATGCTGGAAAGCCAAAGAATTTGTGGGACCTGAAAGATTTTTCTGAAGAACAGCAGGCAGTTTAACTGTTCAGGACAAACAAGGGATTCATGAACAACTATCACTAAACAACAACAACAAAAAAATAAAAAAATAAAACACAGCTGTGGATGATTCAGGTAACAACACAGTATTAAGAATCAAGCATATGTAAACTTTTGACTGGGGTCATTTTTATAAATTCAACTATTATTTTCTCTTGTGGGCTATATGTAAATATCTTTTTTGTGAAATATCTCTTCCAGGTCAGGTGAATTACTAGCGACTTGTTTACACTGTTCACAGACTTCTTTTGGGAGACAAGAACTTTATTTATCGTGCTATTTCAGCTTTGCAGATTGTTTGCATGCACATACAGCTACATTACACACTGCATGAAAGGATGAATGAAAAAAATAAAATGAATCTCCATAGTATAGCTCAGAAAATTTGATCTTGAAATATTTCATAATGAGTTCATATTGAAATCTCAGATTTTGAGTGCTGGCTTTGGTATATTAGTTTCTTTTTGAGATTTCCTCTAAAGCTCTAGAGAAAACATATGACATTATTAGAGCATTTTTAAAGAGAAAAATCTCCATTTGATCTCTGTTTGATTTCATAGAGAAACAAATGAGAAACTAAAGGGAAAGTATGTGTCATAATTGACCTTTTAAAATTTGATTTTTTTTTTTATTTTTTTTTTTAATAAATGAAATACATAACTTGGTCTACAGCCTTAAAAATCCAGTGTCACCATTTGTGCCAGACAAGAATGACAGCTTGTCGAGGAGAGGTGTGATATTATTTTTCTAAGCAATCAGACTTACTATTTTTATATGACAGTGGAATTACGGTGGTGACTTTTGCACAGACAAGCACAATCTGTTTTCGTTAGAAAACGTTAAAATGTTGTTAATGATTTTCTTACATAGTACTCCTGCTCACTTTAATTGATTTGGAGTTTCAAAGTCAAAGAAACAGTAAATGTCTAAATCAAAGCCTCATAGATGCGTCATCAAACATCCATGCAGAAAACCCATTCTCCAAGTCTTACATTACAGATTTGGCTTTTTAAAAGACCTTCACTGTCCTATTTTCAAAAGGTTTCCCATGACACCTGAAGGCCATTTATCATTTTTACAGATTGCTTGCGCTGTACAACTTATCGCCTGTGACAGCCCTACTTCACTGCCTACTTCTCTGGCCTATTTTCATACACTATGATGGTCAATGTCAATGCAGCAGCCTGGAGTGTCCTAGCAATGTATTTTTCATCAGTTCACTATAGTATAGCTCCATTCTATGCTACTGCCATAATGCACCGATTCAGCGTAGCTCGAGAATATCCCTTCTGCATGGGACAAATACAGACTTTATTTGTGCTTCATGCATTTCTAGATAGAAATTGTTGTCCTTAAGTTCTCCTTGAGTTTCATCATTGGTAAACGTGTCTGGCTCTCATGAATACTGGTGTTGGTAATGAGGAAGCATTCGTTTCCTCTCTCCTGCTGCAGTCTCTCAAGTCTCCTTTGGCTTGGTTCTTTCTTACGGCCGGTCCCTTAGTGGAAGGGCTGTTTATTTTTAGGTGAGCTGGAAACCTACTTTAGCTCTTGGTGCATAAGCGAGCTGGTCACACTCAGATGGCCAGTCCTACAAAGGCACGCAGCAATGCGAAATGTATGCTTTCACCATTTTGAATGCATATTCAATAATGCGTGATTTGATCTCAACCCCCTGTTGACCTCTTAGGTGGAAGCATAAATTCATAATGTCTCATATCCTATGACTACAGTCCACAGTAAAATTGGAAAAACCTATGCAGGTGTGTTTTGAGTATTTCTGTACTGTTGCTAGATGGTTGCTAGGACTTAGATAGATCAAATTCAAGAAAACCAAGGCACAAATTTTGAGAGTGGTTTCCAAGGCTGTTCAGAGGTGTTCAGAGGTGTTTTAGGGGTGTTGTGCATTTGCTAAGTTGTTCAAAGTGGTTGTTAGTTGGTTATGTACTGACCCAAATCAAGAGAACCCACCCTGAAAATTTATAGCTGGTTGCCAAGACACTGTTTGTGGTTGCTGAAGTGTTCTGAGTATTTTGTACATTGCTAAATGATTGCTAGGGTGTTCAGAATTCACAATGGTTACTTATTGTACCATGTGTGTAATAAATAAATAAACACCCCAAGTCATTGCCAGGGTATTATTATGCAGTTGCTCTGGGTGGGTTTTGGTGCATTCTTATGCAGTTGCTAAGTAGTTGCTTGGTGGTTGCTTTCTAGTCCAAAGCAACTAGAACTCAGCCAGATGCTTGTGGCTGGTTGTCAAGATGTTGCTTTGTGATTTTCAAAGTGTTTTGAGTATTTTTTTGGGGGCAATTAAAGTGGCCATTTAAACTAAAAGGTTGCCAGGACATTGCCATGCAGTTGCTATGAGTGTTCTAAATAGCTGCTAGGGAGTTGCTTACTTAATGGTCCAAATTTTGTGGGTTGTTCTCAGGATGTTGCTATGTGGTTGCTATAGTATTTTGAGTGTTTTTGTACATTGCTGTGTGGTTGCTAGGGTGTTGCTAGGTGGTTACTTACTGGTCCAAGTTAAAAAATATATAAAAAGTTGTGCAGGTTGTTGCTAGTGGTTGCTTTGTGGTTGTTAGAGTGTTCAAAGTAGTTGCTCACTGTTCCATTAAAAAGTTGTTACCAGGGTGTTGCTATGCAGTTTCTATTCATGTTCTAAATAGTTGCTAAGGTGTCGGTTACTTAATGGTCCGAAAACAGAACTCATCCCAAAATTTTGTGGCCAGTTCCCAGGATGTTGTTATGTGGTTTCTAAATTATTTTGAGTGTTTTTGTGCATTGCTATGGAGTTAGGTGTTGCTAGGTTGTCTGGGCCAAGTAAATAAAAAGTTTTGCGGGTTGTTGCTAGGGTGTTGCTAACAGTGAGTGTTTGCTCACTGTTCCATGTAAAAAAAAAAAAAAAAAAGTTGTTGCCAGGGCCTTGCTATGCAGTAGTTGAATATAGGTGGTTGTTAGGTGGTTACTTTAAGTAAAAAAAAAAAAAAGATAGCAATCACAAGTTTTGTGGGTTGTTGCCAGGGTGTTGCTATGTGATTGCTAGGGTGTTCAGAGAAGTTGCTCACTGTTTCATTAAAAAAAAATTGTTGCCAGGGCGTTGCTATGCAGTTTCTATGAATGTTCTAAATAGTTGCTTGGGTGTTGGTTACTTAATACTGTGGCCAGTTCCCAGGATGTTGTTATGTGGTTTCTAAAGTATTTTGAGTGTTTTTCTGCATTGCTTTGCAGTTAGGTTGTCTGGGCCGAGTTAAAAAAAAGAAAAAAGAAAAAAAAAGCTTTGTAGGATGTTGTCAGAGTGTTGCTATGCAGTTTCTCGAAGGGTGTGTTGCTGTGCAGTTGATAAGATGCTGAAAATGGATACTTAATTTTGGATTTATTTTCTACCAGATAAAAGTCTGATGCTTAGAAAATTAATTGCACATCATTAATAGCACAGTATAAGTAATAATAATAGGGATGCTTGCCTTAGCAAGCACTACTATTAATAATTTAATGCATTGTGTTTATATTCTCACATGTGATCTAATCATTTTGTCTTGTCTCTTCAGTCTGTGAGCCCCTTCCCCTGCGCTACCTGGAGTGGAGTCATCCTGAATCCATAGCGGCTGTCGTCTTTTCATGTCTGGGCATCCTTGTTACCAGTTTTGTCACCTTTGTCTTCATACTGTACCGAGACACGCCAGTCGTCAAGTCCTCCAGCCGCGAACTTTGCTACATCATCTTGGCCGGCATCTTCCTGGGTTACATTTGCCCCTTCACTCTCATCGCTCGTCCCACCATAGCCTCGTGTTACCTGCAGCGCCTCCTCGTTGGCCTTTCGGCCTCCATGTGCTACTCAGCTCTCGTCACCAAGACAAACCGCATCGCTCGAATTCTGGCCGGCAGCAAGAAGAAAATTTGCACTCGCAAACCACGCTTTATGAGCGCCTGGGCACAAGTGGTGATCGCGTTCATCCTCATCAGCGTGCAACTGACTTTAGAGGTCACGTTGATCATCTTGGAGCCTCCGGAGCCCATCAAATCGTATCCAAGTATTCGAGAAGTTTTTCTAATATGCAACACCAGCAATTTGGGCATGGTTGCGCCATTGGGCTACAACGGCCTGCTCATTCTCAGCTGCACCTATTATGCGTTTAAAACTCGCAACGTCCCTGCCAACTTCAATGAGGCCAAGTACATCGCCTTCACCATGTACACCACCTGTATTATCTGGTTGGCGTTCGTGCCGATCTACTTCGGCTCCAACTACAAGATCATCACCACGTCGTTCTCAGTGAGCCTCAGCGTGACGGTGGCTCTCGGCTGCATGTTCACGCCAAAAATGTACATAATCATCGCCAAGCCCGAGAGGAACGTGCGCAGCGCGTTCACCACCTCCGACGTGGTGCGCATGCACGTGGGCGACGGAAAAATTGCTTGCAGGAGCAACAGCCTGCTAAACATGTTCAAACGCAAAAAGAACGCGTCTGGAAATGCCAAGTAAGTAACTCAGCAACATTAGCGCAGTTTTTCTCCGTCCTGTTGCGTTAGAGCCCTTGGGTCTAGTCCTGTTATTCCAGCTTCTCTCCAGATCTTAAGATCATGCCATTTTCAGGAGCTTCTTCAATTAACGGCTCTCTCAGACATCTTGTAATTTGCAGGTCAAATACAATTAAAACCTGCACACCCGGGGCGTCTGAGCAGCACGGCTGGGAGAGACTGTGGGACTATAGTAGCTTTAGATATATGTAATGGCAAAGAGCAAGAAATATTATTGTTCCACTACCAGTTATTGAGTGAACGGGCGGTATGATGATGTATATTAGATAGTGTTAGGAAACTGTCAACTGGAAGAGATTTTGCTACCATTTTTATACCACCGAAGATATATATGAAACATATAGTAGGGCAAAAATAGAGATATTGTGATAATATAATATGCATAATATAAATGTATCATCTGTCTTGCAATGGCTGTGTTCAGAGTTGCAACTATTTATTTTATAATATTGATCTTTTTTTTTTTTTTTTTTTTTTTTTTTTAATGTGAAATGTGAATGTTTCTGCACTTATGCCAGACTAATTCATTTGTTATAAATATTCTGATATTTTGCTTTGAGTCTAAAGATCAGGAAAATTATAAAAATTAAATTAAATTATTTTCGTTTGTAATGTATACTGTGGTAAAGTGTGGTCCAAAAGTTTGAGAGCACTAATGAAAATGGTTCTATTTTGCTGGTTTTAATGAATATTTAATATTTAATTACACTACCAGTCAAAAGTTTTTGAACAGTAAGATTTTTAATGTTTTTTAAAGAAGGCTCTTCTGCTCATCAAGCCTGCATTTATTTAATCCAAAGTACAGAAAAACTGTACTGTAATATTTTGAAATATTTTTACTATTTAAAATAACTTTTTTCTATTTAAATATGTTTTAAAATATAATTTATTCCTGTGATCAAAACTAATTTTTCAGCATATTTATTCCTTCAGTGTCACATGATTATTCAGAAATCATTCTGATATGCTGATTTACTGTTCAAGAAATATTTTTTATTATTATTATTATCAATTTTTAAAACAGTTGAGTGAAATTTTTTTCAGGATTCTTTGATGAACAGAAAAATCCAAAGATCAGCATTTATGTGATATAAAATGCTTTTGTAACATTATACGCTACACCATTCAGAAGCTTGAAGTCAGTATAATTTTTTTTTTTTTTTTGGGAAAGAAATGATAGAAATTAATACTTTCATTTAGTAAGGATGCTTTAAATTGATCAAAAGTGATGATAAAGACATTTATAATGTAACAAAAGATTTCTATTTCAGATAAATACTATTCTTCTGAATTTTCTATTCATCAAAGAAACTTGAAAAAAAATTCTACTCAGCTGTTTTTTAACATAATCAATAATATTAGAGTGATTTCTGAAGGATCATTTGACTGGAGTAATGCTGCTAAAAATTCAGCTTTGAAATCACAGGAATACATTTTATTTTAAAATATATTCAAATAGAAAACAGTTATTTTAATTAGTAAAAATATTTCAAAATTTTACTGTTTTTGCTGTACATTTGATCAAATACATGCAGGCTTGGTGAGCAGCAGAGACTTTTTTAAAAACCAAAAAAAATCTTACTGTTCAAAATTTTTTAACTGGTTGTGTATTTTAATAAATTAAATTAAATATTGTAGTGTTATGTTATATTATAATGTTATATGCACTATGCATTTGTATTTATGTAGTGTGTGTATAAATTATTTTATTTTATTTTTTAAAGAGTAAAAGTTTACATTTATTTACATTTTTACACAAATTCAGAATCTTTCACTGTTTAGGTTTGTTTGTTTGTTTTCTCTTTTTTTTTTTTTTTGGCTTTAATGACAGCAGCACTGGAGCTGAAAATCATGAAATCATGTTCTTCGGCATGATTTGAAATATTCCAAAAAGCATCTTGAGGTTCAGTGGAAGAAAATCTGACCCTCATTATAACCATTTACTAAAAGTGCAGGATCTGAAATTTCACTCAATTAATTGTTCGTTTCCAAGTTTATGTGAAAAAATACCACATTTTCAAGGTAGTCTTAGACTTTTGGACCTCACTATAAACTCTTACTTTAATATAAAATTGCTTATAGTATACTGTGATTGAGATTTCGGTCATATTAGATTGACCTGTAAAAAGAAACATTTTTAAGCATTTACCAAATATCTGAATAATAATATTCAGCATATTTTTTGCACAATTTTTTACACGAACCAGAAATGTTGTTCTTGTGTTCACCTTTCTCGGTTCCTGTGAAATAACAGTCGTCTTTATTTTGTTCATAGTTCTAATGGAAAGTCTGTGTCATGGTCTGAACCAGGTTCAAGACATCCTCCGAAAGGGGAACACATGTGGCACAGACTGTCTGTACATGTGAAGAGGCAGGAAGCCGGATCCAATCAGACGGCTGTCATCAAACCCCTAACTAATACCTACAATAACCCCGGCATGGAGTTTTCCGATTTAAGCACCAAGACTCTGTACAATGTAGCCGAGGAGGACGAGGGCGACCCGATCAGATACAATCCCTCGGGCAGCCCTCCTCTGATGGCTCTCAGGCAGTCGCCTGTCAGCAAGCCTATGAAGGAGGCGGGCGCCGATATGACCTTTTACACTCCCGAGCAACACGTGCCACAAATAAACAGTGTTCTCCCTCAACATGGCATGGCAGATCAAGAAATGCTCAAGTTTAATTCAAACATGTCCGATCTGGATGAGATCATAAGCCTGCCTGAGCCGGGCGACGGGGTGATTTCACCACTCCAGCCCCAAATATTGCACCCGCATCCGATTTTGCCCATGCAACTGGGCTCGTACATGGACGAACCCACCTCCCCTTTGGAGGAGGTTGAAAACGAGCAGTTCGGGCTTCTTCACGGCTACATGTATGACAATGCGCAGATCCACGACGAGGAGGAGTTGGTGCAGATTAAAATGGCAATGGAGGACTCCGTGGCCCTCATGCCACCCTCTCCGTTTCGGGATTCGCTCGGCTCGGGCAGCCCCGTTCCCAACTCCCCCGTGTCCGAGTCCATCTTATGCACGCCGCCAAGCGTGACGTATGCGTCTGTCATTCTCAGAGACTATAAGCAAAGCTCCTCGACCCTTTGAAATTTATTTTAGGAGATCATGTCAGCTCTAGCTTTGTGAAATAATAGCTATGGTACTAGTTTGTGCAATAATGTGACTTAAGTTGTCTTCACCGGAGAGCTTTAATATTATATTTGATTGATTTAAAGAGACAGTATGGAAGGGAATGTGTGTTCAAGGGTCCAAAATTAAATTATTTTTTAGAAAATATTTTGCTAACACTTTACAAGGTTCCATTAGTTGATGTTAATGTATTAACTAACTTGAACAAACAATGGACAATGCATTTATTACAGTATTTATTAATCTTTGTTAATGTTAGTTATTGAATATACAGTCGTTCATTAATTCATGTTAGTTCACCGTGCATTAACTAATGTTAACAAGCACAACTTGTGATTTTAATAATGCATTAGTAAATGTTGAAATTAACATTAACTAAGATTAATAAATGCAGTAGAAGTATTGTTCATTCTTAGTTCATGTTAACAAAAATAGCAAAATAATGAACCTTATTGTAAAGTGTTACCAATATTTTTCTTATTTATTTATATTTCTGTTAACTTTCACTTAACAGTTTTTTTGTTGTTGTTACTTTTAGTTATCAAGTTGTCTGGTAAATTCACAAAATCACATGGGAAAAAAAATGTTAATTGATACACTTGATATAGTATATGTTTGATATACTATATTAGTTTTTATCTACTTTTATCATTTTTTGTTAATTTATTTTACAGTTTTAATTTTAGTTAAAGTTTTTGTAATGTTGTGTGTTTTTGTCTCTTTTTTTTTCTTTAAATGTCTATATACTAGCTTTTATTGATTATTTTAATTTTAGTAAATTTAGTACATTGAATTAAACAAAACAAAAATTGTATGTCGTCTTGGGAACCAGCTGGGGAAAAAAAATATTTTATTTTATTTATTTATTTATTTATTTATTTATTTATTTATTTATTTATTTATTTATAGTGCTGTTCAAATGATTAATCGCAATTAATCACAGCCAAAATAAAAGTTTTTGTTTATATAATATATGTGTGTGTACTGTGTATATTTATTGTGTATATAAAGAAACACACATACAGTGTATATTTTGCAAATATTTACATGTATATATTTCATATAATTTATATTATATATAATACATAATACATAAATATAGCATACTTTCTTATATATATATATATGTACATGCTTGTGTGTATTTATATATATATAATAAATATACACAGTACACACACATATATTATGTACACAAAAACTTTTATTTTGGATGTGATTAATTGCAATTAATTGTTGCCCAGCACTTATTTCGTTATTTATTTATTTATCTATTTTACTTTTTTCTTTCTTTAATTCTTTCATGTTTTTAGTTTTAGTTAACAATAAATATCCCTGAAATGAAAATAAAGTGAAATACTGTTTAAATAGTTCATTTTCTCTCAGTTCACCTGCAGTTGTTAGGTGTGGCAAAAAAGTTAATTTTGGACCTTAATGTCAGTGCCATTGAGTAAAAGCAGGAACCAAACGTGTAGGTGCCCTTTGATTTGTGTCACTATCACTTGCTTTAGTATGGCAGCAGTAGTCGACATGAAACCAACACCAGTCATTGTAATGCTGTATATTCTGAGCCATTTATGCTTTTTTATGATAGATCAAATCATCTAAAGGACTTACAGAAAACAACCATTGTAGCAGAAAATGAAGATTTAGAAATTCAAATAATGTGCAGCAACTCTATCAGTGACAATTTAATGTGTTTAAGGTGTTTTATACAATCATGACTTTTATAAACTACATTTTAAAACTGAGTCTATATTATATAAACATGACCATCAAACAAGTCTAGTTAAAGCATTAAATCATGCAGCATACGTATGCAGTAAACTACAGTAAGTGCAGATAAGAAATGCCTAGTGAATTTATTAGCAAAATGTAGCAAAAAAATTGTAGTTTTTAAGTGCCAATGTCAAAACCAACTGTATTTTTTCATGCTGTATTGTTTTGAATGTACTTTTTGTATAGTTTGTGTTTCAAGTACAATAGGAAGTGTGTATATATTGTTTTTCTTCTATTTATGTGTGATTTTTTTTTGTTAAATAATGAAAAGAATGTAAATACATATGATACATCTCTGGATTTAAATGGTCATAACATAAAATTTGTATTATAAACTTTTCCATTAGACATTATTGTTTGTATTTGGTAACTTCTCTTAATTGTTGGTTAAATGTTTTCATATCAGCTTCAAATACTTATATGCTTTATATAATCAATGTGTGTTAATAAAGAGTCAAGATCCCCTAATGCTAAGCAGGGCCACCGACGGCAGTTTCACCAGAATGTACCACGTATGTAGACAGTTATATCCTCTTGTTATGACCACTTAAGTCCTATATGACATGACAGTTACTAAATTAAATTTAAGCAATTATAGAAGATTGTATTCAGGTCCATTTTTAGATATTCTGAAATGATTGTGTTGTAAGTTTTCTTTTTTTCTGTTCCAGTGCAATATGTGTTGTCAGATTGCATACTGTAGTCTTGAAACTACACTTTAGCTTTAAGAAAACATTTGTGCTATTATATTTTTTAAAAGAATTATTCATTGCATACTGTATGACCCTAGATCTTAAGATAAACTACATGTTTCTGCAGATTACATTTAGTTCTGCTGTATTTGTCTGGAATTGCTTTGCTTAGGTTTAGTGAGCATGTTTTATCAGGTTTATGGTAAATACTGTACATTTTGTAAATAAGCTCTCAGGGTTGTTGCTGCAGTAGGTGTTTAGTTAATAATTTCCCAAAAATATGACCAGTTATTGCTTTCATATGACCATGTTAAAGAACCATCTTCAACACCTGTGTCTCACTGCCACTTTGTACGCTCAAAATGGATGAACTTTGACATTTGATTTATCTTGTAAAATCTTTGTTTTATCATTTTTAATGCTGGAAATGCTGTGTTGTTGGTAACACGCTGGAAAACGCGACAGGGATTTAACCGGCAGAATAAATCCGAACTAGGTCATTTACTGCAGATGCGATTTGTTATCACTATCCAGGAAAATGTCAGAAGGCTCAGAATTAGGATTCACTGAACATTTATTTAAAGTTTTGGTGATTGGAGACCATAAAGTTGGGAAAACCAGCTTCATTAAGCGATTTGTGAAAAATCAATTCTACGAGGAGTTAAAAACAACTATAGGTGTGGATTTTTCTATGAAGGTGATAGATTGGGACAGTCACACACGGGTGAGATTACAGCTGTGGGATATAGCAGGTATGTCTTTTTTCAACTTGAAATTAGTATAATAGAACTATGTTGGTTGTTATTTTCATGAGTTATTATAGATTAGCAATGCTTAAAACTCTAATAATGCAAAATGAATCTGCAAAATGTTAATTATTTTACCGAAATAAGAGGGATTATAGAAAATGCATGTTATTTTTTTTATTTAGTACTGACCTGAATAAGATATTTCACATAAAAGATGATTACACATAGTCCACAAGAGAAAATAATAGTTGAATTTATAAAAATGACCCGTTTAAAAGTTTACATACACTTGATTCTTAATACTTTGTTGTTACCTGAATGATCCACAGCTGCGTTTTTGTTTAGTGATAGTTGTTCATGAATTCCTTGTTTGTCCTGAACAGTTGAACTGCCTGCTGTTCTTCAGAACAATCCTTCTTTGGTTTTTTAGCATTTTTGTGTATTTGAACCCTTTCCAACAATGACTGTATGATTTTGAGATCCATCTTTTCACACTGAGACCAACTGAGGGACTCATATGCAGCTATTAAAAAAGGTTCAAATGCTCACTGATATTTCAGAAGGAAACACGATGGATTAAGAGTGAAAACTTTTTGAATTTGAAGATCAGGGTGAATTTGACTTTTATGTTGTCTTCTGGGGAACATGCAAGTATCTTCTGTAGTTTACTAAATGAAAAAAAAAAGATATTCAGGCAAAATAAGAAAAATGTACACATCTTCATTCTGTTCAAAAGTTTACACTCCTGGCCCTTAATGCTTTGTTTTTCCTTATAGAGCATCAGTGAGCATTTGAACCTTCTGTAATAGTTACATATGAGTCCCTCAGTCATCCTTAGTGTGAAAAGATTGATCTCAAAATCATACAGTCATTGTTGGAAAGGGTTCAAATACACAAAAATGCTGAAAAATGAAAGAATCTGTGGGACCTGAAGGACTTTTCTTAAGAAGAGCGGTCAGTTTAACTGTTCAGGACTCATTAAGGGACTCATGAACAACAAAATCAATAAACAAAACAAAACAAAAAAGCTGTGGATCATTCAGGTAACAACACTGTAAGAATCAAGTGCATGTGAACTTTTGAACGGGGTCATTTTTATAAATTCAGCTATTATTTTTTCTTGTGGACTATATGTGAACATCTTTTATGTGAAATATCTTACTCAGGTCAGTACTAAATAAAAAATAACATGCATTTTGTATGATCCCTCTTATTTTGGTAAAACAATTAACATTTTCAGTTTCTACAAGGTATGTAAGCTTTTGACCTCAACTCAGTGTACTATGCTGAGAAAATGATACCAGAAGTAAAATAGGACAGAAATGTATCTAACTTAAATAGTTGTTTTTAGTGCCACTAGTCCACATAAGGAGTTATTATTAACCATTTAGTGGTACAGTTTCATTTTCAGATTCATATTTATGTACTATAAATCTCCAGGCAATAAAAACATGTCATGCCACAGAATATAAAATAACTGTAAACTGTTTGGTTTCTGTTTCTCTTTGAATTAGGACCATAATTCTGCATCTCAAAGACTAATTTGGTGTTTTTTTCTCATTTATTTAGGTCAAGAGCGTGTAAGAGGTCTGAACCGTGTGTACTTCAAGGGATCCAGTGGTGCGTTTGTTGTATATGATATGACAAACGAGTCAACATTGGATGGAGCTCTAAACTGCAAACATGAACTCGATGGTCAAGAAATACTGAAAAATGGCCATAAGATTCCAGTTGTTCTACTAGCCAATAAATGTGATGAGACTAAAATGTGCCAGAGGAAATCCTCTCTTCTGGAGAAACTCTGCCAGGAGAATGGCTTTGTTGGATGGTTTCAGATATCAGCAAAGGTGACTGGATTATTATCATGCTATCATTTCCATATATTATTACAATTTAAGAGAATTTTCTATTTGAATATATTTTAAAATGTAATTTTTTCCTGTGATCAAAGTTGAATTTTCAGCATCATTACACCAGCCTTCAGTGTCACATGATTCTTCAGAAATCATTCTAATATGTTGATTTATTACTCATTTCTCATTATTTATTATCATCATCATTGTTGAAAACATATGTGCTGTTTTACCTGTTTGTGGAAACTCGATACATTTTTGCCCTGATTCTTTAATGAATAGAAAGTTAAAAAAAACAGCATTTTCTTTTAAATAGAAATCTTTTGTTACATTATAAATGTCTTTACTGTTAGTTTAATGCATTTAATGCATTTTAATGCATTCTTGTTGAATAAAAGTAATAATTTCTTAAAAAAAAAAAAAAAAAAAAAGATATAACCCAAACTTTTTAATAGTAATGTATCTCTGTTTCAACAAAAATATTAAGCATCCAAACCTGTTTTCAACATTGATAATAACTGATAATTTTTAACACAATTTTGATCATGTGACACCAAAGACTATAGTAATGGCTATCAATATGTATTGTTTATTATAATTTTAAATACTTTTTGAAGAAATTGCATGTTTAGCTACTGTATTATGTTTATAATATTGCCAATACTATTATAAAAGGTATAGTAATGTCACTTCTACTATTCCACTTCTGTTTATTAATTTTTGTGTTTGTGTTTTAGGAGAATATCAATGTGGACAAAGCTGCTAAATTCCTTGTACAGCACATTCTCCAAAATACTGATGAATCAGTGGAAGAAGAAGAGCAGAACATTCAGATCAACCTGCAACAGCCATTAGTGACCAACTCTGCCTGCTGCTGATTGATTCACAATCGCAGTATTCCCAGAGTGTATAAAACTGTGCAGAAGTCATACTCTATATTTTCTATACAGCATGTCATTTCGCAGTTTGTATTTTTTATATATTTTATTTTATTGTCAATGATTAATACTCATCTAAACATTTCGGGGGCCATGAACGAGTACCATGTTGAATGCGTTTCATGCTGAGTATCTAATAAATACCTCTGCGGCGACGTGTCTCATTTCCCCTGCTAATCTGCTACATGCTCACGGGTTATTAAATACATCAGCATGGAAGGAGACTAACTGAGATCCACCGTACACACTTCAGCCTAGAACATTTCAGAAGTGAACAGAAATGCTGTCAGGATGCCAAATTCATTATGTCTCTCTCTGCAGAAAGCAGCGTGCACAGGGACGTGGCCTATATTCTCATATATAGCCGTCAAAAGTTTGTTTTCTTTGGAAAATGGCAGGAGAGAATGTTTAAAAAGAAAAATAAATCTAATGAAGTTACACTGATGATAATATTCCATATTCCATCAGGGCTTAAAAGCATAAATGTGTAATGCAGTGTCTCAGAGTAAGTATAATAAACCTCTTTACATTATTTCACAAAAATTGGCAAAATTTCCATTTCAGTGCATAATTTATGCAAACTTTAGTACCTGAGAGAAGCTGAAAATGTACACTAATCAAGCCCAAAGGCCTGCTCTGTTTTATGAAGTTTATAAAATGATCAATTATTTAAAATACTAAAAGTGAAATGTGCCTCATACAGCGAATATCCAGGTCAGGGGAGCGATCAAACACATCAGCGTGATGCACAGCTTCCCTACACAATGGTTCATGTCACAGAAATAGGAAGCTGTTCCCAGCGTGACCCAATTTTGCCGTGGATTTTTGAGTGAATGTTAAGATCTCCGGCGTTCTGATGCTTCCCCCAGAGATCTGGACTATATTGAGCAAACAATACTGCGTTCAAGCCTCCATAGCAGCCTCAACCCACTGTAGGCATCCGCTGCCAGCATATTCAGGATTCTGTGCATAGAAAAGCAGGTTTGAGCGGTTTTTGTGTTTGTACGCGACCGTGTGTCTTGTTGCACAGGTTTGAGGGTGCGCCATGCGACGCGTTCCCCCAGAGGCCCGGAAAATGTTCCCGTCTCGGGCCGTAAGCGCTTCCCATCTGTTAGCGCTGCTGGACAGGTTGTACAGGTGTAGTGTTTTTACCTTTTCTGGCAGATTTCCATGCTAGTATTGTGGGAAAACAAGAAAGCAGTGTTACATCACAGTGCTGTTGCTGAAGATGACGTGTGATTCAATTACTGATAATTAGTTTGCTCAAAAATTAATGCAGGATTCTAAAATTAATAAATTACGTTATCGCATTGTCTAAGAATATAGAGTGTTTTCACGACACGTCATCAAGCAACCATATTGGCGGCACTGAATGTAAACAGTTACACTGAACCCAACGGAACTCGCATATTATGCTGATTATTGCTGGTGAAAATGTTCAATTATTGTCATGTTTTGGGCTGTACTAATCAGTTGAAACTGGAAAAACATTTGGAGTAATATAGACTGCCAAAAGTTATAACAAATCAAGGAGAAGAGTGCAAAAAATTATCTGAGGAACAAAAGGTGTTTGTGGTTGGCCAAACCGAACCAGGATTTCCAAGAGTCTTGACAACATTTGTGTTTGTTTTTATTATTTCCGGTCAGGTAGGTGAAATTTTAGGCTGATATCTTAATTAATACTGCTGGTATTGTCATTAGCACCTATTAACTTTAGTTTGTCACAATATTGCGCCCTTTCCTGGTTACTAAGCCCTTCTCTATATGATTTAGCAGCTTCCATACCTTTTTTCTGTGGTTTAGACAGTATAAATTAGCAGAACAACATATTCAGTTGTACATTAACTGTGCAATCCATGCTGTTGTTTACATCCAAGTATCTCCAATGTGGCCATTCATCCAGGCAACTGACTAAATTGTGATAAATTGTGAAGTAAGTGCAAACCCTGCTGAAAAAAACAGCTGTTTTTTTTCAGCAGGGAACTCTCTATTGGTGAATGAATATGCAATTCAGAAATGAAAATTAGCCATCCAAGTGGTAGATGATTTTGGTTTTCATTCTAACAAATTTAGAGAAATGTAGCATCACTTGCTCACCAACTGGTCCTCTGCAGTGAATGGGTGCCGTCAGAATGAGAGGCCAAACAGCTGATTAAAAACACCACAATAATCCAAAAACTGTGTTTTTAGGAAACAAATCCATCATTAATGCATTTTAACTTTCAAACCATGCTAAAATATGAATCCATAACTCTTAATTTTGCTTTCTCCAGTGAAAAAGTTGCCTAATTTGAATCAGGAGAGAAATATGCACAATTTACAAGCAAAAACTGTCCAAAACAGATCTAAACAAATATGTTGGTGGATTTTGATGTGAGAGGACAACAGATTTTCTGTTTCACTGGAGGAATTGTTATGGATTAGGAATTTGGCCTGAAGCAACAGTTTAGAGTTAAAATGCTTTAATGATGGTTTGTGTCTTACAAACATGCAGCTTTTCACTTCACAGGATGTTAATTGATGAACTGGAGTGGTGTGGATTACTTTTGTGCGTTATTGTGAAGTTTTTATCAGCTGTTTGGTTTCTCATTATGACGGCACCCATTCATTGCAGAAGAGGTACATGGCATTTTAGAGGTTTTCTATTAAAATAAAATTTCCGTCTTCTGTTTGTCAATAATTTGCTGACTACTCTGACAGGTGCTTGGACAGTAGACTGTGGTGGTGGTCTCATTCTGGTCTTATTCATTACTGTGGTGGTCTCATTCTGGTTGATTGTGTGAACGCTGAGCCTGAAGGCAGGTTTTTGCTGACATGGTGTGTATAGGAGGGCAGATATTTTTACTCTCCCATCTGTTCCGCACCGTCCCGTAGTTTTACTTTGTAGCGTCCTTGGTGTGCGTCTAGGGATCTGTTCTACATACCACTTATTTAAGCCCCTCTGCTGCAGTTGTTTACAAATAATGTAGAGTGAATCTATCTGTCCTGATGAAGCCTGAGAGTATTTATTATTGATCTTAACACATAAAACTTTTAGCAACTCTTAGGTACTTTGTATGAAATGTGACTGATTCATGCTGCTTGAAATGTTCAGATCTAATGAATGCACATGCATTATAACTGTTTCTGGTTGCATTTGAAGTGGATATTTTGCTTAGAGGAAAACCATCAAAGACGAAGTCTGTGTCCTATATACATCAGACCTAGTTTCAGAGGCTGAGCGAAGGAATGTTTGCGGGAAATCCTTCAACAATAAGCACGAAAACATTACATGTAATATTTTTCAAAAACTTCAGAATTCTACTCTATTAAAGTTACTACGTTTGGTCTCATAATTTCAAGCAAATTTAGCATTAATGTCAGATATTGAAATATTGAATGTCTTGTTTTCCTGTACAAATATCTAAACAAGCTAAGGCTTGTTTTTTGGAAAACAAAAAAAAAAAAGGAATTACAATCAACTGCATTTTAGCTTAAAACTAAAATAAAAAAGCTTTCAATGAGGTAAGAAAAATAAACTTTTTTCTCTTTGAGTCTAGGTTATTTTACATACCTCACAGACAGATTTTTTTTTACTTGCTTTAAAGGAATAGTTCAACCAAAAATGAACATTATAGCTGAAAATGTACTCACCCTCAGGCCATCCAAGATGTAGTTGAGTTGCAGTGAATGGGTGCCGTCAGAATGAGAGTCCAAACAGCTGATAAAAACATCACATAATCAGTGGCTCTGCTTATGACAATAACTTTCCAGTAATAAATACTGTTATATCAGTCTGGTTGTCAGCACTCCATTGGATACTTCAAAGAAATTTGGGGGCCAAATTGTTTTCTGAATGTTAAACCTTTACCTGTCTGTTTTGTTGTGTCATTGTGTAATTTGCAGCAATAAAAGCACTCATCAACTTTCCCCTTTGACACATGACACAGCTTACCCTGAACAAACTCTTTCACAGGACACAAAAAGGTTGTGTTTGTGTGTGATGGGTAAAGCAGCGGCTCCATGTGTGTGAGCAGATGGCGCTCATAGAGAAGCGGATGATGACTCCGCTGACGTACGGAGCCTGAGAATCACACAAGTAGGAGGGAAGCTGGACAGAAGAGAGTACAAGGGACGCATAAGGACATGCAATGCAATGCATGACATTTCTGCACTTTAAATGTGTTTTTGACCTTGACAAGTCTGTATATATAGTGGGGTCCACATTACAAATTTGTGACTTTAATAAAGAAGTTTTAGGATTTAGGCAAATTAATATAAAGAAAGGGTTCATATGAAGAAATGGCTTCACTTTTTGGTAACACTTCACAATAAAGATCCATTTGTTAGCTACATTAGTTGCATGAATTTGATACCTGTATACTAATACATTGCATTTATTTATCTTACTTCACGTTAATTTCAGCATTTAGTAGATATTTAGCCTGCTATTTCTCCCTTCTAAAGTAAAGTAATGGCACAAATATATTACTTTAAAAAAGTATTATTAAATATAAATAAACAATATTACTTTATAAAATATTGTAGGGTAATAGTAATAAAAATATTTAAATACAGTATAATTAAATATTACATATTTTGTATATTTCTATAGTAAAGAGCTAATATGAAATAACAAACAGTTGTATTTATTATTAACTAACGTTAGCAAATCTAAATAAATACTGTAACATATGTATTGCTCGTTGCTAGTAAATGCATTAACTATATTAATTTATGGGACCTTATTGTGAAGTGTTACCACAATTTTTCATTGTTTTTACTTAAAAACATGATATAATATAATTTAATATAAAGGTAAATTAAAAAACATTTTAACTACTGCTCTCAGACAGTATTGCTGATGATTGCTTAATTAAGACGTTATCTCGTATAATATAGAGATTGCGTTCTTTTCATTTAATATTCAACGTGATTGATTGGAAGTACATTGTAGCTGTTTTCAACTTCATGCCATTGCTGATTTGGGATGTAAGAATGATTATGGCTCCATCTAGTGGGTGAAACACAGATTGTCCTCTAATTCAATGCTTTATAAGGAGGCTTGTATTTGTTCTCGATTGAATTAGTTATCTGACTTGTTTTTTTTTTTTTTTGACTGTTGTTTTGTTTTTTTTTTACCTATGATGTAGGACCTATGATTTCAAATGTTTAAAAGTACAGTTGAGTTTATTTTTTAAAGCTACTGTAATGATAAAGCAACCAATATACAAATTATTTTTGGATCCACTGTCCCAAAACACATAATTGCAGTACTATTCAGGATTTATAGAATATTTTCTGAATAAAGTGTTCTTGACTGAAAATTACATCATTAAACTCCTGAGACAGTGAGAGGAGACCGTGGAGACTGTGTTACCAAGCATCCGGAAACAGCAGGAGGGACAGGCCAAATGTGTCTGCCACAGGCTTCATTGAGAATATTTTGTACCCAGACTGAGAGTCCCAGACGACCTGATCAGCCAGTGCTGTAAATCACGCCTGTCTCACAGCGAAAACTGTTGAGTTCATAGTTATACTGTTCATTTCCTCTCTTTTCTAAAGCACTCTGTGCTGAAATCTTAAAAGCAAATTGTTGTAAGTGTACATAATTATAACTAATGGAATAAAATAATTAATATTTATAGCAACTCTCCGGTTTACTGGGGTGTTATAATCCAGTTGCAAATTTCTGTGAATTGTGTTTTTTCAAAGTGAAAACACAGTAAGACCACATTAACATTAACAAAGACATGAGTCATTTACTGTATATAACGTACTGTAGGTGGATTTTAAAGGAGAGGTTGAACAGATCAAGAGTGTTTTTCATTAATTTCAGAGTGGGGCAAGTTGTCACACTTATCAAGAAAGGCTTTCACATTTTATGTGTTAGTTTTAAAGGCTATTGTCCAAAACAATGGATGAATATTTATATTTGTTGTTGTCTTTTGATTTTTTCTTAACCTTATTTTTTATATAATAGGCTATAACTGCAGAATCCAACTATGACAACTGCAGCAATTAGTGTCAACTTCAGGTAATGTTGTCAGAAAGGGTCAATATGTGTTCAAATAACTAAACTTTTTTAAATAACTAATCTTCCTGGACAATAACAGAGGACAAATATGCCTTTCTAGCCTTAGTATCCCCTCTAAAAAAGGCTTTTATGTTTTATAAATAAATTTAAATAAAAATAAATAAATAAATTAATTAATTAAATATTGTTTTGATAATATTTAATTGTATCATCTACTTGTTTAATAATAATGTCTTATATTATAATTATAATGTTTTTAATTAGTATTATGTTAATACATAATATTATTTAAATATTTTCTTTATTGTTATTATTAAATGATACACATAAATAGTGTTGGCTAAGAAGAAAATGATGTAAATTATTTGTTGTTTGATAATATTTTAATAATAAAAAAAATATTGTAAATATATATCTTTTATAATTATTATTAACAACAACAAAAGTGTTAATATAATTATAATATAATAAGAATTAAAATATTATCAAATAAATACATTTAAATAAATACACTTATTAATAAATCAAACAATTAAATAGTATTACTTTACTAAATAGTGTTAGGTAGTAATAATAATAATAAATATAAATATAATTAAATAGGTTTATTTTTTTAAATATTGTTTTGATAACATTTTGTCTTATTATTATTTAATTATAACATAATTATAATAATTTGAATTAATTAAAAAGTATTATTTGAATACATACTATTATTATGTCATTCTATATTAATATTTTCTTATTGTTATTATTATATGATTAAATTAAATATAACAAATAAAGTTGGCTAAAAGGAAAAAATGTTAAATGTTTGTTGTTTGATAATAATATTGTAATAATATTACAATTTTTAAAAAAAATAGTATTTTAATTACATACCGTTTTATAATTATTAAACAACAACAACAATAATAGTGTTATTATATAATATAATATAAAAATTAAATTAAATAAATATTTAATATGTATTTAAATAAATACAATTATTAATAAATAATTAATAATTAAAATAAAATAGTTAAAATAATAATTATATAGTATAGTGTTGGGTAGTAATAATAATAATACATGTAAATATAATTCTATAATATTTTTTAAAGTATTGTTTTGATAACATTTAATTGTATTATTTACTTACATATTGTTTATTAATAATGTATTATTATTTTTAGAATTATAACGCAATTATAATAATTTTCATTAATGAAATAGTATTATTTTAATACATACTATTATATGGTATTCTATATTAATATTTTCATATACATATCGTCAATTTATTTTAATTATCATTAAAAACAACAATAATGTGTTATTATAATCATAATATAATAATAATTAAAATATAATAAAATACTAATATTTAATATTTAAATAATATTTTTAAAATATATGATCATTTATTTATTTAAATTGATTCAGTGTAATTGCATTAATACTGCGTATGCTAAAATAAAACCGATGAAAGCCATCAGGGTGGGTGATTGCCCTCATCTTCATCATAATCATCATCTAATGTTGGAACTGTTGACTTTCCTGAAGGTTATTATAGATAACTGGCATAGACCAAGTGCGCTGATCCTGGGTCAGTGCGCCGCAGCGGCGTTTCTCCCGCACATCCGGGTGTCGCCTCGACAGCGCAGACTCGTCGCGGTGATTGCAGCGCTCTGCGTTTCCGCGTTAGCAGTGGGGGGAACCAGCCGAGGGGAGGGAACGGAACACTGCGAGATTGGCCAAATCTAACTGGATTACGCTGCCCGTGTTGCGATTAAAATGAAAAAGAAGTGACATTCGACCCGGCGGCCGTGTTTAGGAAATGAGCGTGGGATTATGACAGAGACGGGATGACAACACTGGCTGACATGTGAGACATCAGGACGAATACAACAACAGTGCGCTTGTGTGGCTGTCTCCGCCACCTTCTGTTTATGCTCGCTCTGTTGATGCTGATTTTGTATTCGTTTCGCATTTGCTGGAGGCAATATGAAGAAGTTTAATATCAGGAAGGTGTTGGACGGCTTGACTGCGGTGTCCTCTTCCTCCTCCGCCGCTGCCGCCGCGTCCCCTCAGTCGGGAAACAGGGAGAATGACATGATTCAGGAGACCCTGCAGTCAGAGCATTTCCAGCTCTGCAAGGTGGGATTAGTTACTGTGATCTCATACGGGGGGGTGAGGGAGTGAGTGTGGAGGTGAGTGAGTGGCGCCAACTCGCCTCAATATTCTAATACGCCGGAGAACGCTTATAAAAGCGGCTCGCCAACGGGCGATGGTTTCCAACTCGTTTAAATCACCTCAGAGTCGGCTTTAACCATCACCGGCTTGAATAAGGTTCACGAGATTAATCGCTCGTGTGACGTCCGAGTTGACGGTTGACGAATCGGTGGCGGTTATTTTAAGACGAATTCATTTAACGGGCAAATTACTTTTTTTGGAACGAGCGGAACTGATTCAAGTTAGCATGAGGTAGAATGACAGACTAATTTCTGTCATATTTCGAGGCGTGCCAGTCTCGTCTGTCAAGAAATACCTGTGCTAATGTTTTGTCTAGCAGTTTAATTCAGATTGTAGAACAAAACGGCTCCTTTGCTAGTGTGAACGGATGTTTTTTGATCCAATTCGATGACGGTGTAAAACGTATTTGTTTATCCCTACGATAAGTAAGTTGGAAAGTGAAGGTAGGCCTATTTCATATAGTAGGTGATCAAAATATCACTAAGCGGGTAGTGCATCCCCAAAATTAAAAGTCTGTCATCATTTATTCACTTATTATTCATTTATGTAGGATGTTCCAAACCTGTATGAGTTCCTTCGCAAAATGATTCATTTTGATAATTTGTTTTTGGGTGAATTATCTCTTCAATCTATCTATAATACATTTTGGACGTTGTATGTTTGTGTTATTATGATGTTTTACCTTCAAAACAATAATAACCACTCAAAACAATATTATAAAATGATGACTTAACAACTTTTCAAAGTTTTTGATGTTATGTTTGTGCTTTTAGAATGAATCTTTACTATCTCTATAATTAGGCACATTATTTTGCATTTTAGATATGTGCTTTTTGCATAGTCGTAATTACTACACACATGCAGTATTGACTGGGCTTTTTATTGCATTGTATATATTTGTGGGATGTTAAATGTGGCCATATCTGGTAACAGAAAAGTGAAAACCCCAGACTGTCCCTGGAAAATGAACACAATAACCTAGTGTTGCTCAAATATTTACCCACAGAGTAAGCAGTTAGTCTCATTAACCAAAAAAAGTAATAAAAAATTCCTTGTAATACCAGAGCACACGAATATGGTAATCATTCAGTACCATGATGTTATCACTGTACTATGGTACCACCACAGTATTCAGATGTTAGTCAGCTGTCAACTTCAGCTTCTTAGCATCCTGTGGTCTGAACCTAATCTTTAATATCCATTTTAATTTCTATCGAATTAAATCGTAATTGGAATCCCCGGCCCCTACGTAATTACTAAAGCCACTAATAGGAAGAGAGACCTTGCAAACTTCAAATAATTTGTGTTTTTATGAAATGTTATAACTTGCTTGTGCTCCTCCACATTGTTTGTTTTCCTCCACATTTTTGTTTTGGTTTTATCTGCAAAGACCATCAGTTTACATCACATATGTTGACTTAATCAAAGTATATCATGAATATGCGCCGACCTAAGGATGTTTCCACATATGCAACGTTTAACCAACATCATGTTTTCTTTGCTCAGGTTTTTCACAGGTTCTTTTGCCATAAATGATTGACATGGAATCATGTTTCCTGCATATTTTCCAAGGAAAAACTAAGTTCACCAAAAATGAAAATTGGCGTTGTTAATAAATGACCCTCATGGAATTTTTCCATGGAACAGAAACAGACAGTTTTTTGTTTATTTTTATGCTTACAAAAACATGTCTGTAAAGCTTCAAAAAGCATGTTAAACATGCTTTATAATTCTAATCTTCTGAGGTAATATGGCATCTTTGTATCAGTTTTATTTTAGTATAATTGATAGACTATTATAGTTTTTGTTCAAATTTAAAAATGGATATTATTTCTGTATGTTTTTTTAATTTATATATTTTCAGTTTTTATTTTAATGTTTTATTTATTTATTTATTTTAAAATATGTATTTCTGCTTAAATTAAATTGTTTTTTTTATGGTTTTAGTTTTAGTTAAGGATAATAACCATAGGGACAGATTAAAATATAAGTTATTTCCTAAAAAAAAAAAAAAAAAAAAAAACAACTGAAAAATCTCCATATTTCCAAATTTGTGCATCGTGTTTACAGACATTATTATCAGCAAATCATTACTTACATTATTGTCATTTCCTCATATGAAGTGATGTTTTGGCTTCAGAAGACTTAGAATATAGCGCAGTTGATGGTCAACACGGGCTTTGATCAAAATGCGAGTAACAATTTCCATTTTTGGGTGAACTGTGCCTTTAAGAACACCATTGTCATGGTTGTAGTTTAATGCAAATCATCTTCTGCTTCACAGACAGTGCGACATGGCTTTCCCTATCAACCCTCTTCCATGGCTTTTGACCCTGTGCAGAAAATTCTGGCTATTGGCACACAAAGTGGAGCCCTGAGACTGTATCCTTTATTTAAAGAGCTGGCAACATACCCAGCCTAATTTACCTGGGGAAAAATAAGTGTCAGATGTGGTCGTGTTGTTTGTGTATATTTAAACAAAGGCAGTCCTCCCACCCTTCTGTATTGGAAGTCTTGTTGCACAAAGTAATTGACTTGTTCAAATCATGTGTGGCTCTTTTTTACTAACCTCCACACAAACATATGATTATGTAAGTTGCAAAATACAAGTAACAACATCCAACATCCAGCTTCTAAGAGCCATGCTGTTCCCCCAGGAGAAATGAATATTTACCCTAGAGAAGCATCATAGAAGCTACTGACTCAAGTAACATGAAAAACTAAAGGAAAGTCACCCGGGCTTGTGGAAAAATTAGCAATGGCAAATCAGCATGCCTAGTATTGATCGACTGATATGTGTTGCTCAGTAACCGATGTTGATGGCAATAGCTAAGGCAGGATGGCTGATATAATGCTGATGTCTAATGTCTTTTATAATGTAATTACATATATTTGAATATATTAACTGTGGCAAAACTATGTGGTTCGTTGCTTTTAAAAAATGGCAGAAACAGTTGCTTTCATGTACTATATGCTCTGTCATCAGTGAGAAGGTCAGTTGATTCCAGGCGGCAGAAATCAAAGGAGCCCGTTTCTCACAGAGTCATGTATACGAGCAGCCTCATTTCAGAGGCACATTTCCTAGAAGCAGGGTCTTTATTCCTAGAGGAGCTGCGCTCATTAATGATATCTCCACTGTGGCATGAGCAGCTCCACTGCCATATGTTGCAGAGTTCGTCTCATCATTGGTGCTGCCGACTATCTGCCAGAAAGCCACCTCGCACGTGCTGGAAACATCACTGGTCCTGCTGGGCACGTCTGTTAGAGCCACACACACTCATCCAAGCTGCTCCAGCTTATTTCTGAGTGTTTTTATATTCAGATATACACCATGTCATTGTTTCTGTCGAAAGAAACATGGCTACAGAGTAGGGCTAGGTGGTATATACTGTCCGATGGTAGAATTTTTTTTGTATGTTTTTTGATGTTATTTTATTATGGCTTTCACAAAAACTTTACAATACACACTAAAAAGCAAAAATATAATTATTCACACTAAAAGGAAAATAAGACAAACACTTCATATTTCAAAAATCTTTGCTGTATGTGAAATAAATCATCTTTTCTTACAATCTGTAAATAGTTACTGAAAACAGTTGTTACATGCACACAAACTAACAAATAAATAAGTAAAAAAAATATTAATTAATGACATCAATCAAAAAGCATGTCTAATTAATTGAAGTAATGAGATTTCTGCAATTTAACAACAATTTAATAAAAGTTTAACAACAAAAAAATTAGGGCCCTGTGAAATTGCTTTTATTTTTCCCGACTTCTGTGTTTTCCATTTAAATTTTTTCATTTGATTTAAATTACATTTCTGTAATCAAAAGGCAAACAATAATTTTGTGACCCTGGACCGCAAAACCAGTCATAAGGGTCAATTTTTTTGAAATTGAGATTTATACATCATCCGAAAGCTACATAAATAAACTTTTCATTGATGGCGTGGTTTGTTAGGATAGGGCAATATTTGGCCAAGATACAGCTATTTGAAAATCTGGATAATGAGGTGGCAAAATGAATGAATATCACTAATCAAAAATTAAGTTTTGATATATTTACGGTATGGAATTTAGAAAATATTTTCATGGAACATGATCTTTACTTAATATCCTAAATCAATAATTTTGACTCATGCGTTGTATTGTTGGCTATTTCTACAAATATGCCTGTGCTACTTAAGACTGGTTTTGTGGTCCAGGGTCACATTTATTAAATAGTTTGTCCAGAAAAAAAAACACATTTTAAAAGTAAATAAATAATTTTAATGTATAAAATATGTTTTATTTTTTCCCCATATTCTGTTATGTTTGTTATTCTAAATTTTAGTTTTTCTATTTACAGTTTTTGGGATTTTATTTTTATTGTTAAATTAAATTTAAGTAATCAAAAAGTGTGTTTAATTTATCAAAATAATGAAATGTATAAAATGCAACTAAAATTCATTCAAGGTTTATCAAAAATGTTATTTTTTTAGGACCCTACTAAGTGTTTTCATGTTCTCAGTTTTCCGTTTTAATTTTTATGGATTCCATTTTAACGGTTTAATGAAATGTTAACCATCAAAAGCAAGTCTAAACAGTTGATTTCAAATCATTTTTAAATGTAATAATTTATTATTAATTTATTAAAAATTAACAGGGCCATATGAAGTATTTTATTTTTTCAGAAATTCTTTGTTGTCTGTTTTGCCTTTGCTAGATTTATGATTTAATACTAATTTATTATCAAAAATATATTAGAATGTCACAATGCATGTCTGCTTCCCAAAAATATTTAATGCCATCATCTCTCTTGTGAAATACACCATGACACATGATTTTAGTTATAACGGCCGTCCCTACCAAAAAAGGCTGCGTGGTTGAAGGCCAGATTGAATTCTTGTTGTCAGATGTTAATCTTGATTGTGGGAGTGCACCTCTCTTATGCTTTTGTAATGGTGTGCAGTAGGTTGTCCATGACTTCACTGTATCAATGGCATTTTGTCCTTGTGGAAAGTCACAAGCCACCCACCAGGTCACTGTTCTCTGTGGTGGAGAGTTGAGTTGATTGGCTCACTCCTCTTGCTCAGCTGTTGCCTGGATGTGTTAATGTGCAGCGAGAGCTGATGGGCTTACTGTCATTCAGTCGATTGGGCTATTTATCAAAAGACAGGATGTATCGATTTGCCTCATTGCCCCCAGCACTGGGAAACACCGCCACAGCTCAGCTGACACAAATTCAATGAGGTGTTTACTAACAGTAAATATCTAATTTTACATGATTGGTCTCTTGTGTCTCTATCTGCGTGTTTTCATATAGACACCTTGCAGGATGTTGAGGAGTTTGGAGGAGTTTCAGCTGTCTTGGGTTGATAATAAATACTAGCAGTTTGTTCAAGATGCTTGGCGGCATGAAAATGGTTAAAGTGCTTAATATGCAGTCTCGTCGCTGCTTGGTAATGTTTTTCCGAATTACAGTGCTAAGGAGCAAACGTTTGTGAGGTTTTATGCATGAATAATTTACGAGTTGATTGTTGAATGCTTTTTGATCAGATTATGCACTGTGATCTGATGACGTTTTATGCATGGTAAAGACTTGAAAGCTTAATCAATCACTGCCAATGAAAGTGTTTAAGAAACACTACTGTTTCTCTTTATGCTACATGTTTAAACCAAGAAATCAGAATCTTCTGTTTAACCCACAAAAACTTGAAAAACTTGAGTAGAACATCACATTTTTTGCATCGTCAGTCGAATTAGGAAGCCCTTCTTTGCATTTCTGTATAGAAACACCACAAACCACTGTGGTTTACCAAATGAGGAAGTTGCCTCCTGTTCTTTGAGAATGCAACTTTCTTTTATCCTTTCATCTTTCACAGCCGCCTCACTAAAGACGAGTACTGCATAATGCTGCAAGGACTTTAACCAGTCAGGTGATGTAGGGTCAAAAAAGAGGAATGTAGAGTTAAAAAGCACGTGATTTGATAACATTCTGACCTAAAGAGTACATTAGATACACTAGATCTGTTTTTATCTATAAGTGAACTATAAAATTCAGCAGATTTTTAGTGCTGCAAAATGTTCATGATAATGAACATAGTGATTTCGTAATGAGCTGGTGAATGTAGGATTCGTGTATAAATGGTGCAATTTGTCTCGCTGGTGTGGGTTGTAATTATATGTATTTGTAAGGCATGTAACTACACTTTTTCATTAGGCTTTAGCATGATATAAATTTAATTGACTAATGCTATTTTTAGCATCATAATCTAATGTGCCAAAGAGTACATTAAATGTACTATTTCTGCTTGATTTTTAGCTCATCCTGCATGTTTGTGCTGCAGACATGCTGTAAATTAGTGATGGGCAAAACAAACCTTTTGGAAGCTTCGAATCAATTGAACCAATTGCTTTGCAAAATGATTCACTGTTTTAAAGCTCTCAAAACACCACATGCTGGTCAAAACTGTGTAAATGCAACAAAAACTCATGCCAAAACATGCAAAAAACAGC
Source organism: Cirrhinus mrigala (assembly GCA_036247105.1). NCBI lineage: Eukaryota > Metazoa > Chordata > Actinopteri > Cypriniformes > Cyprinidae > Cirrhinus > Cirrhinus mrigala. The sequence goes on along the minus strand of CM070023.1, from coordinate 10,099,171 downwards.
ATTTACAAATCAAATGCAAATGCTTTCTTGAAAGTATAATATATTAAATGCAAACTAAATAATAAAATACCATTAAATATGAGACTATTAAAGGGGTGCTCTCATGCTTTTTCACTTTTTAAATTTTTATCATCTTTGGGCATAAAAAAGATCTACAAAGTTACAAATCTCAAAGTCTATTCCAAAGGGATATATTTTGTTTTTAAAAAATCTCTTTTCAAGAACTTCAACAAATGACTTCTTTGGACTACAGCGTTTGTTTTCCGCATGCTATGATGTCACAACGCTGCCCATTAGAATATCATTAAATTAAATCCTGCCTCAATCCTGCCAAAAATTCTCATTTTTGGGGGGTGGGTAGGGACTGGGTAGGGACTAGGTAGGGGATTAGCCAAACTTTAGCGATGCAGCGCGGAGAACCGCTTCAACAAGCCACAGCGCAGCGGGTATAAACACAAGCATAATATCATCTATTGGTGATCTCGCAGGCTGACGATAGGACCCACACTACTGTAGCGTATTATTTACTCACCCTCCATGCATCCTAGGTGTATATGATTTCCTTCTTTCAGACGAATGCAATCAGAGTTATGTTAAAATTTATCTTGGCACTCCCAAGCTTTAGAATGGCATAGATGGGTGTTTCTCTTCATCAGTCCAAAACAAGTCCAATAATGTGCATTCATCCATAATAAAAAAAGTGCCTCACACGGCTCCGGGGGGTCAGTAAAGGCCTCCTGTAGTGAATGGATGCGTTTTTGTAAGAAAAATATCCATATTTAAAATGTAAGAATCACTTTAATCTAGCTTGCGCTAACAGTTGTACACGGAACTTGCTTCTTTGACAAGGGTCGTGGCAGTACTGAAACACTGTCTAAGCCGTTCGCCAAACGCAGCGCAGTGGGAGAGCTAACCAATCACAACACATTTTGTTTTTCGAAAGGCAGGCCTTCATTAAACCCGGAACTAATCGAGCCATTTGTGCCAGGCTGGGAGAAATGTATTGTATTAACTTAAATTATTTTAAAAATAATTTGTTTTTTGAACCACCAAGCATGAAAGCATGTTCTAGTACACCCCCAAAACAAAATCAAGACTTTGCAACTACTACTCATCCTTTTAATTACACAAATGTCATGTTAAAAATGTCTACAAATGGATAAAACTGGTAAAACTAACGTCTGCCAATTTCTCTGTGCTTATAGCGACAATACAACAGTGTCTTGTAAGCAATGCTGCTGTTTTTGTAGTTGGATGTAAAAGTGAACATAAGAGTCATCAGAGCCAATGAGGACACAGTGGATTTGTTTGATTTTTGATGGTAACGCACCACCAAATACACCAAAAAACAGAAGAGAGGCGTGGGGTGAGCAGTGGCTTATTATCATTTAAAGAAACATGCACTGAAATGGGTCTCTGTGAACAGAGCTGTTTGTGACAAGGTAAAAAAGAGGAATTTTAACCAGAGTATGTTGCAGACATTTCATGAAGACCCTAAAGTATCATACTAACTTGTGGAAAATGGGCATCCGATGTCCCCTTTAAGAAATGAAAGACTAAACAAGTTAGAAGTTTAGGTTTTCTGTAATTAAAGGTGTACTGTAGTACTGTAGTAATTATTTTATACGACATTGCTATAAAACCAAAACCATATGTTATTTTCCAAATTTGAAGTTGATATCACAAAAACTGAGGTTCCTGTGAGATTTTCTTAAGGCATAAGACCAAAAATACTCCACTGAATTTTTAAATGCATTTTTCTTTCAGAAATGTATGCATTTCTGTTACAGTATGACTTCTGTCACAAAATAACCACCAAATATGGAAACTTGAGACTTGAGAGCTTTCCAAGAATATGTTTTGTCAAGATTAGACTATGAAATATTGTAATAAATTTTGTAATATGACACTTGATGCCGTGCACTAGGGGGAGGAGCCTACTAAGAGGTTTTAAAGTACCATTTCACAATGTTTGATTGCAAAACAGTTTTCACAGGATGACTTTTCATTGTTTACGCTTTTAAATGATATATAAATTATCATGATTACTAAACTATGTGATAGTGGAAAAAAGGCAATAAAAAAATGTCAAGCATCCTGCTAGCAGGATACAGACAGTTAACAGGTTAATATATAACCGTTAATCCAACCACTCTGGATTGTGGATTAAGAAATGTATTTGAATGAGGAAGTGCCACCCAGATCTCACCAAGAGGAGGAAATGTGTGCTGAAAACTGATACCATCTTCAGTTCTCTCCATGCTTATTTACGTAGCCAGTGGCGCTTTACAATTCATTATCGAAGAATTTTTTATTAGGCTTTAGCGTGGTACAAATTGAATTGATTAGTGCTATTTTTAGTATCATCAGTGGTGTTTCAGTGTTGATTGCCTCGTGATCTATGACCCTCTCCTCTCTGCTGCTCTCGTAGGCTGCTGTTGGCAGCATCCAACTCCAAGTGCTTTAAATAACGGCCATTTGAGACTCCTCCAGAGTTTGTTTAAGGCACCCAGGGCCTGTTTGATTACTGTTCTTAATCTTGTTTGAACAGATCCTATCTCGACATTATCACTCTGAAACCTACTAATGGCTCAAGTTTGGCTTGGATGAGGAAGGGAGAGTACAAGCGTGGAGTCAAATAGCTTTATAATTGTATGTTGTTTTTGCATTGCACAAAGAGCTTGTCATTAATGTGGTATGTGCATGTCTGTTTGCAGAAGCATGTCGAAGAAGCACGGAAGATTCTGCTGTAGATTGGAAGATATTAGATATTAATATTTTTAATACCTATCAAGCAGTGTCCTAGCAACCGTTCAGAGCACCTTAAGAGCTCCCTAACAATGCCATTACATATCTCTCTGTTTTTATCTATAATATAGTATTGCTTAGCTATGCCCTAGCAACTGCCTATCAGCAATATTGTGCTGACAATTAATTGTCATACTAATAATTGTGGTTTAATTATTTAATTCTGTTCAGTTCGTCACTTAAAGTGCAAGCCTTGTACACTTTTCATTTGGAATTGTTAATAAATGACATTTTTTTTTAATCTATATTATACTAATATTTTTTTTCTGTATTTTTTTCCCCCTCTATATTTACTACTTGTGTATTTGATGGCATTTCTTTAAATGCTCAGATTTCTCTTTTTCATTTTTAAATGTCAAAATATGATTTAACAATTGGAATAAGATCAACTAACCATGATCAGATGAAAAAATCAATAATTGCGACAGGACTGACTCACCCTAGCAAAACCTAGCAATGCCATTATCTATTGTCTGTGTTTCTCACTCTAAGGCATATATAACCTTCAAACTTTAACAACTTTCTGACAAGACTTCAGGCCAAGAATCTTGTCATGATGAGCCTCCTTTCCTAGTTAATAGATTGTGTTTTGTTATTAGATAAATTTGAGTCTCATTTAATGAACTAATCGAGCAGCTCTTGGCTAGAGAGACAGAATTTTAATTATGCTCAGATGGCAGTTTTATTAAAGATGTACAACCCCGTGCTGTGCTGAACCGGCATGTGTGTAAAGCTTTAATGGTTTCTGGACCTCTGGATAGTCTTCTTTCTGTGTAGTCCTCACCTTCCACGTCATCTCGTCTTCATTCACATCTCTTCTCTGCTTTGCTTGTTTCCTCCTCGTTCTCTCTTTTGAGAGTTGCTTTACTGCCTTGTTGGCACTGTTCATTTCCCACGAACAAATGTCAGCGGTTGCGGGAAACACTGACAAGCCTGTCCGCTTTAGCTGCATTGTAATCTTTTGCACTTGAGGCCTGTATTATTAAGGCATATAGTATGACAGCACCCTTATCAGATTGCACAGTTGTTTGTTCTCGGCGGAAGCCCCTGTTGTTTGAAGTGAGTCACGCATTGTGGTCAGCAATATGATGCTTTAGAAACTAAAACTTTTGTGTGGATTTCCCAGTTGAAATGTTGCAGAGCTGTGTTAATTTGCGCCTTATAGCATGTGTAACTGTGTTGCATGTACATACTGAATATTAGTTGGAAATCCTTTTAGGATAAATCCCATGAAGCCTGTTGAGAACAAATCCAGGTCATATTTTGACCCAAAATCAAAAGAATGAAATAAGTCAGAGTGATTATTTTTGTACTGCCTTAGATTGTTTTAATACAAATCTGCCTAGATGCTTGTACAACAGCAGGTTTTTACATTTTATTAATTACTTTTGAGGTACCACAGGGCTCTACAGTCCGACCATTTCAGTTGCATTTGCGACTGTGTGCGACTATGAATATTTGTGACTATAAGCATATTTGTGTTTGTGCTGAGGGGAGCTTAGAAGGTTTCTACATGTTTTTGCAACGTTGAGTAATGAATCCTTTCATGAACAAAGTGTAGAGAGAGCGTAAATAAGAGATTTATTCTACTGTGTAGAGAGCTTTGTTGATTATAATGGAACTTTGTGAGATCGCGATGAACTAAGATGAGTGACAGCTTTTTATGATTTTTAAGGGAGTTTGTAAATGAGATATTGATTTAATACAACAGTTAAATAAACAAGAAGTTAATATTAAGTGATATGCATTATCTGACCTAACACCATTGCCTGATTTTGCTCTATTTCGTCGTCAAAAATAGTCTGAAACAAGTCACAACTAAGCTGCTGCACTTCTTTATTCAAACACAGCAGTGTTTCGTTTATGAATGAACGTGCATTTTTAAACCAATCTAGTGAGTTGATGATTCAATTTCCTATTCATGAAGACAGTCACTTACTTTATTCCTGAATGAATCAGCTGTTTGAACGAATCAAATGAATGATATGATTCAGTTCTTCTATGCCACCTCTGTAGTACAAATTAATTTTGTTAATACTGATTTCATTTGATTGGTAACTTATTCTTATTCTACTTGTTCTTATTCTGTTGTTTTAATCAGAAATTTAAAAAAGCTTAAAAAATCTAATTTTAAAAACATTTGACATAAAAGATGACATACTTTTAATAAAGTTAGAAAAAGGTAGAAACAAAATTCCCCTGTAAATCACTTTAAGGAGAAAATTTCACTTCGTAATGGGAAGGCTAGTTTTTGATCAGATTTTTTGATTATTGATTAGAAGGTGCTCCTTAAATTTCTTTTTTGTGCACCTAAAAAGAAAAGTAAGCGTAGAGCCTTGTATCATAATGAGAAATGGTCATGAAAGTACACGATCTAAGGGAAAAGTTAAAGAACGTACACAAAGAGCAACTTTGTTTATTTCTAGGCCAGGTTCTACAGATGGAAACTCGCAGATCAGCAAAGGTTTGCACTACAGGACAGTGATTTTTTTTTTTAACCCCAATTTGGCCCCAAACTGACTCATTGTAAAGTCCCTAGTTTGAAACCCAGCTGGAATGTTTAATTTTAGTGAATCCAGATCCTCACATATGCACGCATAATCATTTTTTCCAGCGTTAAACTCAAGCCTGTGTTTAGTGGATATCTATTTTAAGTTATTTTCACAAGCCAGAGTACGGTGTATTCTGGCCAAGGACCACCCACTTATACAGGAATCGTACATTTGACTGACATTTTAGACAGCCAGTCACTTAACTTTTTCCACACAATGTATATTTAGAGGTGAATTTATATATAACAGTAATGCACCATTGTGCAACCAAGCGTTGGGGAAAAAAAAAAAAAAAAAAAAAAAGGGGAACATTCTGTTCTGTTTTTGTTCATAATGAAGTGTTACTTTTGCATATTTTTTTAAAATGTTTTTTGCATGCATTTTTTATTTTTTTTTTATTAAATTTTAGAAAAATTGTTTTGTTTTCATAGTAGTTTTCATTAATGATGACATTAGTGCCTGCAACTTGGTGCCTGCATCAAATAAAATATTCTAAAGTGATTTTATATACATAAAAGCATATTAAATGCAAGTAAAGTAATGTTTCTGATAACTTTTGTGAAAATAAAATGTCAAAATACGGGTGAAATCATGGTCAATCATTATTCAGCTTAACAGATATATTTATGTAACAACAACATACTTATCCTGTCATGTACATTAAATGTATAAAAGAAGTAGTGATCATACTAGATTTTATTATATTTTAAATTATTTAAAAAATTCATGCTGACAAATGGGTAAAACCTAGTGGTTTGAAAGATCATAGCAAAGTGGGTTTATTTTCCAAATCATGGCAAAAATCTACGAAAAAATTAAATAAATAATAATAAAAAAAAAAATAATAATAAAAATTAAAAAAATTTAAAATGGACACATTTTAATATTCGTCTTTAACTTATAATGCTCAAGAGCTCAACACCCTGAACAGCATACCAAGTTACCGGTTTTCAGATAAATGAAAACTTTAATATATGTGACCCTGGACCACAAATCCAGTCTTATGTAGCATGGGTATATTTATAGCAACAGCCAAAAATACATTGTATGGGTCAAAATTATAGATTTTTCTTTTATGCCAAAAATCATTAGGATACCAAGTAAAGATCCTGTTCCATGAAGATATTTTCTAAATTTCCTACCGTAAATATATCAAAACATTTTTTGATTAGTGATATTAATTGCTAAGAACTTCATTTGGACAACTTTAAAGACGATTTTCTCAATATTTAGATTTTTTTTTTTTTTTTTTGCACCCTCAGATTCCAGATTTTCAAATAGTTGTATCTCTGGCAAATATTGTCATATGCACTTATTTGTTCAGCTTTCAGATGTATAATATATATAATACTTATTATACTATAATATAGTATAATAAGTATAATATATATATTATATATATATATATATATATATATATATATATATATATATATATATATATATATATATTTGACAGCATTTAACTTGAGTTCTAAAGGTTCTATGTCTCTCCTGAAAGAGTGTTATATGCTGGTTTTTGTGGTGATCATTATATTCAGTAATACAATCGAACAGCGATCTGTTTGTTCTGTTGGGTTCTGGCTCCCATGGAACGTGAAGAGCTGCTGTCTGACCCTGGGCTCTGATCCAGCGCCACAGAGAGCATAAGCTGAGGAGAAACTGGCTGGTCAAGGGCTTGATGCTTACAGTTATGAATAAATAATGAGTCAGTGGTCCACTGCAACTTATTTATAACAGCCCTCTGTTATTTATTCAGTCCATTTGCCAAATATGTTAAAGGCAAGCCTACTGTGCAAACACCCCTGTTCGGTTTCCCATCAGCGCATCTTAAGACATTAATGTAGGAGATAGCCAAATGCTGTCCCCAATAATGATGCAGCGAAATGACTTTTTTTTTCTTAAAGTTTGCATTTACCTGAAAACTGAAACTGAAAATAACGTTTTGGTAATTAAATTTGGATAATTGAAGTCAGGTATGCCATTTGTAGTAAAGTTCTTCTTCAACAGGTCTCCCCAATATTGTTTACATTCACATGTTTACTTTTTGCGTATTTTTTTTTAGCTTAGCTTATCTACGTTGTGTGGATGAAATAGATGCCGAAATAGTCTAAACGCATCATCAGGCAAGGCAAGGCAAGGAAAAGTTTATTTATATAGCACATTTCATACACAATAGTAATTCAAAGTGCTTTATATGTAAAAGAAATTAAAATAATCATAAAAAAATAACCACAACAATAAAACAAGGAATTTAAAACTAAACTCTAAAACTAACTTGAATTTAAAATGTATTAAAACAGTTAAACAGGTAAAAAATGATTATACGAAAAAATGCAGTGCAATCAGGGAAGTACTAAGTAAATATCACTGTTTTGGACAACTATTTCAGCTTTCTAAAAAAAGAAAACGATAATAATTATATATGTATATATATATATGATATTTATATATATATTTATATTCTTATATATAATTATTATTATTATTATATTATTGTAGATAATTATTATTTTTTTATTATTGAAAGCAGATAATAATGGCTTAATTTTTTTCAAGTGCAAAAAGCACTGAACTGCCTTTTCTGTCATTCTTTCATTAAAAGTATGTAATTTGATTTGAGTAATATCCAGGTCTGGAAAAGTATGGAAAAAAACAAGCAGAGTATGGAAAAATATTTTGATTTCCAGACTTTTGCCACTATTTAGTTTTCTATGATAGAAAACTAGGAATTTAAGAATACATTTTCATTTTGGTTTTATTCTCACAATATTATTTGCACCGTATTACAAAGCCTGTAGAAGTATCTTTGCAAAAATAAAAGATATGCCACCCATTGTGCTATCAGCCAATTTCGCAGTGTGTTTTTTTTGGCTGCCACAAAGTATGCATCAAAGTAATTTGACGTACTGCCCTAAAAAAAAAGCCACATTTTGAACACTATTCAAACAGTATTTTTACAGTCTGTTTAATAGACCCTTGAACTTGGCAAATAGGACAATGCACATAGCTGTATTGTGCCATCAGCTCATTTTGTGTCGTTGTTTCTCCGCCACCACAGAGGGTGCATAAAATTGGACATTAAGCCTTGATATTAGAGGTACTACCCTAAGAAAAGCAAATTTTTGCCTAATAGATCTCTGTTAATTCATCTGCATCCATGCTCTTGTTTTCTTCATAGTAAGATCGCAGTGACACACAAGGGAAATCGGTTATAGTATATATAAAACAAAAAGTTTTAACGCATAAGCATGCAAAAAAATTCCCATGTGAATAGTTTCTCAAGGGCACACATTTTCTTGTGTGCCTGCAAAAGTGTATATATATGTATGTATATATATATATATATATATATATATTTAGGGCTTCAGTATCAATGAATAAACCCCTGAAAAAATATATTAAAATATTTATACAAATATTTACAGATGACTGTATTATATATAAAGCTGAAAATAACATTCCTATGAACCATTTATGTTAAATATGGTCTGAAAAAAATGCTGGTGTATGCATGTGCAAAAATTGCACTTGCTACTCACTGAATTTGTAATATTTAGGGTTATAAATGTAAACAAATTGGTAGGTTAGAGATTTGAACCCAATTTAATACTGGCTGAGTAATTGTACGTTTCTAGATCGGTGAGTCTCTAGTGTATTTCTTGAAGAAGCTGTGAAATATTAACATGACTAAATGCATGAAACATCCATTAGTTTCGTCTTGTTTTTAGTTTATTGCCCTCTTGCACTCTCTGGCGCTGTCTTGTTCACAGACCGCCACGTCAGCAAGGTGAGTTCATCTTCAGTGTAATGACTCTTTTCCTGTGCACAGTATTAGCAATGTTGTTTACCATAATTGATCTGTTTAACAGATATACATTAGCTCGCCATAGTAAGATGCGTGTGACCGAAGAACACAGAGTTAACATATTAGACACCGTCAAGCTGGTCCTGTGTACTTGTAGGGCTCTCAGGTCTTATAAATATGTTTTCACAGTTGTAAGTCACTCAAGAGGAAATTAGTACACTGCTGCAGGAAACCGCTGATTCAATACGGATGAGAAAACCATTTCCTGTTTATAGTGTCAACTATTTTAGCATTCATTCCCTGGCATGAGAAGTGTGCTAGATGTCCCGAGGTCACAACATACAGTGTCCATATGTTGTTTTGCAGTGATTTTATTTGGCAGATAAGAAGCTTTTTAATCTGAGGCTATTGCTAGAGTATGATGGTCTTCGCCCCTGGGTCACAAATGGCTCTCTTTTTACTCACCCGTATTATATTTACTGGCATCTGCGGTTCCTGAAGAACCTTGAACATCCATGGAACCTTTCCATTCGAAAAAGGGTTCTTTAGATTATTAATATGCTCTTCAAATGGTTCTTTTAAGAACTGTTTGATGAATGGTTCTTTGTAGAACCCATGTGAAAACTCCTTTTTGGAACCTTTATTTTTAAGAGTGCAAGCTGTTAAGTATATGCAGGTTTTCTTTGCATTGGTTTAACTATATCACGATCTATCAGAGATTCTAAATAGTTCTTGTTAGCGTAAACATTCAACAACACAACAGTTTCCTCCTCACCCATTATGAAAGGCTGGAATCCGCAACCTGATATGGAACAGTACTCGCGTTTGTGCCTAAATGCACATAGAAAGCATGCAACACAGTGCTGGTGAATATGAATGACTGTTTGACTGAGACAGTTGTTGTTGCCCTGTTGGAGAAGGGGTTTATGGGAGCATTTACAGTGCATTACTCCAGAGGGCTGAGGCAGCATTCACAGACAAGACATAAGACTCTGATTAGGGACTTTGCATAATCCGTTTAGTTAAGTCAATGGACAAGACCCTCGGTAATATGACGCACAGACCTCTGGGAACACAGATTCCCTCTAGTGCTGAACCCTGGTGGCTTACTTACATTGTGGGAAGTTCGGAAGTAACGAATATGTTGAGATACTTTTTTTTTCTCAGCACCTTTTTTTAATGTTAAGTATATCTTTAGATGCTGTGACTTTTGCAGTTGTTTTAAATAGTCCTACAGTATTGCATGTAGTCTCTATTATAATCAGTCTGTATTTTCTTGCTTTCTTTTAACACAAAAGGAGAATCTTGGTCAAAAATTCTGAGCTATTTTCTATACAATAAAAACTGATTATTTTTACTGCAAACTCCAATATGTTTTTTTTTTTTTCTAATTTGACACGCAATAATCGGTGTGCTTGCCGTAAATGCATGTAAATGAAGAATTGAAAGAACATGAATTAGTTTAATGGTGCCTTTTTTCCCTGTTCGGAGCTTGGCAGTAGAAATTACCTTCCAGTTTTTTTTTGTATGAAAATTGCAGTTTGAATATTCTGCCTAACATATCATTTCAAAATAATAAAATAAAAAAAAATACTGCGTTGGAATTAGATGAGGGTGAGTGAAATATCTCTTTAATTACACAATGCATTTATATACAGTAGTCATATTCTGTGTTTAGCACATTTGACAGGTAGTCTGAAGTGTTCAGAGATGTATGTACCTTAACTGAGCCTACAGATTCGGCCGAGCAGGAGTGGAGTGTTATTGCCAGCATGAGAGCGGATCGGCTGTCATCCAGCTGGAGTTTCTTGTCAATGAAGTGAGTTTCGCCCTGATCTTTCTTACTTTCTCTAGGTTTTGTCCCTCTTCCTGACATTGTCTGTAGCTTTTGGTTAAATATTTAGTCTTTTAATCTCTTCAAAATGTAATGAATTACAAACTTAGAGCTCTCATAATTTAGTAATTTACTGTTTTTGTGTGTTTGGTCCATAGGGGGCGCTTGTTAGTGCTTTGGCAGATGACAGTATTCATTTGTGGAATCTGAGGCAAAAACTTCCAGCCATCCTTCATTCTCTTAAATTTAATCGGGAGAGGTAAGCATCCTGTGTACAAATAAACCATGCACTATTACAGTCGAGGTCAAAAGTTTACATACACCTTTGCAGAATCTGCAAAATGGCAATTATTTTACCAAAATAAGAGGGATCATACAAAATTAGGGCTGCACGTTTAGTCAGTAAAGCCAGTTTTGTGATTAGTAGTAAATCTCCATCACGTACGTTCAGCTGGAGCGGGAAGTAATACACAGAGCCGTAAATCACTGACAAGCTATGCAAAATCTTGCTCATAATCGAATGCGATTCATCTGCGATTATTCGTGCAATTTTGCGTAGCTTATCAGTGATTTACGGCCCTGTGTATTAATTGCCGCACCAGCTGAACGGAAGTGATGGAGATTTATTACTAATCAAAGTACTGGCTTTACTGAATAAACATGCATGATAATCGCATGCGATTTATTTATTTATTTATTTTTTTTATTTATTTATTTTTTTGTGCAGCCCTATACAAAATGCATGTTATTTTTATTTAGTAATGACCTAAATAATATATCTCATAAAGTCCACAAGAGAAAATAATAGTTGAATTTATAAAAATGACCCCATTTAAAAGTGTACATACACTTGATTCTGAATACTGTGTTATTACCTGAATGATCTACTGCTGTATTTTTTGTTGTTTTTGTTGTTGGGTGATGGTTGTTCATGAGTCCCTTGTTTGTCCTGAATAACAAGGTCAATGTTCCTCAGAAAAATCCTCCAGGTTCCACAAATTCTTTGGTTTTTCAACATTTTTGTGTATTGAACCCTATTGAACAATGACTGTATGATTTTGAGATCCATCCTCTCACTGAGGACAACTGAGGGACTCGTATGCACCTATTACAGAAGGTTCAAACGCTCACTGATGCTCCAGAAGGAAACACAATGCATTGAGAGCCGGGGGTGAAAACTTTTGAACAGAATGAAGATGTGTACATTTATCATATTTTTTCATTTAGTTCTGTCCTTCGGAAGCTGCAGAAGATGCTTACATGTTTCCCAGAAGACAAAATAAGTTAATTTTATCCTGATCTTTAAATTCAAAAAGTTTTCACCCCCCAACTCTTAATGGATTGGGTTTCCTTCTGGAGCATCAGTGAGCGTTTGAACCTTTTGTAATAGTTGCATATGAGTCACAGTATTAGGAATCAAGCACATGTAAACCTTTGAACGGGTTCATTTTTATTAATTCAACTATTATTTACTTGTGGACTATATGTAAACATCCTTTATGTGAAATATCTTATTCAGGTCAGTACTAAATAAAAAATAACATACATTTTGTATGATCCCTCTTGTTTTGGTAAAATAATTAACATTTTGCAGATTCTGGAAGGTGTACCTAAACTTATGACCTCAACTGTATATATCATGTGCACAGAGAATGGGTTGCTTTAATATGAAGCTTAAAGGGCTCTCTGCGGTTTTGTGGCAGCATGGTTTTCACAGGCAAACTACTTACATTTTCTTCAGGAAATACAAAAGTTGGCCTTACCTGCGCTTTCAGAGTTTGTCTTTTTTTTAAATAGCAATGTACTTTTTGAGTTTCTGCATTTTCTGTTAATCAACAGACCATGAATGCTTCAAATGAATGTTTGTTCGGAGACAAGAGGGCAGGACAATGTTCTCAAGTGTCCTCAAATGCATATAGTCTTGATTGGTGTCCCATTCAGAAGGCACACAATGGCAGTAATGCACAGTCGTCCACAGTAATACCAGTTGATTTATCAGGCGTGACTCATTCATTTTGCCAGATTTCACTCTGCTGTTATTGCCATTTCATCCCTAATGCGTCACGAGGCACAAATCAGTCAAATGCTCGCCATCGTATGAGATAATCACAGGGAATATTTCACTTTGATTAAGGTCAGCTCTCTTCTTGTCTTTGGCAGGATCACGTTTTGCCATTTGCCATTTCAGAGTAAATGGCTGTACGTGGGCACGGAAAGAGGGAACATTCACATCGTCAATGTGGAGTCCTTCACCCTCTCAGGCTACGTGATCATGTGGAACAAAGCCATCGAACTGTGAGTGTCCAGACACAATGAACTCCAGTGATTCTCTTGTGTTTTCTTCCAATTTAATTAAAGCTCTTATGTCCAAATATTTATGCAAGGTCATTGTGCATGATCTCTGCATACCACCTTGAAATACTTTCCTCATAAACTCTCACTTCTTCAACAGTTCATCAAAGACTCACCCTGGACCAGTAGTTCATATCAGTGATAACCCTATGGATGAAGGGAAAGTATGAAATCTTGACTCTTTGGGATAAAATATATTTCCACAGAACACTTTCCGATTGCTCGGCTGTCCGTTTGCACCATTTCAGAAAAGCTGTTTCTCTTTTTTGCAGCTTTTAATTGGTTTTGAGTGTGGCATAGTTGTGCTGTGGGACTTGAAATCGAAGAAGGCTGACTATCGGTATAACTATGATGAGGTGAGGCTTTGTTATTGTAGGATATGAACCAGTTTCCCATCCTAAATGAATGTCACATTTCGAGGTCTGGGTCTTTTTTTAATTTCAGGACAAACATAGAGCATTGTTTAAAGCAAAGCTACTTACTCTCGTTTTGTAACATCCCTGAAAGGAAGGAAGTAGGTCTCCAGTGGAGATGGGATGTACTCCAAGTACTCAGATTTGACAGTAGTGATTGATCACGAAAACACAATAAAAATTGCATGTTATTCTCTTTAGTGCAGTAAACTTTACTTTAAAATTCATTAACAGCTGTACAGTTCTAGCCATTCTTCCATTCACATGTTTACTTTTAGTTCTAGTTATGAAATTTCGGTGGTAACGTGCTGTTCACATCATACGACTTTGCACATTAAAAGTTATACATCACATTAAAAGATAGGGAAAAACAAGAAAAATTGGTGGAGAAACAGTTTTTACTCCGAATTTGATAGTAAATTATACAGTTTATTACTAAGAAAGTCAAGTAACATTAAATATGAAATTTTATAAAGGCTGAAATAATATTTTCTTTTGAAAATGAAGCCATGAAGACTGTCATGAATATTAATATTGTAATTTTATTATGTACAATAAAATTATTCATATATTATTTATTTTATTAATATTATTTAGGTACTCTTTTTATTTAGTAATAAATAAAATACTACTACAACTGCTATTAATATTATTAATGTTAATAATAATAATTTCTATTATTATTTTGAAGCCATATTGATAATCACAAAATTTTTAAATAGTATTTTCTTTTAAAATATACTCCAATAACTTTTGTTTTATTTACAACATAAAAATATTACAGCGTATATGGTGACATAATACACTACCAGTCAAAGGTTTTTGGACAGTAAGATTTCTAATGTTTTTTTAAAGAAGTCTGCTCACCAAACCTACATTTATTTGATCCAAAATACAGTAAAAGCAGTAATATTGTGAAATATTTTTACTATTTAAAATAACTGCTTTCTGTTTGAATATATTTTAAAATGTAATTTATTCCTGTGATCAAAGCTAAATTTTCAGCATCATTACTCCAGTCTTCAGTAAACATTTATTATTTATTTTTATTATTATTAAGAATTTATTATTATTAATATTATTAATTCGTTATTAAAAAATATATATTATTATTATTATGTTGAAAAGATTTTTTTTTTCAGGTTTCTTTGATAAATAGAAAGTTCAGAAGAGCAGCATTTATCAGACATAGGAATCATTTGTAACATTATAAATGTCTTTATCATCAAAGCATCCTTGCTAAATAAAAGTAAAAAAAAATATATATTGACTCCAAGCTTTTAAATGGTATAGTGTGTAATGTTACAAAAGCTTTTTATTTCAGATAAATGCTGATCTTTGGATTTTCATCGAAGAATCCTGAAAAAATGTACTTAATAATAAAAAAGCAAATCAGCATATTAGAATGATTTCTGAAGGATCATGTGACTTGAGTAATGTTGAAAAAAAAAATCATTTTGATCACAGGAACAAATTACATTTTAAAATATATTCAAATAAAAAACTGTTATTTTAAATAGTACAAATATTTAAAAAATGTACTGTTTTTGCTAGATCAAATAAATGCAGGCTTGGTGAGCAAGAGAGACTTCTATAAAAAACATCTTTTATGTTTTAAGATCTAAAAATCTTACTGTTTAAAAACTTTGGACTGGAAGTATATATGTGTCAAAATGGACTGATCACTTGATTTGTCTGTGGAGTTCACAAACAACTCTCGCCTACAGGAAGTAACTTTTTTTTAGAAGCCTTTTGTGTTATCCATGACGGAACTTAGATGTTTGTTTGTTATGTTTATTGTTGACTCATATATGTTGTCACAACACATGAATCGTACTTTGCTTGACCTGGTTTCTCTTGTGGTTGATTACTCATCCTTTGTTTGGCCTGTAGGCGATCCACTCTGTGGCTTGGCATCACGAGGGGAAACAGTTTGTGTGCAGTCACTCAGATGGCACGCTTACCACATGGAATGTACGGGCTCCTGCCAAGCCTGCCCAGATCATTACGCCGCATGGTAAGCTTCTGCCCAAACAAACTCCCTTCCAAGTTCCTCAGGTTGAGCACTTCAGGGAGCACAAAATAAATATAAAAAAATGTACTTTTTGTTTTATTACTTTGGCATTAAATTATAGAAAAGCGATTAATGCTGTGTGAGTGTTTCTAATACAGTACAGTAGGTAAGAGAGCGATGGCAAATTTGATGTCTTTGACTTCTTTGACCAATGTAATCAATCCCACTATTTTCTTCGTCATTTGTAAAGTCATAGAAACACTATCATGGATTTTTCCTATTGGTGCTATTTGTTATTGTTCACAACTATAGAAATTTACTCAACTATGAAAAGTTCTGCTTCTGCTCCTGGAAACCCTGAAAATGTAAAAAGGTTTTCACTGCACATTAAATAGGGAAGGAGAGTGTGTTTTAACCTCCCAAAAATAACAAACCTAAATTGTATGGACAATGCTAAAATTATTTATTAATATAATTTTTTTTTTCTTTTTTTTTTTTGGTCTATACAATAAAGGTCAGGGTTTTTTTTATTTATTATTACTTTTTTTATTGTATGGCCAAAACCATGAGACATGATTAAAATAAAGAACTGGAAAAACACTGAGATATAACATAACATATAACATAACATAACAACAACATAAAATAAAGAAAAATAATAATAAAATAAAATAAAATAAAATAAAATAAAAATATGCTTACATTTTCATGACATGTAAAAATGTAAAAGTTTTTTTTTTTTTTTAAATGTTGTGTTCTAAAAATGAAAATCATACAGGTTTGACTAGGGATGCTTATTTTAACCGGTTAACCATTAACCGACAGAGAGAATTTTGACTGATTATTACAATCAGTTAAACAGTTTAAAAGGTCATTCAATTGATTTTGTCAGCTTAAATAATGCATTTTTTTTTACTGAAAGAATTAGTATCCTTCATATGGCTGAAGCAAAACAATCTATTTATAAATGCTTCATGAATCCTAATTTAAAAAATGCACAGCAAATAATCAAATTTAACATTATTATTATTTTTCAAATAAGTAATAGATGCACCAAAAATGCTTTTGGAATCAGACTATGACTTAATGAATCATAATCAAACCATGAAGTTTCTGAAGATTTCTACCCTTGATTTATTGCAGTTTCTATGATAAAAATACACAGGTACTGGAGATCGAAAAGGAGATAAAAATACATGAAGGCATATTTATATGCACACCTTGTTTAACATGCAGTATTCTGTTCCAGGTAAACAGTCCAAGGATGGAAAGAAGCCAGAGCCGTGCAAACCCATCTTGAAGGTGGAATACAAAACTACCAGGGCAGGGTAAGCCTTCAGAGGAAGCTGAACTCAGGGTTGCATTCAGGAAACAAACAGAGCATGATGCATTGCACAAGTTGACTGTCTGGTATAGTTGCTTCTGCTTTATGGGTTTTACAGGGATGACATGATGTTTTTCATAAAAAACTAATATGACAATACATTTACTGAGGGTTACTTTCATGAAGCGAAAAGAGCATGATGCATTTGTTTGAGACTTGTGCAACCTTGCATTGCGAGAGACTGTCTGGCATATATGCTTTTGGGTTTTACGGGGATGACATGATGTTTTTCAGAAGACTGACATGAAATATAAAGCTAATATGGCAATACATTTTGTATTGTAGCGCTAATTGAAGCGTTCATTTGTTTCACTTCCGGCTTGGCTTCTCTTTGCATCATGGGAAAATGAGATTTGTTCATTTGTTTTGTTAAGGGACCCATTCATGATACTGTGTGGAGGTTTGTCATATGATACAGTGGGTAGGAGAGCCTGTCTGACTGTGATGCATGGGAAAAGCACTGCAGTGCTGGAGATGGACTACCCCATAGTGGATTTCCTTACGCTGTGTGAAACCCCATATCCAAACGGCAAGTCACTGCCCCACCTATCGCTGGATTTTCTCCCATAACATTTACTGCATATTTAGCAGGGCCTTTAAAAACAGTAGAGGTGAACTACAGTTAAAGGAAACAAATTTATTGAGTTATTTTCATATATATATAATTTATTTATTAGTTATTTTTGTTAAAAAATAATAAAAAGGTTATATGTACACTACCAGTCAAAGGTTTTTGAACAGAAGTTTAAGAAGTCTCTTCTGTTCACCAAGCTTGCATTTATTTGATCCAAAGTACAGCAAAAACAGTAAAATGTAAAAATATTATTACTATTTAAAATAACTGTTTTCTATTTGAACGTATTTTAAAATATAATTTATTTCTGTGATCAAAGCTAAATTTTTTTAGCATTTTCAGCTTTAGTGTGACATGATCCTTTAGAAATAATTTTAATATGCTAATTTATTGTTCAATAAATATTTTTATTATTATTAATAGCATTTATCATTTATTATTATTATTATCATCTTTTTTGGGATTCTTAGTTGAATAGAAAGATCCAAATATCAGAATTATCTAAAATAAAAAAAGCTTTTGTAACATTATACACTATATCATTCAAAAGCTTGGAGTCAGTATAATTTCTTTTGGGGGGAAAGAAATTATAGAAATTAATACTTTTATTTAGCAAGGATGCTTTAAATTGATTAAAAGTGCTAAAGACTTTTATAGTGTTACAAAAGGTTCCCATTTCAGATAAATGCTGTACTTCTGAATTTTTTATTCATCAAAGAAACCTGAAAAAATTCTACACAGCTGTTTTCAGCATAATAAATCTTTTTTGAGCAGCAAATTAAAATATTACAGTAATTTCTGAAGGATCATGTGACTAGAGTAATGATGCTAAAAAATCAGCTTTGAAATCACAGGAATAAATTACATTTTTAAATATATTCAAATAGAAATCAGTCATTTTAAATAGTAAAAATATTTACAACTTTTTACAGTTTTTGCTGTACTTTGGATCAAATAAATGCAGGCTTGGTGAACAGAAGAGACTTCTTTAGAAAAACATTAAAAACATTTGACTGGTAGTGTATATATAACCTTTACTGAACTGTAAGACCAGTCAGCCATTGTTGCAAAGTAGATAATTTATGCAAGAACTAAAATAAAAATCTAGTTATGGAAATCATTTATTGAATTTCACCAGATAAATAAGAAAAAAAATGAGATTTTGTGAAAATGCCCCATTTAAGTGTTCAAAAAAAATCCTT
The DNA here is from genome assembly GCA_036247105.1 of Cirrhinus mrigala. Taxonomy (NCBI): domain Eukaryota; kingdom Metazoa; phylum Chordata; class Actinopteri; order Cypriniformes; family Cyprinidae; genus Cirrhinus; species Cirrhinus mrigala. The sequence continues at coordinate 10,080,230 of CM070023.1, read as the reverse complement.
CTGTATCCCCACAGATTTCCAGGAGCCGTATGCGGTTGTTGTCCTGCTAGAGAAGGATTTGGTTGTCATTGACCTTGCACAAATTGGGTGAGTACATACCAAATGTCCTACAGAATCTCTTCATTTGTGCAGCTGTTTTATAAAAAGCTCTCTGTGCAGGTATCCGATCTTTGAGAATCCGTATCCTCTGTCCATCCACGAGTCTCCTGTGACCTGCTGCGAATATTTTGCGGACTGTCCTGCTGAAGTCATTCCTGCACTTTACTCAGTGGGCTCCAGACAGAAGAGACAAGGGTTTAGTAAGAAGGTAATGTCCTGCCCCCTGCTGTTTAAGAAAATAGATAGTCCTAAAACGACTGATCCATATCTGTGTTTTTATGCAGGAATGGCCCATAAGTGGAGGTAACTGGGGCCAGGGAACACTAAGTTTCTCAGAAATTATCATCACCGGGTAAGCGATCTCTCACATAAACACGCTTTTCTGTACCGAAGGCTTTTCACGTTTATTAATTGGATTAGAGAGGGAAACAGTTTTTTGGTTTTGGAGTTATTGTTTTCTTCTGTTTTCTTCCTGAAACAACAGGCATGCTGATGGATCGATCAAGTTTTGGGATGCCTCAGCATGTGAGTTTCTGTCTCAGAAAACATACTTTTATGTTTAATGTCACAAGTAGAATCTACAGCATTGTTTTGAGTTGGAAAAATAGTAAGAATCAGAGAAATATGTTTGATTTTGCTTTTAGGTTCAAATCAGGAAATGCAGTTGAAGCAGGTTTCATCTAGCCACCACTAATAGATACTGAATTTGTTCTTTTGTGTCTGTCAGTAATGCTGCAGGTTTTGTATAAGTTGAAAACAGCGAAGGTGTTTGAGAAGCCACGCGGTAAAGAGGACAAATCCAGCACCGAAATTGTGGATGAAGATCCGTTCGCCATCCAGATCCTGTCCTGGTGTCCGGAGAGCCGTGTGCTTTGCGTGGCTGGAGTATCGGCTCATGTCATAGTCTACAGGTTCAGCAAACAAGAAGTCACTACTGAAGTGATTCAGGTCTGACTCATTTAAGTGCAGGATGTATGTATGTGTCGATGACAAACAAACAAGGTAGTAGAGATTTGTCTAAAGGAAATTTCAGATGCTGCTGGTCAGCATTTGATTTTCGTACCACTTTTAATCATTTAATCATTTAAATCACATTTTAAATGGTCCTCCTATGTGACAAATGCTTAATATTAACATGAGGTCGTAGAAACTGCATGGTGATTATAATGCAATTAGAAAAATGCTGTTTAAACCCGTTTTAGATGGAGTTTAGTATGCACACTGCAGGATATTTCATTAAGCAGTAAGTTGTTTTGACACATGGTTTCCAACAGTTAGAATACCATATGCTGCATCCACACAAATGAGTAAAGCGCTCACTTATTTATGCTTATTAATGCTAAAAACCTTAGTTTTTAATGAGGTGTCACACCGCAGGACTGAATAAATGAACATGGAAGTAGCTCCACATAAATATTACAAATCTAATTAATAGTGAGTAGAAGTCTTCTTTATACTTACAAGCCTGGAGAATATCTTCCTGTTGGGGAATTAGCAATATTATATAATATTATAGCTCCCCAAGACGTTTCTAAATTAGAAATGAATTTGGTGAGCCACTTTACAAGAGAAGTCTGTGTATATAAAAATAATGTTTATGTTTAATAATAAAACCACCCCGAAGAGGTGCTTGTAAAGCGCTTGAATTATTGAAAGACAAAGTATCTATGCAATAAGTATTTAATTTTTTTAAGCACATTCTTTTCACGCAAAATTCAACAATTCAAAAAATATCATACTTTTTCACTTAGCGAGCTTAGCTGGTTGTTGTACTGACGGTGTCGTGCAAACATGGCTGAAGATGCGAAAGAGGAACATATGAAGCAAATCAATCTAGTGAGCCACTTCGATTATTCGTTTCAAGCGATTCACTAGCAAAAACCAGATCAAGTTAAAAGAGCCTTTCATTTTCGAATTTCAGCATCATTTGTAATGATTTTAGTGATGGGTAAAACTGAGCTTTTCGAAACGACCAATCAATTAAACCATTACATCACAGAATGATTCACTGTTTTGAAGTGCTCCAACTGGATCGTGAATCATTTGATTCAGATTGGGACTTCAAATCGTGTAACGCAAATCTTTTGATTTAGATCGGGACTTTGGAGGGTTCGTGAATCATTTGATTCAGATCGGAACTTCGGAGCGGGTTCACGCATCATTTGATTTTAGATTGGGACTTCGGGTCGGCCTTGTGGGCGGCGCGCTGACATATAGCGCTGTTGTGCTCCGGGCGTCCTGTGTTCGAATCCTGACTCGAGGACCTTTTCTGATCCCGCCCCATCTCTCTCTCCCACTTCACTTCCTGTCCTTTCTGATCTGATCTGTCCTGTCTGTAATAAAAAGGCAAAATGCCAAAAAAAAAATCTTTAAAAAAAAAAAAAAAAAGATTGGGACTTCGGAGTGGGTTTGCGAATTATTTTGCAAATGAAATCATTCATGATGCACGCTCCGAGTCCTGATCTGAAATGATGGTTTGCACATCATAATTCAGATCGGGACTTCAGAGTGTGGATCGTGAATGTTTTTATTCAGATTGGAGCTTATTCAGATCCTGACCATAAATGATGGTTCGCGAATCATTATTCAGATCGGGACTTCATAGCGGGTTCGCAAATCTTTTTTTGGACTTCTTTTTATTATTAAACAGTAGAAAACATCAAATCATTAATGTATATGTGACCCTAGAGCACAAAACCAGTCTTAAGTCGCTGGGGTATATTCGTAGCAATAGCCAAAAATACATTGTATGGGTCAAAATTATAGAATTTTCTTTTATGCTAAAAATCATTAGGAAATTAAGTAAAGATCATGTTCCATGAAGATATTTTGTAAAATTCCTACTGTAAATATATCAAAACTTAATTTTTGATTAGTAATATGCATTTTTAAAAAACTTAATTTGGACAACTTTAAAGGCAATTTTCTCAATATTTAGATTTTTTTGCACCCTCAGATTCCATATGCTGAAATAGTTGTATCTCGGTCAAATATTGTTCTGTCCCAGCAAACCATGCATTAATGGAAAGCTTATTTATTCGCCTTTCAGATGGTGCATAAATCTCAATTTTGGAAAATTGACCCTTATGACTGATTTATGGTCCATGGTCACATATATGAAGAGTTCAGATGCCATCTCGGTCAAAAATAAGATAATGATGTGAATGAGTGAATGCTCCTGTCACATATTATACGTCCATCAAAGACTTTTTACTTCAAACTCGCTAAATTCCAGCCTCAGCCCAACCAGAAGTACCGGTGCTTACATAGAAACCTTTACAAAGTAGCCAGAAAGAAATGCTGATTTTGAAGAAATACGTCAGATGGATTTAGAGGCTTTTGCATCTGAACACTTTATATATATGTATATTATAAATGCTAAAATATTAAATAATTTGCTTAGATAATTTTGTGCTTATGGATAAAATCTGATTTTTTTCTTTCTTTTTTTGTGTGAAATGCATGCAAATATGTATCTCCATATGTGGGCATGCAGATCTATGAAAATGCATATGCTTGTAATAAGTTGATGACGGTTTTCTTGTTTCTGTAGCTCCTGGAGGTGCGTATGCAGTGTGAACTGAATGAAGTGGAGTCTCCCGAGGGTGGAGGTGAGCAGGCATCGGCCGTTTCCACCCCAGGAACCTCATCCAGCCCTCAGAGCAGCCTGCCTCAGTCCCACCCCTCCACCAGCAGCAACAACTCATCTGACGGCTTGCGAGATAATGTGCCCTGTCTCAAGTACAGTCTGCTTTCATCTATTTCAGATTTACTCGCCCCTAAGATAAAAACAATTTGGGTCATTTTACATGTTGATCACATGGTCTTTTCCTTTGTAAGTTTACAGGCCATGTGGACCAGACTTGCTGCTCAAATGTCTGGCTGTTTGACCACATGACTTGGTCTGTGTTTATATTAGCATGTAGTTAATTGTGTCCTGTGTCTTACTTGGCCAGGGTCAGGAGTTCTCCTCTCAAACAGTCTCCGGGTTACCAGGTGGAGCTGCTCATTCAGCTGGTGTGGGTCAGCGGGGAGCCGCCACAACAGATCACCAGCCTGGCCGTCAACTCTGCATATGGCCTGTAAGTCCACAAACGACAACACAAACTCATTTACCGCACCTATGATGTGTATACTGAGCAATTAAAAAAACTTCCTCTCCACAACAGCTGTTCATTATCTTTCAGACAAGTTTTATGTGTCATGATCCATCATATTAAAGAATAATTATTCTTCATTAAAATTATTAAGAATTTCAACTACTCGAACACTATTGAAATCCACAAATTAGACACAATATGCTCTTGTATCTGATTATCGTTGCTGAAGATGTTTGAATTAGATATACAGTCTATTTGCAGTCTATTAACAACTAAATACCAACAAATGTCAAATATAACCCTTAAGTTATATGTTGCTGAATTTAAAGTTTAATATTATCAGGTTAACTGGTATTAACTGGTTTTAGGCTAGATATTTCAGTTTAACATCTGGTGTGTCCTGGAGCCTTGAGTAGAAATTGTGATTTAAATTAATGCTGCACAAACGTTGTAAAACAAACTGTCAAAGCTAAGGAATAGCAGTTTACTTTTTAGTTATAGATGCTTAAGTGCATTTTTTCCCTTTTTTTTAATAGGCAATTTTATTTTTATTTAGATGTTAACATAATGCTTTAACTTCTTAAGTAATTCACCGCTGGCAGAAATATTAAGCCGCATAACATCGATAACAATCAGAAATGAGCATATTAGAATGATTTCTAAATGATTTCTGACACTGAAGACTGGAATAATGGTGCTGAAAATTCAGCTTTGCATCACAGGAATAAATTACTTTTTAAAATATATTACAACAGAAAACAGATGTTTTAAATTGTAATAATATTTCTTAATTTTTCCTGTGTTTTTGATCAAATAAATGCAGCCTTAGTGAGCTTAAGACACTTCTTTCAAAAACATTAAAGGAGAAGTCCACTTCCAAAACAAAGATTCACATATAATGTACTCACCCCTTTATCATCCAAGATGTTCATGTCTTTCTTTCTTCGTTGTAAAGAAATTATGTTTTTTGAGGAAAACATTTCTGCATTTTTCTCTATATAATGGACTGGTATGGTGTCCCCCAATTTGAACTTCACCACATTTGGGATCGTTTGAAGCTGAATTTAAACTGCCTTTTCAGTTTAAATGCGTCTTCAAACAATCCCAAATGCGGTTATAAACGATCCCAGCCAAGGAAGATGGGTCTTATCTAGCGAAACGATTGGTTATTTTCATTTTAAAAAAATACAATTTAAATACTTTTTAATCTCAAACGCTTGTCTTGCCTTTCTCTCCCTGAACTCTGTGTATTCTGACTCAAGACAGTTAGGGTATGTCGAAAAAACTCAGATCGTATTTTCTCCCTCAATTTCAAAGATCATTTCGAAATCATCTTACATCACTGCAGAAGTTCCGACCCAGCCTTTGTAAAGTGAACATGCAAAAAAGATCAAACACTCTTAACAAAAAAGGTAAAACAGCAATATAGGACAATTTTGAGGGAGAGGGAGAACATGAGATGGGAGTTTTTCGATGTACCCTAACTGTCATGAACCGGAACAAAAACAATCTAGGCAGAGTAAGACAAGACGAGCGTTTGGCGTTAAAAAGTATATAAATTGTATTCTTTTTATTAAAATAAGCGATCGTTACGCTAGATAAGACCTTTCTTTCTCAGCTGGGATTGTAAACTGCATTTTGGAAGTTCAAAATCAGGGCACCATACCAGTCCATTATATGGAGAAAAATGCTGAAATGTTTTCCTCAAAAAACATAATTTCTTTTTACGACTGAAGAAAGAAAGACATGAACTTTTTGGATGACAAGGGGGTGAGTACGTTATATGTGAATCTTTGTTTTGGAAGTGGACTTCTCCTTTAAAAAATCGTAATCATTCCATACTTTTAACCATTAGTGTGTATCTGTTGTTTTACAGAGTTGCTTTTGGCAATGGTAACGGACTGGCAGTGGTTGATTACATTCAGAAAACTCTCCTTCTGAACGTGAGCACAGCCGAGCTGTACGGCTCCACAGATCCTCACCACAGACAACCACGCTCGCCCCGCAAAACCAGACAGCCCTCAGCAGGTGAAAAGACGTCTAAGAGAAAGCGCCTTCTTATTACTAATAATCATAACCTCTGCATGTCGTCAGTCTGTGTTTCTGTCTGAAGAAGTAAAGCACATGCTCATTATGAGCAGTGTCAGTCTACGGACCGTGATGCTCCTGCATCCTTCAAACGGCAGGTGGTCATCTCTGGCTGAGGAACCATCTGCACAGATCTTAGAAAATCATCCGATCCATATGCGCAAAAAGGGGCGCTGGTGTTTGTTCTTTTTTTGTCCCCTGTCTTTGCTTGTTCTTTTTGCTGTTCACTCATCTGAGTTTCAGTCTTTGAAACACACAGATGCCAACAGACTGAATTTAAGGGCATGTGACATTTCGTATTATTGTTAGCGATGCACTAAAAACAAGAAATGCCAATTTTTAGTGGTGTTTAAAAAGGCAATTAATTCATTATTTGTGACCCTGGACCACAAAACCAGTCTTAAGTAGCACAGCTATATTTGTAGCAATAGCCAAAAATACATTGTATGGGTCAAAATTGTACATTTTTCTTTTATGCCAAAAATCATTATTGTTCATGAAGATATTTTGTAAATTCCTTTCTGTAAATTTATCAAAACTTATATGCATTTGCATTGCTAAGAACTTTAACTTTATAGGTGATTTTCTCAATATTTCGATTTTTTTTGCACCCTTAGATTCCAGATTTTCAAATAGTTGTATCTCGGTCAAATATTGTCCTATCCTAACAATACAAAACACATTAATGGAAAGCTTATTTATTCAGCTTTCAGATGATGTATAAATCTCAGTTTCAAAAAATTGACCCTTATGACTGGTTTTGCGGTCCAGGGTCACATTTAATTGTAATCGCTAATTACTCTTGCCCATGTTTGGGATTTAGCTTCACAATTTTCCACCTGTACTGTTTTGTATGGAAGCCCATTTCCACCATGTAATAAAAATAATAATAATTGCGACTTTTTATCTCACAATTTGGTATTTGTTTCTTGCAATTCGGACTTTTTTCCTCAGAATTGAGTTTATATCTTGCAATTCTGTGTTTATTTCTCACAATTCTGAGGAAAAAGCCTGAATTGTGATAAAAGATGGTCTGAATTGTGATAGAAACTCAAAATTGGGGGAAAAAAATGTGAAAAGTCAGAGTTACCTTTTTTATTTTTTTTATTCTGTGGCAAAAAGAAGCTTTCGGTTTTGCCTGTTTTCAAACAAAAAGATAAAAAATGACTAATTTTTTTTTAATGTACAGTAAACAATATTTTAACTACTAATACTTTGCATTGTTGTGCAATTATTGTCAACAGTTGTTTTTTTATTATTTTAGACCTCACTCGTTTATTGAAAATAATAAAGACGGAACAAATGTCCTGAATCCAGTCTCTGGACTCTGTCAGTTCAAAGGCCTACTATCTGTTCATTTGATTTTGTGTCATGGTTTTGTCTCACCCTTTCAATATTCGTCTCTCTCTGTGGTTTCGTAAAGACACTCTGCATAAGAAGTCTTGCATGTCCGGCCTCTCTAACTTTTATTCTGAATCTGTGAAAAAGCTTCGTTCTTCTTACCTCAGTAAGTCACATGGCACTCATCAAAGGTCTTTTCCTTCTTTTTATATCTGTCTGCATTCTTCTTTTTCTCTTTGTTTAACACTATAATCAGTTTTTGTGTTGATTTATTATTTAAGTGTTACGTGATGTTTATTGCGTAAAGTCAGCCTGGCTGTTTGGCTTAGACTTGTTTGTTTTCAACAGGCCTTTGTGATGGTAATGATGCATCAGCCACACCCGAGGAGAGATGCAAATCACCAACTTCAGGTAAAGATGCCTTCATTCTTTCTGCATTGTAAGACTTTACTGGTAAAACAAAACGTATTGAGATTGTGGATTGATGGTCGTTGTATGATGAGTTGATTGACAGACCCTTAAGGGTACAGTTTACCCAAAAATGAAGCGTCTGTCATAATTTACTCACTCTTCTGTCATTCCAAACATGTATTTAAGGAGGTGGAACAAAAATCTTTTCTTTTTCATAAATCACCACCCACTTTCATTTTGTGCTACGAAGCACCAAAAAGTGAAAATATAATAATACAGTTGAAGTCAAAAGTTTACATACACTTTGCAGAATCTGCAAAATGTTCATTATTTTACCAAAATAAGAGGGATCATACAAATTGCATGTTATTTTTTTATTAATACTGACCTGGATAAGATATTTCAAATAAAAGATGTTTACATATAGTCCACAATAGAAAATAATAGTTGAATTTATAAAAATTACTCCGTTCAAAAGTTTACATACATTTGAACCGTTTCTAGCAATGACTATGATTTTGAGATCCATCTTTTCACACAGAGGACAACTGATGGACTTATATGCAACTATTACAGAAGGTTCAAATGCTCACTGATGCTTCAGAAGGAAACACAATGCATTAAGAGCCGGGGGGTGAAAACTTTTGAACAGAATGAAAATGTGTACATTTTTCTTACTTTGCCAAAATATCATATTTTTTCATTTAGTACTTCAGTACTACCCTTCAGAAGCTACAGAAGATACTTACATGTTTCCCAGAAGACAAAATAAGTTAAATTTACCCTGAACTTCAACTTCAAAAAGTTTTCACCCCTGGCTTTTAAAGCATCGTTTTTCCTTCTGGAGCATCAGTGAGCATTTGAACCCTCTGTAATAGTTGCATATGAGTCCCTTGGTTGTCCTCGGCGTGAAAAGATGGATCTCAAAATCATACAGTCATTGTTGGAAAGGGTTCAAATACACAAAAATGCTGAAAAACCAAAGAATTTGTGGGACCTGAAGGATTTTCTTGAAGAACAGTGGGCAATTTTACTGTTCAGGACAAACAAGGGACTCATGAACAACTATCACTAAACAAAAAACAGGTAACAACACAGTATTATGAATCAACAGAATTTGAGTCATTTTTATAAATTCAACTATTATTTTCTCTTGTGGACGTCTTTTGTCAACGTCCTTTATGTGAAATATCTTATTCAGGTCAGTACTAAATAAAAAAATAACATGCATTTTGTATGATCCCTCTTATTTTGGTAAAATAATTAACATTTTGCAGATTATGCAAGGCATATGAAAACTTTTGACTTCAACTGTATGTCTGTATTTAAAGTATTCTGAAACTTGAAATATTTACTGTGTCATGTGGACAACTTTTATTGTGTTGCTTTGCAAATATAAATGACTAGCATTTGTGTTTAACAAAAAAGAATAAAACAATATTAGATCAACATGAGGGTGAGTTCATTATGACAGCACGTTAAACATGTATTTTAAGGTGCAATGCGTCATTTCTGCAGCACTAAACTGAACTAAAAGGCCCGTTGGCATGGTTTGAACAAACTTATAGTCGTGCCAAATCCATGCAATCCAATTGGTGACTTAGAAATTACACTCTGCAACTTAAAGACCGACATATTGACAAACGCTGCAATGCCAGAGCATTGGACGTGAAGCTCTATTATAGTTAAAAATTCTTTAGCGCAGCAAAAAATTAAAACAATTCTGCAAGCGTCGTCAGAATCCCAGTCAGGTGTGCTGACTAAGTACGTTTCATTTACAAGGAATTTGACTTTGATATGCAGATAGTCGCCAAAAGTTACATAAGACCCCATCGGCTGTGTCACATTATTATGCAGACTGTGTTGTTGCTATAGGCTCCGGTTCACCGTGCAATTCTGACGAAGACAGCAAACAAAAGTTCATTGACAAGGGTATGCTACATTATAAACACACCTTTTGGAAACAAGGCTTTTTTGTCCTAGGAAATCTTTTATTTTCTTTCATTGGTTCTATTCAACACATTTTCCAGTGAAGTCCAAAAGCAAGCGGATATCCAAGACTGTTGCCAGTGACTTTGGTACTGTATAATGTTCATATTACAGCAGTCTGGGTCTCTCAGTTTTCTGTGCTAATAGGCACTTGTGCACTAACCAAATGAACTAACCAAACAAATTAAAATGGGTTTGCTTAAGTCCGTAGTAAAGCTAGAGCTTTGTGTGTCTGTTGCTTGGTGGTTGAATGTGCCATTAAACGGTGGACCAGTGAGAACTTATTTGAGAGCTGTATTTAACACTTTAAAAGTAGTCAACTGTAGTGCATGTTACTTTCTAAAATGGATTGTAAACTGCACATGTTGATGTTTTTTTTTTTTAAGATTAAAACTTTTATTGTTATTTCAAAATTGTATTTCCTGTAGGAGTGCTTTTTTCTAACCTTTTTTAACATTACAGGCTTTCATTCTGCTCTGGTGCGTTTCAAGGGTAAAAATACACAGGACGAAAAAAATGATGTCAGACATTTAACATATTTCTGATTTTGATTCATGTTTTCACACAGATCTCTACTGAACATCTGAAATCATAGACAGGGCGATCACACACTTTTTTTTTTTTTTTTTTTAGAGAAAAATGAGGCTCCTGGTTTTCTGACTCTTGATCGGTGCTGGTTTCATTGTCACTAATCTTAATGCATTTTTCCGGGCATGATCGAGTTGCTTCTGATTATAACATACTAGATGAACAAACGTCTCTTTTAAAGGCTGCTGATGGGCTGCTCTTTGGCTTCGTTCTACGTCATGATCCTCCAGCTGATAATTTGTCTCAACCTGCTTATTTTTCCTCTTAAATCAGTTGATTAATACTTGTTTAACTTCTTATTTAACTTTAGTAACCATTATTTCCCAGATGAATGGCTTTGATTGTATGTTCAGAACAATGTTTTCTTTTTTCCAGCTAAAATATCCCGGAAAATTAACATGATTGCTGATCAGAAAGATGGTAAGCTTTTGTTCTCTCACTTTAGTTTCTAGGAGTAGCTGTGCATCTTTTGCAGGGGATCAGTTTCTTCCATGCTGACATAAACTGTGTGTTACTTTAATCAATCTACATAGACTACCAGAGTTTTTTTTATTTTTTGTAAAGAAGTCTCTTTTGCTCACCAAGTCTGCATTTATTTGATCCAAAATACAGCAAAAGCAGTACTATTGTGAAATATTTTTACTATTTAAAATAACTGCCTTTGATTTGAATATATTTTAAAATGTAATTTATTTCTGTGATCAAAGCAAATTTTTCAGCATCATTACTCCAGTCTTCAGTGTCACATGATCTTTCAGTAATCATTCTAATACGCTGATTTATTATTATCAATATTTAAAACAGTTGAGTACATTTTGAGTACATGATACTTTGATGAATAGTAAGATCCAAAGATCAGCATTTATCTGAATTAAAAAGCTTTTATAACATTATACACTATACCATTCAAAAACTTAAGTATTTTTTTTTTCATGGGGGGAAGAAATTATAGATTTGAATACTTTTATTTAACAGGGATGCTTTAAATTGATCAAAAGTGATGATAAAGACATTAATAATGTTACAAAAGATTTTTTTATTTCAAATAAATGCTGTTCTTCTGTACTTTCTATTCATCAAAAAAAAAACTGAAAAAATTCTACTCAGCGGTTATCAACATAATAATAATAATAAATGTTTTTGAGCAGCAAATCAGAATATTAGAATGATTTCTGAAGGATCATGTGACTGAAGTAATGATGCTAAAAATTCAGCTTTGAAATCACAGAAATAAATTACATTTTAAAATATATTCAAATAGAAAACAGTTATTTTAAATAGTAAAAATATTTCAAAATTTTACAGTTTTTGCTGTACTTTGGATATATGCAGTCTTGGTGAGCAGAAGAGGATTCTTCAAAAAAAAAAAAAAAAAAAAACATCAGAAACTTTTGACTGGTAGTGTAGATTATTGACATAAAGTCTGGTCCAGTAAAGGTCTGAAAAATAATCAGTCACAGTTGGCTTTTTTTTAAGCAGAGTTTGAATAAAATATATATATTTTTTTGCATGCAACAAATAACTTTAAATCATGCTTCCAGGATATCATGCGCTACCGTTCTTCATGTGGCATAGAATATAGACTGGCATGCATGAATGGAAAAGTGTACAAATGTTTCAGGTGGAATATATACATATTAGCTGGATAGTTATAACCTATACTATTCTGCATATAGAAAAGATGTTACAGCGTCACTGCTCTCTCCATGATAAGAAGAGTTCAGTAATTGAAATGAAGAAGCGGCGTGCAGTGTCTTTCCGTGAGACCTCATTCTGTGACCCCAGTGAGTGGCCTTATTTTAGGCTGACCTGACCTGAACTGGTTCATACTAACTCTCACTGGAGCCTGCCGTGTGGGCTTTGCCTGTTGTCTTGATTGATGGTGTCCAATTTTGGTTTTGCTGAAACTGAAACATTCTCTCACCTTTTTTTCCGCAGTCTGATTTCAAGCAGATTAAAGTTTGATATTATTAGTGCAATACAGAAACGTTCATATATGGCATATAACATGGGTCATATTTCACCCCAAAATATTATTTTATTTTTAAGTTTTATGCAGTCTTTATGCAGATAATAGTTAATTTTTCCTTTAATTTTGAAGTGAAACATGAGCCAGACATGTCAGTTTTGGTGAGACTCATTGCTTTGCTTTTACAATTTGCATTTATACTAAAATTAGTGTTACAGGTTTGCCAGAAAGATATCTGAATGCATCTTTGTCTCTGAGTGTGAAATAACACAGCATAACAATGTACTGGTGACTGCGAGCTTTGTTCATATTTAATAGAAATGTTTTTGGGTGATTTCCTGGCAAACTTTTTTGTGTGCAGTTGCTGTGTTTCTTACACATCACATGTAATATAAAATTTGTATTAATGCAATGCATTTAATAAGAATATATCACCAGTATATTAACTTCTTAATGGTTTGCCTTTTGATCCTTTGATTTCAGGTATCCTGAGGTGGTTCAGATTTGATTTTGCTTTAAAAAGGTCATGCTAATTGTCTTTATATTGTTGTCTTTTTGTCCCTGATGGGTCACCGTGTCCTCAGACGCCAGGGACAACTCGTTCAGCCGCTCACGCAGCTCCAGTGTGACCAGCATTGACAGAGAGTCACGTGAGGTCATTTCCTCCTTCTACTTTTGTGACTCCCTGTCCAAGAAGAGTGAGACTGTGGCAGTGCCCAGCCTGTGGGTGGGCACCTCATTGGGCAGCATGCTGGCCATCGCCCTCACTGTGCCCTCCACACCAGAGCAGAGGATGCAGCAGCCTGTGGGCGTCTCTTTCTGTGGTAAGACTTGCTTTACATCTGCATGTAAAAATGCATGGGAGTCATTAGTTATGTTTCCATCCACATATTTTGGGAGATTGCATAAAAAACGCTGGATGGAAATGCCAAGACACACATCTTAAAATGTGCATAAATAATGTATGCACTCCATTGAGGCAGATTTTTTCCACATAAACTACAATGGAAACACATTCAGCGAAAAAATTTCTAGATGTGCAATGAAAAACTTGCCTCAATAGATAACTTGGATAACAGCTAAATTAAGGCAAAAATCACTTTTCAAACCAAACTCGGTTAGTCAAAATTTGCATGATTACATTGAATGTGAGCAAAATATGTGTGAGGAACTCAATCGCAATCCTGCTGAAATTAATCACTTTCCCAGCAAGTGACAATTTTGTTCTCCTGAACACATGGTATAAAAATGGTGCTTTATTTGCAAATGATATATGCTTAATATTCCAGTTTTCGCACAAGTTACCTTCACAGCTTTAAATTTAATTTGAAACTTTGAATGGAAACAGCTGTTGATGGAAAAAGGCATACCTGTTGGTTTCACACCTGCATGCATTCAGAATACTCACGTAAAGCAAAAAATCTCACAAAATACAACCCAGCTCTTTATATAAGGTTGGATATATAAGGATATTGCAAATCTTAACTGTAAAGTTAGATAAGTACACTACCAGTCCAAAGTTTTTAAACAATAAGGTTTTTGTTGTTTTTTTTAAAGTCTTTTATGCTTACCAAGCCTGCATTTATTTGATCCAAAGTACAGCAAAAAACAGTAAAATTTCAAAATATTTTTACTATTTATAACAACTGCCTTCTATTTCAATATACTTTAAAATGTAATTTATTCCTGTGATTTCAGAGCTGAATTTTTTAGCATCATTACTCCAGTCACGTGATCCTTCAGAAATCATTTTAATATTCTGATTTGTTGCTCAAAAAATGTATTATTATTATTATTATTATTATTATTATTATTATTAATGTTAAAAACAGGCAGGTAGAAGTTTGTCAAGTTTCTTTGATGAATAGAAAGTTCAGAAGAACAGCATTTATCTGAAATAGAAATCTTCTGTAACATTATACATGTCTTAATCATCACTTTTGATCAATTTAAAGCATCCTTGCTAAATAAAAAATATTGATTTCAATCATTTCTTTCCCCCAAAAAATATACTGACTCCTAGCTTTTGAATGGTATAGTGTATAATGTTACAAAAGCTTTTTTTATTACAGATAAATGCTGATCTTTGGATCTTTCTATTCATCATAAGAATCAAGTAATGATGCTGAAAATTTAGCTTTGATCACAGGAATAAATTACATTTTAAAAATATATTAAAATAGAAAGCAATTATTTTAAATAGTAAAAATATTTCACAATATTACTGCTTTTCCTGTATTTTGAATCGAATAAATGCCAGCTTGGTGAGCAGAAGAGATTTCTTTAAAAAGCTTTAAAAATCGTACTGTTCTTTTGACTAGTAGTGTATGTCCTACTTTGTACGAATACATATTGTACACTCATGTAGGGCAATACACTAGCTAACAAACCTCAACTGCTTAATTGCTTGTATCATCGCAGAATGTAGCTATATTATCGCCCAGCTTTAATCTGATAAATGCAACCGAAGATATTAAGATATAGACTTGAAGCTGAACAATGTGTTTTATACAAATGCATTTAACTTGACGTCCTGTCATCACAGGTCCAGTAGTGCGCTTGAAGGGAGCCATTTTGCGCATGGCCCAGCTGGATGCCACCGGGACCCTTCTGCCCCACGTTTACGAGTCCTGGTATGAGCCCAACGCCCCTGAGGAGGAGAGAGAACGGCCACGGAGACGCCGGCCTACCTCCCCTCCTTCTTCTCAGGAGAACGCGGACTGTCAGTACGCTGTGGTCTGCTCAGAGAAACAGGCTAAGGTGGTGGCTATGCCTTCTCAAAACTGCGTCTATGAACACAACATTACAGAGACCTCCTTCGTACTAAGAGCCGACGTGGTGACGATGACCACGGGGCTCAGCATCGCTTGTTTCTGTGCCAATGGGCATATCATGACCCTGAGGTAACATGATTAACCTGATATTCAAAGCCACTGAATATTTTGCGTTTTGACTCAAAAGTCTGCAAATCATCTGTTTTCAGTTTGCCAAGCTTGCGGCCACTGCTGGATGTAAACTACCTTCCCCTGACGGACATGAGGATAGCCAGAACTTTCTGTTTCTCAAATCAAGGCCAAGCCCTGTACCTCACATCGTCCACTGAGATCCAAAGAATCACTTATAGCCAGGAAACCTGCGATAACCTGCAGGTCAGACTGTGCACATTATGTTTTATCATACCTGCAAACTTGTTGCACTTGGTGAAATTTGCCATGAAATATTGTGACATTTAATCTGACGTGCTCATTTTTGCAGGAGATGCTTGGAGAGCTGTTTACTCCAGTGGAGACACCAGAGGCTCCAAACCGAGGCTTCTTCAAGGGCTTATTCGGAGGCGGGGCCCAGTCCTTGGACAGAGAGGACCTGTGTAAGTGCTACCTCAAAACACAATCAGTTTTTCTTAAATTACTTAATTACTAGAAGTGATAAAAAAAAAATTGTTTTGCATTTTGTCTGATAGCTATACTGTATACTGTGTTTTCAGTCAGTCAAACTTTTCAAATGTTTAATATCAAAACAATGTACATTGCTCTTACAAATAAAGGTTTTCAAAGCAATACCATAGAAGGACTATTTTGGGTTCTGCAAAGAACCTTTTAGTAAAAAGTTCTTAAAAGAACCCTTTTTTAAGTGTGAAAAACATTTGAACAGGGTTCGTACAAGGTGCTTAAAGTGCTTGAAATACTTTTTGAAATTTAGGGCCTGGAAAATTGCAATATTACTTGAAAAGTGCTTGAATTATTGAAAGACAATGTATCTATGAAAGAATTTTTTATATATCTTTAATATCTTTTGATGCAAAATTCACGCAATTCAAAAAAAAAAAAACTTTTTTTTTGCTTATTTTAGTAAGTAAAACTAGTACAAAAACTAAAAAAAAAAAAAAATAATTACTGATTTAAGCCAGTAGTAGTACAGACAATGTCGTGTAAACATGGTTGAAGACACGAAAAGAGGAACAGATGAACCAAATCAACTGAGTGAGTCATTTACGCTGGAACCGTTCCGATTGATTTTTGTGATGACTTGTGACTTCTATCATTCATTTCAAGTGATTCACTAGCAAAAAAACAGATCAAATTAAAAGAGCCAGTTAGTTTTGAATTTCGACATTTCTTGTAATGATTTTAAAAAGCATGTAGTGATTGGTGAAACTGAGTTTTCTATAACTCCAAATGAGTGAAACTATTGCGTCACAGAATGATTCACTGTTTCGAAGCGCTCCAGTTGGATTGTGTATCACAAATCATTTGATTCAAATCGGAATTTCAGATCGCGTATCATGATTAATTTGATTTAGATCGGGACTTTGCATATCACAAATCATTTGATTCAGATCGGAACTTCGGAGCAGGTTAGCAAATCTTTTGCTTCACACTGGAACTTTGGAGCACAGATGACAAATCATTTGATTTAGATCAGAACTTCAGAGCGGGTTTGTGAATCATTTGATTCAGATTGAGACTTTGGTGCAGGTTCGCAAATCATTTGATTCAGTTAGGGACTAGAGCACGTATAACAAATCATTTGTTTCCAATCAGGATTTCCGAGTGGTTCCACAAATCTTTTTTGGGGGGATTTTTTTATTTTTTTATTAAACAGTAGAAAACATCAAAACATTAAGGCAGTACAGTTAAAAATAACAAAGAAAAAAGAAAAAGAAAGTATACACAAATAAAAATCCCTTAAGAAAATTACCTGTGGTTTTAATTTGAAATAGAAGACATTGTTTGATAAGTGAGATCTCTGACTGAAGTCTTTGAAAATCAAGAAAGTAGTGCTTGAAAAGTCCTTGAATGTCCTGGAATTTTATTTTACAGTATCTGTACAAACCCTGTTTAAATATTCTAAAGAACCTTTTCTCCAATATAAAGAATGTTTTGTGGAATATGAAGAACCTTTATTTTTAAGTGTGGTTTAGAGTAGAACAATATAATAAATATTCCGAAAACATGTAATCAAAAACAGGTCATATTTCAACCCTAAAATCTAATTAAATCTTTTTGTGAAATCTTACATTTTTCAACAGCCATAATAAACAGCCAGACAAACAAAATATGAGATGCAAAAGAAATGTTAAATCCCTCATGTTTGTTCTCACCTACAGTCGGAGAGGTGTCTGCTGGTAAGGCTTCACGCAGTCTGGCGCAGCACATCCCGGGTCCAGGTGGTATGGAGGGCATGAAGGGTGCCGCGTCCGGTGTGGTGGGAGAGTTGGCAAGGGCGAGGATAGCTCTGGACGAGAGAGGACAGAAACTAGGCGAGCTGGAGGAGAGGACAGCAGCCATGATGGCCAGCGCAGACTCCTTCTCTAAACACGCGCATGATGTGAGATGATCACTTGCAAATCACAATGACTGCTGATTTTTAGTGTGACACACAGGCTGTTTCAAAACTTTGTGAGCACATTTCAGTCTTTTCTCAGTCTCACATTTCAGATTCTTCGATCACAGAATTTAATGCAATCACTCACTGCAAACAGTGACTTTCTTACTCAGTATTTTTGTCTTTTTTCCAGTTTAAATATCAGCTTTCTTTTATATTGTATTTTAAAAAACAGTGTCTTTTCAACCCGTTCGCTTTCAAAAAGGTTCAAGAGAGTCGCGGCTGCTTAAGCGATCCATGAAATCATTTATTACATTTAAAATGTACAGTATATAATCAGTGCAGCGTTTGTACAAGGTGATTAAAGTACTTGAAGTACTTGAAATTTAAGTAAATTTAAGGCCTGGAAAACCCTTGAAATTAACAATATTCCTGAAGAGGAATTTGAAAAGTGCTTGAATTATCAAGTGTTTCATTTTTTTATTTTTTTTTTTATTTTTTTTTTTTAAAGCATGCATCTTTTCAAAAATATAATACCTAATTTTGCTTATTTCAGTTGATGTCTGTTGATGATTTCGAAACTCCGAATCAGTTAAACCATTGCGTCACAAGATGATTCACTATTTTGAAGCGCTCCAATTGGATCGCATATCGTAAATCATCAGAACTTTGCAAATCATTTGATTCATATCGAGATTTTGGAGCGCGTATCACAAATCATTTTATTTAGATCGGAACAGGTTTGTGAATGATTTTGGAAATTGAATGATTCAAAACAAATGATTTGCGTTATTTGATTTGAGGTCCTGATTTAAATCAAATGATTTGTGATACATGAAGTTCACAGATTGCGAATCATTTGATTTAGTTCAAGACTTCGAAACACGTATTGTGAATAATTTGTTTCAGATAAGGATTTCAGAGAGGTTTCGCAATGTTTTTATTGATCTATTTATCTTTTTTTGAATTTTGAAGTGATTTTTGAAGTGAGATCTCTCATTGAAGTCCCTGAAAATCAAAAAATTAGTGCTTGAAAAGTCCTTGAAAGTCCTAAAATTTTAATTTTTTTTAAATTTTAATTTTAACAGTATCTGTACGAACACTGTCAAGTGTCAAGTGTCACTGATTAAATTACTAGGTGCACTACTGAATATTTACTGGTAATATTGAATATTGTAATTGCGTGCTTACTGTCACTAACACTAATTGCATTAGTAAATAATATTTTTCTTTAATAATATATATATATATATATATGTAACTTTTTTTTTCATTGCAAAAACTGCAGGAAATGCCACAAATATTGTTGCAATTTTTGAGAAAGCTTTATAAAATTCAGTCATTTTACACCACAAAAATCCTGTGAAATCCTGGTGAGAATCAGGAATTTTTGTTGGTATTGATGTCCAAATATGCTGTTTAGGTTTTGAGATGCAGCCGTATTCTTTGTCAAATAATGATATTTGTGTTAGCTAATGTGTTTCACACAAAGTAAACCATCTGTCTGTCTCCGACAGATAATGCTGAAATACAAGGACAAGAAATGGTACCAGCTCTGAGGTCCCTGCAGGGAGTCAGCGGACCTTCCTATGAAGACAGCAGATCCATCATCTCTCCTCCGTTTCTTCCTTCTCTTCCTGTATCTTTCTCTCTCTGTGATGTCCAGAGACTGCCACTCGCGCTCAGCACAACGTCACGCGGCATTACCTCGAGCTGAGGAGCTGCGGAAAGACAGAGGAGACAGGAGGGGAAGGAACGGGACAGGCGAAACGCATCAGGACGGGGTTTCCTTCCCTTCGCGGTGGCAGTTGAGTTTCCTCTCCTGAAAACAAAGCCGTGGATCTTGTCTTGGGAGAGGAGGCCCATCACCGGTGCTGCCCCCCTGTCTTGTACCTTCATCCGCCACGCTGTCATTTTCACTGCCATTCTATCTGCAAAGAAACTACGGAAAGAAAAGAAATGGGTCAGAGGGACAAAGAGCTGACAGAAGAAGGTCTAACGTCTGCAGCGTTGCCAAGCTTAATGCTTCTGATAATCTGTCACTAGAGCAAGAGTAGCTCGCATGTCTAGTGATTTAATTTAGGAAATTAGTGCTTTTTCTTGTTTTTGGATTTGGGGTGAATCTCATCCAAGTAATATTTCACCCAAAAAATCAATATTTTGCATAAGGAAAGCCTATTTTTAGAACACAGGCGTGTTCATTAAGCAAAATATTACATTAGTTTTGATTTTAGGTTGAAGCATGACTCGATTCAATGAGATTCACCCAGTTATCATGTTAGCTGTGGAAAAGGCCAGATTGTCTTACACAAGGTGTGATGAAGTACCATTTAATTTCACCTCTAAAGGGCTGGAAGTTGCTGTATTTACCACATATCATGTGATTATTTTGCCATATGAAATTGCAGACGGGCCTAGGCAGATCTGATCATGCACCATTTTGTTGTACTTTCGTCTATAGGACGTATTGGTTTACACTGATCAGGTCTCAAAAGAGCTTTTAGGCAAGAGCTCTGACTTTGATGTACACTATACTGCGTGTTGACACTGGATAAAGATGTTCATTTTAAAGATATATATATATATATATATATATATATATATATATATATATATATATATATATATATATATATAAAAAGATGTAAGGAACGCATAGGTGAATTTCACAAAAGCATGTCTGGTTCATATTTCACACCAAAATAAAAAAATATATATACAAAAATAGCATATAAACCATTGCATTTTTTTTTCGCATTATGCTTAGTAAACAATACTGTAATACAATGTTTTTTTCATTTAAATCTGCAAAAATTAAAGACAGTACAAATGCAACCATAATATATAAATAGTTAATTTTGATAAATATAGATTTGTTTGCATTACAGAATAAAAATGTGCCTAATTATCACAGTGCAAAAAATAAGTTTACATTTCTGTAAACAAACTAATTTCTCAGATTTTTGGGGAGTGAAATATGACCCAGACGTGTTCTTAAAAAGGTTTCACCTGGGTGAATAACTGCTGATCATTTGCTGGTTATATACAAACGGAGATCTGGAGCGTGTAAATTATTTTTGCTCTGCAGGAGCAGGTTATTTTTATCGGGAAGGAGCGCGAGTGAGAGTTGGGAAGTGTGAGGCATGATCTTGATTATGTGCCTTGTGATGATTGACACGTCAGAAACCCATCCGCTCTCCGGATACGAGGGACACTGGTGGATTGTGCCGAGAGTACTGATTCTTCATATGCAAAACAGGTTCCTCCTCCTTATTTCCCACGATGCAACCGCTCCTGGACGAGGAAATCTCTAAGGCTTATGCGAGACTCAGTACCGGGCGACTTCCTCATCTGAAGTACATGACGAATGGATTTCTCTGTGTGTATTTTCTAAGAAGCCTTTTGGGATGGACTAATGCATGAGTTTGTCATCCTCACAGAGAGGTGAATATATCTATCTCTGTGTTTGTTGCTGCAGTGGAGGTGACCACTAAATGTTCAATGCAACTCCATACTCTCGATCAGCAGCCCTCGGATGTGTCGTCCGCAGGGCGTTACCTTCTGCCTTTGCTTTGCGACCCATGAATATATGCTAACCTCGACTTGTGTGCGTATATGTGTGTTCGTGAACATACATGTATGCAACAATATGTGTATGCTCACGTTTATATAAACTAAAGATACAATATATTTGAAAGCAGATGTTGAGATGTTTTCTTTAAGTGTGTTTTCTTATTTATGAGGTGCAAGAAATTGCTGCTATTTGTGTTTAGAAGCATCTGTCAAACCTGTTGACGCTTGTTATTTTCCTATCAGGCATATGAATGGATTAATTCACCCAAGAATTGGAATTTGTTGATAATGTACTCACCTAAGGCCATCCAAGATGTCTTTGTTTGACTGAACAGATTTGAGAAATATTGCGTCACTCGCTCACCAGCGGATCCTCTGCAGTGAATGGGTGCCGTCAGAATGAGAGTCCGAACAGCTGATTAAAAACATCGCAATAATCCACAAGTAATCCACCCCACTCCATTCCTTCAGTTAACATCTTGAGAAGACAAAAGAAACAAACCCATCACATATTTTTGGTTAAAATACGAGTCCATAATCCATAATAACACTTCCTCCAGTGAAAAAGTGGCCTGGTCTGAATCAGGAGAGAAATCTGCACAGATCAAGCACCGTTTACAAGTCAAAACAGCTCAAAAATGTGTCTGGATTTTGATGTGAGAAACAACATTAGATGAACATTTTAACTTGAGGAAGCGTTTTTAGGGATTATTAATTCGTATTTTAGCCAGATGCAACGGTTTGAAGTTAAAAACATCTTAATGATGGATTTGCTTGATACAAACATGCTGCTTTTGGTTTCTTAAGATGTTAATTTATGGACTGGAGTAGTGTGGATTACTTGTGGATTACTGTGATGTTTTTATCAGATGTTTGGACTCTTATTCTGACGGCACCCATTCAGTTAATGTCTTGTGAAATGAAAAGCTGCACGTTTGTAAGAAACAAATCCATCTCAAACTGTCTCTTCTGACCAAATTATGAGTCCATAATCTATAATAACACTCCACTAACATAAAAATCCACTAACATATTTGTTTAGAGCTGTTTTGGCTTGTAAACATTGTTTGATCTGTGCATATTTCCCTCCTGATTCAGACAAGGAGAAAACAATATAATAGACATAGGACTGTATTTTATCCAGAAGCAAAATTTCAAGGTTAAAAACATTTTAAAGATGTGTTTTTGATTCACAAGATGTTAATTGATAGACTGTAGTGGTGTGGCTTGCTTGTGGATTATTGTGATGTTTTCATTAGCTGTTTGGACTCTCGTTCTGACGGCACCCATTCATATCCAATGGCAAGCAAGTGATGTAATGCTACATTTCTCCAAATCTGATGTAGAAACAAACTCATCTACATCTAGGATGGCCTGAAGGTGGCTACATTTAAGCAATTTTTCATTTTTGGGTAAACTATTCCATGAAGGCTTTTCTGTTTGTTTTTTTGTTCGTCACATTGCTGCCAAATGTTGTAAATATGAATCTTTCTGAAGACAAACTTGAGAGTGCTGACGCAGTCAAAGTTACTGAGGATGGTGGCCATGATCTGACTAGACTCCAAAGAGTTGCTTTGCTGTGAAAGTTGGTCTCACTGAGAGGATGTTCCTTATAATTTAAAACTAAGTGTCATGCCATCTCCACATAGATATAGATATAGATAGATACTCCTTCTCTACTCCTTCTGTTGCCATGGTGTTTGTGTAAATATCTACCAAAATTGCAATTTTCAATGTTGACCAACTGAAAATGTAATCTAGCTTCTCTGCTTCATATATTTTTCTTTTCTATGAGCAGTTGTGTGGTTTTGCACTATATATGTTTTATATTAATGACATCTTATTAATATTTTTGTAGTTGGCATTGCTCTTTCTTTTGGACATTTTGTTTCTTTAAGAAGGACCAAAATTAGATGCTATGTGGCTCACACTCTCAGATTTGTCCTCATTGCCAGTTTAATGATATTCTAATATATTTATACATTTGAAATATATATAAATATAGAAATATATATAATTTACTTTTAATTTACAAATGAATACTTTTATTCTATTGTTTGAAATGAAAGAGCGCATTTTAAGATATAAATTGGTTATGTATATATTCTCATTGAATCAAACATGAAACCTTTTCTGGTGAGCCATCTGCTTGGTTGTCTGTCGAAGAGGGAAAGACGACCTGAAGAGTCTCTGAAATCACTTGGCCATCTCTGTGTACTGTTCGTCCTCTGATTTCTCTTGCACAAAAGGCAGCATGATATCGTGTTTACAAACTTGAAACATCCATCTACATTATATTTTGCCTTTTTTTCTTTAGTCCTGCTAGTGAGATGTTTGTAAAGGAACAAATCACAAGTATTTACTCTTTATTGTTGTTGATTATGAAGGCGAGATTTTTTTTTCTTTCTGATAGTATACTCACAGCATTGTTATTTGAGTTTCCCTGAGCATCATCGCTGTACTCCAGAAAAAAAATACTGTCCTGAAAAGGGTCAGTTTTGGGGATGGTTCTCCGTGGGGTTGCAGGTTTTCTCATCACAGCCGACTTATTGTACAGTTTTATTATTCAGACTTTCACATGAATGTTTGTCTTAATCTGCTGCCACCCAACAGTTTAGGAAACATGTTTATAGACATAACTGTGCAATGGAAAATAAATGTAACAGAAAGATTTATTTACAGCCGTTTTGATTCCACACTTCATTTTGCATACTTTGGCCACTAGATGCCACAGTTTTACAACTTGAACTCTGAATTTGAAAGAAATAGTAACCTTAGAAAAAAGAAAGAAATAGTAACCACATCTGTTTTACCATTTTAAAATAAATATAAATATAAAAACATAAGCATAATCTGAATAGAAACCATATATATGCATTTATGAATATGTTTCTGCAGTACACATAATACAGGGTTCATACAAAGTGCTTTAAAGACAGAAAAAACCTTGAAAATAGCAATATCCCTTAAGAGGTATTTGAAAAGTGCTTGAATTATTGAAAGACGATGTATCTATGAAATAAGTGTGCATTTTTTTTTCAATAAGCACACAAAATTACCACTGCAGGCCACTTTTAATTTATGTAGCCCCATCCCTTTTTAGTGCTGCTTTAAACATTATAATGCTCATGATAACTTTCAAATATTTATTACAATATATACTAATAAATTGAACATTCACTTAAATGGTATGAGATGACTGGATGCTTTCAACTGATTTCTTATGGAACTGTCACCAACTGAACTGCAGTGCTCAAACTATTTCAAATATAGTGAATTAAACTACAAAATCGTTTCCATCTAACATGTATTTTGAGGTGCAACTCGTCATATTAATATTAATAATTTCAGTTGATGTCATAAAACTAGCGAGCTAAGCCATAGCAGTACTGACAGTGTCGTGTTAAACTCGTCACTTCGTGACTTCGATCATTCAGGTAAAGCGATTCATTAGCAAAAAAAAAAAAAAAAAACAGATCAGATTAAAAAGCCATTTATTTTCAAATTTCGACATCGCTTGTAATGATTTTAAAAAGCACATATAGTGATGGATGAAACGGAGCTTTTAGAAACTCCGAATCAGCTCATTGCGTCGCAAAATGATTCACTGTTTCGAAGCGCTCCAATCGGATCGTGAATCATTTGATTCAGATCGGGACTTCAAATCGCGTATCGCGAATCATTTATTTCAGTGTGCATACTATCCATGCTAAATTCTGTGTGATAGTAGTAATTTTCAATACTCTTTAGGGCAGATAGTGTGGATAGTATGCACACTAGGACGCAGGGTGGGACTTCAAATCGCGTATCGCGAATCATTTGATTCAGATCGGGACTTAAAATCGCGAATCGCGAATCAGACTTAGGAGCGGGGTCGCGAACCATTTGATTCAGACTGGGAATTCGGAGCGGGTTCGCGAATCATTGATTCAGATCGGGAATTCGTAGCGGGTTCGTGAATATTTTGAGTAAAAATAGAGGCTTCAGAACGCGGATCGCGAATCATTTGATTCAGATCGGGAATTCGTAGCGGGTTTGTGAATATTTTGAGTAAAAATAGAGACTTCAGAACACAGATCGCGAATCTTTTGATTCAGATAGGAGCTTCGCAGCGTGGATCGCGAATTCAGATTGGGATTTCGGTGCGGGTTCGCGAAAAGAGGACACTTAGAGGACACATAGGATGAATATAGTGATAGCTTACAGCTTTTTTAGGATAAACAGAGCTTTCAAACAGAGGATGTACAGATGTTTTGGAATTTCATTTTACAGTATCTGTACGAATCCTGCAATATGTATTTTAATAGAAGCCTAATCAAAGCAAAGAGGTGTCACAGTTGCTTTAAAGCTAATGTGTAGCAATAAATAATCGATTTAACAATTTAATTAGTTTCTTTAATTACATAATAATTATATAATATATATGCAGCATTTCCGTTTTTTTACCTTATCTGAATAGAAACTAGAAACATCACGTTTATAAAAAATAATTAAAAACAAGCTAAAATAAATGTTATAGGTGCTTAAGATGTCTAATCAAAACAAACAAGTTTCAGAAATCATTTAAAGCTAACGTTAAATATTGATAAATATCATTAATTTAACAATTTATGTAATGCTAGTTATGCTAATTCTCTTTACAAATTATTACCATAACCCTTATTTTTATTTATCAGAGTAAAAACTTACCATTTATAGACAGTAGAATTTGCGTATAAATTGCAGCTAAAACTGACAAAAATTCTGCCTGTGTATTTTAAATATTAGGTTATTTGGGCGATTGATAATGTGTTACAAATATAAAAGCAGTATTAATAAATCATTAAAAAGTACTTTATTTATTTATTGTCAGCCATTAGAAAACACTTATTAAACTTTCACCTGTGTGGAAATGCCTGCACTCAAATAGCGCTGCAGCTCCTCATACGGCCTGCAGGGGGCAAAATCAAACAGCAGCTTCAAAACGCGCATCAGAATGAAGGGGAGGGAAACTTCAATTTGGCGTCTGGCGCTCCGTGGAATTACTTAGACCCGTTCAGTCTGTCTGGTTCGCAGCACAACAGAAGCTGCATCTTCTTTGTTTTCCTTTCCCCTGTTTATTTAAGGATCTGATCAATGGAAAATAAATCGACATGCGGAAGAAAGCGACTCAATGACACTGGATACAAACGGCGTCTCGTCCAGTGACAATCCGATGCTGTGAGGAATAAAGTGGATCTGCTGAGAGGAAACGAGCGTCGGTCATGAACTTGCGAGCTGTGAGACTGGATATGTGACGAAAGATACACTTTTACGAAGGGATTTTAATATCCTAAACCTTGTATCATTTCATATTTGATATGACACCGCAGGTTAGCAAGGTACTGAGGTAAATATGATGCACTTGAAACTTTGTTTACATGAATTCCTTGCACTGAAACCAAATTTTATTTGAAATTTAGTATTTCTTCATTTGTTTAGTCGTGTAACACTCGTTTTTGCCTTTTATTAGTGAAATCACCACTGGAATGTTTTGTTTACTGATGAACTGCCAGTGTTGATATTTTTAGCACTGAAGATGGGAAGAATGTACTTGGGAATGGACTTTGGGAATGTCCAGTAATTTGGGAATGATGAACAACGGACCCACTATTGTCTACGAGTGGCTGAAAACCCTCCAGCTGTGTCAGTATGTGGAGTCATTTGTTGATAATGGATATGATGACCTGGAGGTGTGCAAACAGATAGGAAACCCTGACCTGGATGCCATCGGTGTCTTCACTCCGCATCACCGGGAAAAGGTCCTCCGGGCCGTGGAGAGACTCCGAGATGAAGACAGGAAGGTGGCACCGGGACTGTATTTCACCCTTGAACCCCTTCCACATGGCACATGCCCTCAAATTACTGACTGCAAACAGAAATGCACCAAGTCCTGGGTCAGTTCTACTTGGGACAGGCCCAGGATTGGACTTTCCAGTGACATCAAAACACTAGAGAACCACAAGGAGCCGGTGGTGTATCCTAAACTCAAGCTGAAGATAATGATAAGGGATAAGCTGGTGAAGGATGGAATTGACCTGAGCAAAATGCCCTACTCGTATAAAGTGAGTACTAACCTTTACGTCATTATTGCTCCTGTCACATCACCTGAAAATGTTTGCACTGTCTCGCAGAGATATTGACATTTTATTCCTGCTTTCAAAGGTTACCCGTTGGCTTGAAATTTACCCACCTGGTGTGTGTGTGTTTAGTCTCGTTTTTGGAGTAATAAACATCCAAGAAAGGTTGTGTCTGCAAAATGTCGCTTGTAAATGTCATCTGTTATTATGTTTACTTGTGCACTGGTGGTCGATCAGTATGGGGTTTTCTTTTAATGGCCAATCGCACTCAGAACATTCAAGATGTGGATGAGTTTGTTTCTTTAGATTTGGAAAAACGTAGCATCATTTGCTCACCAGTGGATCCTCTGTAGTGAATGGGTGCCGTCAGAATGAGAATCCAAACATCTGAAAAAACTCCAGTCTTGTAAAGTGAAAAGCTGGATGTTTGTAATCCATGCTTTTTTAACCATTGCTCCATGTTGTGGCATGCCTGATGCTTTCCAAGTCAGTTGATTTTATCCGGCCTGAGACGTTGAAGTATTAGACAACCTTAATTGAAGTCGTTATTCATTAGTGCACTCTGGGGCTTTGAGAGCAGGCGAGTCTCAGCTCTAATCGATAACCCAGAGAACAAGAACTGTAATGCATTAACTACACTGAATGCTATTAATAGAGTGATTTACTGTATGGTTATTTCCAGTGAGCATCATTCAAAGCTCAAGAGCTTTTAAATAATAGGCAGGCTAATGCAATGCATGCTTGCCTTTGTCCTATTTTGCATGATCAGATTCAGTTTTGGAAGTATGCATGTGATGTTTTGGACCCTGAGAAGCGATTATCTCAGAACAAGTCTTTATATAATAGTTTAGTTTCAGTGATTCATTCAAATTAATTTATTGTGCAGTGACTGATTAAAGCATATGAAGCACAAACTACTGGTTTTATAGCAGCACATATAATGTTTTAACATTTCAAACATTCACAGTATACATTTGTCTTGTTTTCCAATAAAATATATGTCTGAATGTCATTAAAACAATATATTCTTTTGAAAAGTAATATTGCATATTAAAAATGTATCTTCAATTAACTTTTATTCTATTAGCCAATAGTTTTTTTCTTATTTTAGAAATAGTTCTACCACAATTTAGTGATGCTTATGCTTAAAACAATAAAAAAAATAATAAAATAAAAGAAATTAACTTGTGCATATAATGTTTGATCATTTCAGAAATTCACATATATTTTTACTTGTTTTCCAGTAAAAAATATCTGAACATCATTAAAACAAGTCATTAAAATTGCATATTAAAATGTCTTCTATTATTATTATTATTATTATTATTATTTTATTTTTTTACCCTATTAACACGTTTTTTCCCCTTATTTTACAGGTGATTCTAACACAATTTATTGATGTTTATGCTTATAACAATAAAATGCTTATTAAGGGTGAGAAAATTAAACTTTAAAATTAAAATTTTCTTTGAAAGCTAGTCTTTTTATTTCACACAACTGTTATGGTAATACAAATATATAAAAATATATGTCTGAATATCATTAAAACAATATATTCATTTAAAAAGTAAAATGTAATATTAAA
Source organism: Cirrhinus mrigala (assembly GCA_036247105.1). Taxonomy (NCBI): domain Eukaryota; kingdom Metazoa; phylum Chordata; class Actinopteri; order Cypriniformes; family Cyprinidae; genus Cirrhinus; species Cirrhinus mrigala. The sequence goes on along the minus strand of CM070023.1, from coordinate 10,051,064 downwards.
TTATATCTTCAGTAATTTTTTTATACATTATTAGCAAATATTTTTGTCTTATTTTAAAGATAATTCTACCACGAATTAGTAATGTTTAAGCTTAAAAAAAACAAACAAATAAAATTCTAAAACAAAAATTAAACTTGTGCATATAATGTTTGATCATTTCAGACATTCATATACATTTTTATATTTTTTTCCAGTAAATATATCTTGAATATTATTAAAACAAGTCATTAAAATTGCATATTAAAATGTCTTCTATTATTATTATTATTATTATTATTATTATTATTATTATTATTATTATTATTTTATTTTTTTACCCTATTAACACGTTTTTTCCCCTTATTTTACAGGTGATTCTAACACAATTTATTGATGTTTATGTTTGTAACAATAAAATGCTTATTAAGGGTGAGAAAATTAAACTTTAAAATTTAAATTTTCTTTGCATATTAAAATTTCTTCAATTATTATTTTTTATTTTTTACCCTGTTAGCAAGCATTTTCCCCCTTATTTTACAAGTAATTCTAACATTATTTGTATTTTTTTCCAGTAAAAATATATGAACATCATTAACTCAATTAATTAAAATTGCATATTAAAATGTATCCTCTTATTATTATTATTATTATTATTTACCTTATTAGCAAGGATTTTTTTTTCCTTATTTTACAGGTAATTCTAAGACAATTTATTGATGTCGATGCTTACAAAAAACAACCAAAAAAATAAAAATAAAAAACACAAAAAACAAATTAAGCGTGAGAAAAGTAAACTTATAGATATATTCTTTGAAAACTAGTCTTCACTGTGGTGATTTTCATTTTTTATTTTTTATTTTTTTAACTGAAAAATTACTAAAATGCTGATTAAGATTTTTTTGAGTTCCACATTATAAAAATGTATAGTTAAATGGAAGATAAATACATAAATTTATAATATATAAATGGATTCCCTCTCCATTTTTCTTTTTTTATTGCAATGCCTCTTTATGTCAGTGTAAAAATACTGATTAAGATTTTTTTTATTTTCTGCAGAATTTCTGCTGTAGAGTTCCATATTTTAAATATAAGCCACATTTATAGTTCAGTATGAAGGTTGCACATTTTTTTTATTAAATTGGGTCCCTCTCAGTTTTTTTTTTTTTTATTGTAATGCATATTTGTTTCTTTGGCATATCAGTATATGTAATTAAATACTTATATATATATAATATATATATATATATATATATATATATATATATATATAAAATTACATTTATAGTTCAATATAAAGGTAACAATAAAGATTAAAAAGTCCCTTTCCATCTTTTTTAAAGCATATTTCTTTCCTCCTAATATCAGTGTATATATAATAAATTCAGATTAAAATATTTTTTATAGTGTTTTTTCCTTAGATTTTCCACATTTTATATATAAATGACATTTATAGATAAATATAAAGGTTACACATTTTTAAATAAATTGAGTCCCCCTCCGTCTTTTATTGTAATGCATATTTTTTCCTCGCCATATCAGCGTATATAATAAACAGTCTTCATGAGCAGACAGGGACTCATTAAGCACCGCAGCGTTCAGCGGCGTATCCACCTGTAGCAGTGCGTCTCTCTAAGCGCTTGTCATGCCTCTGCGGTGAGCTGTCACTGGACTCCACCGCCGCTTTTGTTCTTGTCCGAGTCGTGTTTCCATTATGCCGTCTTATCAGCACATTTATCAGCGATGAGTCTCTGGTGACAGATGGCTTCATTGCGCTTTGAGCTTAGAGAGCCATTTAATGTCTCATGCCATGCCAAAGTCCTCATTATCATTACTGTCATTTGCATTTGTAAAGAGTGGCCCACTTTTAAAATGTTTTCACTTGCTTCCTTGGTTTCACGGTATGCGCACTACTGCCTCCCAAATTGTCTTGCAAATTGAGACGCATTTGTGCTGCAGCTAACAACGTAGTGCGCTTGGGCGAGCTTGATTTAAACATGTATTTGTGGTTTTCCAGGCCTATTCCAAAGTGTATCTCTGGACTGGGAGGAATTTAAACAGAAGAACTGCAGTTAACACCAAGTTTAGGGTTTAAAGGAGTAGTTGACCCCAAAATGATTTATTTGCCCTAGTGGTGAAAACCACTGTTATATTTCCTACAAAATAGAAGACAGTATACTTTGCCAAAGCTTTGAAATCTTATTCATGTCTACGTCAGATTTTAATACTGTATTGTGTCTTTAGTCCTCGTATTATAGTGGTGGCCAAAATTATTAGAATACTAGTATTTTCAACAGCTAAAAATGGTTTTAAGTCAGTTATTTCTATCTTTTGCTGTAGTGTGTCAGTAGGAAATATCAGTTTACCTTTCCAAGTATTCATTTTGCCATTCATTTTAATAATCCAGTGAGATTTTTGTTTTCACAAAGAGTCTGACAACAGCCAGCGCTCCACACAGATCTGATTTCATCATCATCCGGTCTGTCTGGAATGACATGAAGCAACAGAACAAACTGAGACAGACTAAATCAAGACTAAACCAAGATGCTTCAAGAAACTTACCTGCAAGTTACAGTTACAGTTACAGTTACAGTTAAAGGTTTTAGACACCCTTGTGTAAAATGCTGTAAAATGAGGATGCTTTGAAAAATAATGTCATAAATAGAATTAACTTCTATTAACTAAATTAAATCAACATTTAGTGTGACCATCCTTTGCATTTAAAGCAGCTTTTGCCCTAGGTGCACTTGCACATAGTTTTTTTTTTTTTAGGTAAAATTTCACTGGATTATTATAACTAATGGCAAAATGAATGTTTGGAAATGTAAACTAAACTTTCCTACTGACACACTACAGCAATAGATAGAAATAACTGACTTAAAACCATTTTTTAGCTGGTGAAAATACTAGCGTTCTAATAAACACCACTGTATGTTTCAATTCTGTGTATGATTTTTATGTTTGGGTCAAATTGACCCTAATTGGTTTCAATACAAATCACGAAAAATCACACTATGGAAAAAAAAGAAATAAAAATTAATTATTATTATTAATAAAAATGAATAATTCTCACTCATTATAACAAAAATAAACATAAGAACACATGATTTTTAAAACTGTTTACCAACTATTTTTTAAATGTATTTTTATATATATGAATATTATAAACTGCATTGTAGCTATTTTTGTTTTCATTTTTTTTTTTATTCATTAATTAAAGGGTCATTCTGTGTCAAATCAACCAAATTTCAGAAACTTCCCCAACTTAAATTTTTGATTACATGTTTATCTTTCTTCAGAAAGAAATCTGACATATAGTGATGAAGGCCAAAATATTAAATGTCATGGATGTATATTTACTGAGTAATCCACTATTTTGTTGAGGGGAGGTCAAAATTTCATGACTTTGAAAAGATCAGCATCATTGGTAGGTCTATTTGTAAAATCTGTTGACTTTGTGCCAATATATAGATCCCAGTATCTCTGGAACTGAACCATGTAGGGCCTTAAAGGTGACCTATTATGCCCATTTTTACAAGATGTAAAATAAGTCTCTAATGTCCCCAGAGTGTGTATGTGAAATTTTTGCTCAAAATACCCTGCAGATAAATTTTTATAGCTTGTTAAAATTGCCACTTTTGCCACTTTTTCAAAATGCACCATTTTTGTGTTTGTCCCTTTAAATGCAAATGAGCTGGTGTTCCTGGCCCCCTGTTCAGAAGAAAAAAAAAGTGAGTTTTTTTTTTTTCAGAGAAATATAATTTTCATTCTGAGTATGAACAACAAATGCAAACAGTGCAGCAAGTAGCGAAAACAATTGCACAAATGGTCTTTTGCAACAAATATTCAAACAAATGATTCACAAACTACACAAAATGTGTACGGAGTGCAACAGAAAAAAACAGGTGCAAATGGTCTTTATAAACTATATAAGAATAATTTACATAATATAACAGCCAAATGGATCGACCCCTGGCTATACTCCGCGTTTTACCAGGACAGCGCATAGCCACTTGAAAACATACATTCCAGTGCTTTATCCGATATGTACTGCTGTTTCATCCTTGTTTTTGGTTTGTTTTATGTCAAAGTGCTCTGTTGTGTGTTTTTCTGTGCTTTTTCAGAGAGTGCTGTCATGCAAATGTGTTATTTTGTGTTTGTTTTCATGCACGCACAACATATTTTACTTTCACTTTGAGTTTGTTCAAATTTCCAAAGAAATTGGTGTCCAGAAGTTCAAAACCTATGTTTATTGGTTGAATAAATGACAGTTTGAACCAATCTGGGCACGGGGCAGGGACTAAGCATCAACCATCATTCCCGAACGAAATGCATTAGTTTCTTCTGATGAATTTCAATTTTCAAAATTTCAATTTCAAATTTATTTGTATAGCGCTTTTCACGATAAATATCGTTGCAAAGCAACTTTACACCAAATTGACATTTTTACAATATATGTAGTAGTAGCTTGATGTACATATGGCAGAGATGTGTGGTAAAGATCAATTAATGACGTAATCAAACAGACAAAGAACATTATAAATTAGTAGCAGAATTCGGTAGTGCTGTATGTTGTTTCAGGGTTGGTATCATCTGAAGTCCTCTGTGGGGTTGGCATCATCTCTTCTTAAGTGTTCTGGATCCAGACTGGAGCTTGTGAATTCCTAGTTACCACGGGATGTCAATCCCATGGCAGAAACACAGCACAAATAGGAACATAATTAGCGTAGCTGCTGTTCAAACTAAGAAAAGAAAGATTTGTTAAACCGGAGCTAAAAGATTAATAATGAACATTTGATCGGATATAACTGCAGGAAAAGTTTATGAGATGCATTATTTGAATGCTTGGCTAAAAAGATGTGTCTTTAATCTAGATTTAAACAGAGAGAGTGTGTCTGAACCCCGAACGTTATCTGGAAGACTGTTCCAGAATTTGGGTGCCAAATGTGAAAAAGCTCTACCTCCTTTAGTGGACTTTGCTATCCTAGGTACTACCAACAGTCCAGAGTTTTGTGAACTTAAGGAGCATGATGGATTGTAGCGTGGTAGAAGACTCAATGCAATCAAAATGTGGTGACATATTCACGTCCACTACGGAGCCTCTGAATATCCAAATGACACAACGTTTGTTAAATATTTTAGAACAATAGTTTTTTTTTTTTTTTTTTTTTTTTTTTGCCGCGGGCGACTGTCTTGCTCTTAGGGTTAAAAGTGATTTTTGCATAATAGGTCCCCTTTAAAAACCAAGATGACCAAAGGAGTTCTTTTTGAATTACAGGCATGCAAACTTTGGGGAAAAAACTTGAAAAGTGCTTTTTCCCATTTTTGAATGGTCACCATTGGCGTATAACGTGAGTAAATAATGCAAGAATCATCTTTTTGTGTGAACTATTCCTCAAAAATTGAGTCTTAGCAGATCATCTCTTCCAGTGGAAATCAACTAATTTCTCCAGTTTTGTATCAGCGCAGAACGTGAGACATCCAGCCACCGTTTAGTCTGTTTGGATGAGTCTTGGCAGTGGGCACTTGACAGTAAGTGCAGCTTGTATTCTGTCTGACCTGCATTATGAATGGATGAGGGTTCCTGTGTTGGCATAAGGTGTCTTTCCAACTGGTGTCTTTCCAAAAAAGCCTGTGTAAGTGAAGCGTGTGTCACAACGGATGAATCGTGTCTGGTCAGGGTGAGCACGTCCTTGTGGCATGTGGCAAGAAAGATCTAGGCATCAATTGCATTTTCTATCTGTCTTCATTAGTGACTCAGAAGAAGCCAGTCTCTTTACATTAGGAAGCAGTGTCCTGATTTTTATTCTACACGGCACTCTGAAGTGTTTTCTGGCATTATGCAACTGTGCTATGCTCAGGTTGGGCTAACCTTTAACCTTTAGTATTAAACTTCAGTGCATCACTCTTCAGATGTAAATGTTTCCCCGAAATTGCCTGCCTTGTTGAGATGAGCTGTTTTGCTTGATGGACTGTTGTTGAAACTAGATTTCCTGACAAAACCTCTAATCCGGTTAAGCTGTATTTTGAAGCTTTGTTGTTTTAGCATTTCAGATCTTGTATTTTTTTTGGACCTCTGTGGCCCGTCAGCATGCCGGGGTGTTGCTAAATCCTTTCTCTTCATCATATGCGAGTTCCAGGGCTTAAAACCAGTTTAAGGCATCAATTTTCCTGCCGTAAAACATTTGGTGACAGTTTTGCATGTTTAAATTTGTTTTTACTGCCAAACAAATTAGTTTAAGGTCAAAAACAGCATTCACAACTCATTATATGCATGCAACAAGACTTGTTTTCAAACAGGATATTGAGTGAGGAAAAAATAGAGCAGGACTTCATTTTATCCTGTTAAGCTTTTGTTTTTAAATGTAGGTCAGGATAAGTTATTTAAAACAATAAACAATATTCTTAATTCATTTTTTTAACTTTAAACTGATATTTTTGCATTAGTTCAGGTATTTTATTGTAGTAAACCAAGTCAGTTTTGATTTCACTGTTCATTCATTCATTCATACGAACATTACACTGATATATTATTTACATTAAGATAAGGTAAGTTAAGGTATTTTGATAAAGTAAACTAAATCAGATTTCACTGTACCAAAAAAAGATGTAATTAGTTGAAATTAGTTATCAGAACTTAAAATTTAGTGTTAGAATAACTTTCATGGATTAAACATGATATTTTTGTAAACAAGTCAGTGTTGATTTTGCTGTTTTAAAAAAAAATATTGTTGCAGTTGGCACAACTTAAAGTTTAGTGTTAGAATAAGGAGTTGTAAAACAAACATTTATTTATTTTTTTATACAAACATTACACTGCTGAGTTATTGAAGATGTTGTAAAACAATGAACAATGTTTATTTATTTTCATAACATTGCACTGATAATATTTTTGGATTAGTTGAGGTATTTTATTGTAGTAAACCAAGTCAGTTTTGATTTCACTCTTTAAAAAAAATTGCTGCATTTGGCACAACTTAAAATTTAGTGTTAGAATAAGCAGTTGTAAAACAATAAACTTTTATTCATTCATTCATTTCATTTATTCATACAGACATTACACTGATAAATTATTCACATTAAGATAGTTAAGGTATTTTATTAAAGTAAATTAAATATGATTTCACTGGACCGAAAAAAGATGTAATTAGTTTCAGTTAGTTATCAAAACTTAAAATTTAGTGTTAGAATAACCTTAATAAATTAAACATAATTCAACTCAAATATCCAAGCTGTCAGTTAATGAAACTGACATTTCAAGTTAGTTTTTTTTTACATTGAAAACATTTATTTATGTATTTTATGTATTTATTTATTTTACAGTAAATTGACTTCAGATTCAGGGCTTGTGTATTTATTGATTGTTTAGCTCTATTTCTGATGGATATTTCAGGAAAAAATGGAAATTCCTCATCAGTCATCATCTGCTCTTTATTTTGTCAATCTTCATTGAATATGGTTTACATTTAGTTCTTCATAGAAAGTAGCATTTTGGAGCTTGACTGGAGTTACTTTTATAGTATGGAAAAATACAACTTGCATGGCTCATTTTGTGTTCCACCAACATTTCCAAGGCTTTCAAACAACACCGCTTGAGTAAAGAATGGCATAAGTTTCATTTTGGAGTGTGTTTTTTTTTTTTTTTTTTTTCTTCTAATGAAGAGCTTGACTTCCATACAGATCTGCGTTTTCTGAGGAAGGCGAGAACAGAAGTGCACTGATTCTCCGCTGGATAATGTTCATAAAAGATTCAGGCACAAACTGTAAAGTGCAGCATTCTGGAAAGCATTTCATGAGTCACCGCTGACCTTTTATTAGATCTGAGCAAAAGGTTTTTGTGATTTCGAACATTTCTCTCAGGTTTCCGTCTGGCAGCGGGAGCAGAGTCATTTTAGAAGTTCCCTTGAATGGCCCGTCCTTTCAGGACAAACTACATCATGTTTTGGACTCGTACTTTGTGTTTGCTGTTTTTAAATCAGAGTGAATCTGTTCTCCTGTCAGTTTCAAACAGGAACAGAGAGCAGGCTGGCAGCGAAGAGGGCATCAGAGATGTGCTTTCTAAATAAGTCTGACAGAAACACTGTGTGGAGGGACTTCAGAGCTCTTTTGAGCGGATTTTGCATTTTGAGTTTCTTTTTTAACAAACCCTTCACCCGTAGTACTGCATTTTGGCACTTCTGAGCTCAGACAAATTAATTTTCTTGGCTTTCTGAATGGAAGTGCACTAAAATCTCCGGGTGACCCGAGGGTGAGGGGTGAATCGGCCTCACAGCTGCGACCCGAGCGCTTTAAGATTACTGGATTTTGAAGGATTATCACCCAATATGAGCGTTATTTCACATGAACTTATGGCCTCACAACAAAAGCAGTGCTTAAAACACGCTTAGACGTCTGACTGGTCATTATAGTGCCGTTTCTGCCGACTTTCTTAAGTCTTAAAATGGTGCGAAGCAGAGATTAGTCAACTTTTGTCGTGTGGTGGTGAAGTCTCAACAATATTGTCAGTGTTTAAAGTGACATTCGTTTTGTGATGCATGTAATGGCATGAGCATGCTTCTGCAGATATGATCTACTTTTCTTGCGCTATAAGCAAAGTAGATTTTATTTGTAAGTTCATATTTTCAGATGCATATGCACAAGAGTGCATTCAACTATTCAACTATTGTCAGTTGCCATTCCTACTTGAATACAATGTCTCTTAGGATCAGGGTTCATTTATATCAAATTCTCTCTCTCTCCCGCTCTCTCTCTCTCTCTCTGAAAAATCATTAGAATAAAATTATTACAATAAAATTACAAAAAATAAAAACACAATTATTTTTGAATTTCCTATATATAGGAAAAAATAAAATAAACCATTTTTTGCAAAGGTCTGCTTTGGAAATACCTTGGGTATGTCGGTAGCCAAATACTACAATTATGATCCAAAATAGAAAGCACGTGTAGAGTCTTCATAACATCACTTGAGTAGAGTAAACCCTGTAGACTAGGTTTGTAGGACATATTCCGCATCAAATCGATGTTGATGGACCGTCTTTGACAGATGTAACCGGTCCGATGGCATTCTGGGAAATTTGGATGTGCTTTTTGATGATGGCTGTCCTTTTCATTGTCTGCTCCAGCGCACAATCAATTTGTGTTGCCGTCGGCCTCTGTCTTTATGCATGGATGCTTTGAACAGCCACATACACAATACGGTTTTAATGTGTTAGTGGAACAATTAATATAATAAAGGATTGTTGTAAATGACCTAACAGCCTGAGCTGGAGCAAACGTGTTTGATCGAAATACGACAGTTCAGTGTGTTATAATACAAAGCTAATACAATAATGTCCCTCAGGACCAAAATCTTATTTCACTGTATGAGTCATGTAGTATTACATCGGTGATATATAATAATAATAATATAGTTTTTTGCCTACGTTTCAGTGAGAACATTCTTATATATTAAATAACCATGTTTTTAAAAATTTTTTGTTATTATTTATTATTATTATTTTCCCCACTGTAAATTCAATGAAAACCTTTTTTTAATATTAAAAATGGTGTTAAATCTTTTTTTTTTTAAATTAAACTGCTTTTTAAATTAATATCATTATATTGTATAGTATAGTTTATAAGTATATAAAGTACTATATAAAGTTAACTATATAGTAAAAAGTATATAATAATAAACCTTTTTTATATTAGAATAGAATTGTTTAAAACTACTATAAATAATAATAATAGTTTAATAAAATAAGTATATAAAGTAGTATATAAAGTATATAATAATAAACCTTTTTTATATTAAAAGTAGTGTTAATTCTTTTTTTCTTTTTTTTAATTAAACTTCTTTGTACATTTTTTTTAAAGTATAGAATAATATAGTTTTTTGCTGAGCATTCAGCAAAAACATTTCACATATTAAATAACCATGGAGTAGTAATTTTATGTATCATTTATCCCTTAAAAAAAACATCATAGTCATAGTTTTTAAATGAAAATTAAATGAAAACATTTTTATATATTAAATAATTGTGCTTATTCTTTTTGGATAAACTAATAAATTAATTACTTTAAAAGAAAAATACTTTTTAGGTTTTTTTTTTTTTTATTTATTTAATTTTATTTAAAAACTGAATTAAAATTAAGTATAACTATGATAACGGTTATCATTATAATATTTATATATATTCTATATTTATCATTATTATTATTTATATATATATATATATATATATATATATATATATATATATATATATATACTTTTTTTTTTTTTTTTTTTTTTTTTTCTTTTTGCTGGTTAAAACATTATAATAATAATTCATAATTCTTTTTGGATAAACTAATAAATTGATTAATTTCTTTACAATTTTTAACAAATATTTTCATTAATTAATTTTATTTGTTTATTCATTCATTCATTCATTCATTCATTTTTGGAAAGTGAATTAAGTATTATGATAATGGTGTATATATAATAATAATAATATTGTGTTATGCAGGTTAAAAACTATGTAAATTGTTTTATTTTATTTTTATTTATTTTATATTTTTTTTAATGACCAAACTGTCAATTGCAAAATAGCCAATATATGAATGAAGTTTAAACATTATGGCATTTGGATATGGTCATACTGGCCAGTCCTAGTGTGTTTGAATTGAATTGATTGTTTCCAAACACTGATGTTACTCTGATGTCGTTTTGCACAATAATGATTGAATCTTTCATCTGTTTGTTTGCTCTCTAAATCATTGGCATGTTTGTTTTGTTGAGTTTGAGTCACTCTTCAACATATACTACATCAGCTGTAATGTATGGATGTTGTACACACCCGTTTGGTGGTTAATTGATCAGAGGCAGGGGCGTTTGGCTCCACGTTCAGCATCTGTTTTAGGTTTCTGCGAGCAGACAGACGGGATGGAGATCCTCTTTAATGCACACTTTAGCCGAACAAACACAGCTGTGTGTCGTGATGTTCCTGCCGGCTGCTCAGAAGAGCTCTTCAACGCAAGAGTGGCTGTTTAATGACCCTCAAACGTCCATAGAGTTGTGATACACAACAAACATGTTTAAAAATAATGTGAAATCAAATTTTTACATTTTAATTTGATGTCCCTGCTCTTATTGTGCACAATTAATTAATAGGTATTTGTGTAAATATAATAGTTTAATTGCTCATAAAAATAATAATAGTTTAATACTCGAGATTGAATCAGGATAGACCCGACAGATGTTGTTTTACACCTAAAAGTTTTGTCATTTGTAAGTAACGGCGGTCATTATAGCAGAGTGGAAGATCATAATAATATGTTGTTATTTTGAGGACCATCACATCCTTTCCGCTCGGGTGAAAGCTGCTAGTTATCTGCTGTCTGTAGTGACTCTGGTTTCCGCTGGCAGACGGCCATTATAGCCGGCGGTCGGACGCAGTGGATGTCCAGCACAGCTTTAACTAAGAGTCAAGAGTTAATCTACTGACAAATCCATCCACTTACAGCTCTGAGTGCTTCAAGCGCTCTTAAAATCACACCAAAACAGCTTTCTTCAGAGACTCAAGAGTTTGCGTAATGCTTGTGTAACCTGATTGAACCAATAAGGAGAATTATAATTAATTTTAGTGACTATAATAGTGAGCATTGTAGGGATTGTTTGTATCAGGGTCTTGCTAATTCATGGCCGCCTTGTTTATTGTTGTTTGTTTGTACATTAATGCTTGATTTATTTTGTGTTTCGGAAAACATGAAATATATGAAGCTGAAACAGTAGGGCATTGTGTTAGCAGCACAAAGGTCATGGGTTTGATTCTCAGGGGATGCATGAATTTTTAAAATGTGTAACTTGAATCAATGCAGTGTCAACCGTCTGTCAGGCGTATAAATGTAAAGTAAAAAGGTTATGATCTTTTGGATTGCAAATTTGTAGTCTCATATTTGAAAAATTTATATTTTTATTTTTAGTTCAGTTTTTGTTAGTTTAGTTTTTAGTTTTTTGGTTTTAGTTTTGTTTCAGTTAATGATTTATTTTATTTAATTTTATTTTATCCCAGTTTTTAGTTGTTTTGGTTAAACAACAAAACTGACAAACTAGCTGAAAATGAGAAATTCTTTGCCTAGCCAACTGGCTGAAAATTTTTATTTTTATTTTATTTTATTTTTTATTTTTTTAATTATTATACTTTAATGCATTCATTAATGCATTCATTTTATTTATTGATTGTTACTTTTTTATTTGTTTATATATATTTATAGTGGAAATTCAGTGAATTCAATGAATGTTAAATAATATTAAATATTAAAAATTGTTTTTTAATAATTTTTTTTTTTTGCCAAAAGTAATTTTTCCTTGCCAGCTGGCTGAAAATTATTTTTTGTTTTGTTTTATTTTGTTTTTCTTTTTTTATTATTATTATTGTTGTTATTATTATTATTATTTATTTTTATTTTTTTCATTTCAGGTAATGTTTCTTTTTTTATGAGACATTTTGCCTTGCCAACTGTCTGAAAATAAATGTATTTTTTTATTATTATTATTATTATTTTATTTTATTTTTTTTTAATTAAATACTCAAAAAAACAGTGGTTGCTATTTTTATGGTTTCAGCAATTTTAAGTCAATTTTTTTTTTTTTTTTTTTTTTTTTTAAGTAGCTTTTTCGTATTTTAATGTTGCTTTTTTTGAATGAAGGAACCCAAAGCGTTTAGCATCCAATTTTGTTGCCATTTGCTTTATATTCCAGGTGTTAAATCTGTTCCCACTTCTTTTGGGAGCCTCTACAGGTGCTAAATGTGCAATATTCGCCTTTTCTTCCACATCCGAGGCTCATTTTGTTCAGTGGGATTTCAGTCAGTGTTCATTTTCCACTCGATATTCCGAAGCAGAACGCACGTGTGATGGAGAAGACAACCGTAATGTACTTTTCCGCTGAATTCACATGTAAATATTTTCCTTTGTCTCCAAGAGCTGGGGCCCCAGGGAAGTGTCCTGTCATACAAAACCCTCCGATTGGACAAATCCCTGCTGCCACTTCCAAAACAATAGAGCGCTCTGTCATCTCTACTGTACAGGCGTCTTTCAGAGAAAATGATCGGCCCGTAGTTTGCGGCTCCTCTGGAGAGAGTGGCGAGCGCTTTCAGACAGGAGGTGTCCAGCAGAAGCTAATCTGTGAATGGGGCCCGTGGCCCCTCGGTTCCTCACAGCTGACAGCTGTGTGTGTCTTTTCAGATGGCCGCTTCAGAGATGTATAGCTCATGCCGGGTCTGACCCCCATTCTTCATGGAATAATAATGTCTGCCTTGGTTTCAGAGCAACAGCTTGATCCTGTCGTATATAAAGATTTACTCTGAGTAGTACTTGTTTCTGAACAAACATGCAAAAGCCCAGTATTTTTTTGTTGTCATCTGTTTTTGATGGTGGTGCACTTTGATAAGAACAGCCTTTGTAATGGACAATATTATTATTAATATTTTGAATTAGTTTTTATTTTATTTTAAGTTTCATTTTCTTGTGAGGTTTTTGTCACTTTTATTGGTTTTAGTTTTGTTTTGATAATTTTTTATTTTTTAATTTTTTTTTATTTTTCAGTTTAAGTTTGTTTTGTTAAACTAAATGAAAATGAGAAATTTTGACAGTTGGCTAAAAATTATTTTATTTTACTTTATTTCATTTTATTTTATTATTATTATTATTATTATTATTATTATTTTCAGTTAACATTTGACTTTTGCCTTGCCAACTGACTGAAAATAAATGTTTAATAAATGTAAATACATTTATTTTAGTTTATTTTATTATTTTAATTTCAGGTAACGTTTCTTTTCATATAAGAAATTTTTCATTGCCAAGTGAAAATGAATTTATATTATTTTATTTTATTTTATTTTATTTTGTTTTGTTTTATGTAATGTTTCTTTTTTAATGAGAAATTTTGTCTTGCCAACTGGCTAAAAAAAAAATATTTTAGGTAACATTTATTTTTTTTATGGCTGAATATAAATTATTTTATTTCAGGTTTTTTAAAGAAAAATTTTGCCTTGCCATTTTTTAATTTAATTTTTAATTTTTTTTTTATTATTTTGTTTTATTTTTTGTAATGTTGTTGTAAGGTCAGAATGCATTATTTATTTTTTTTTTTTTTTATGGCTAAATATAAATTTATTTTAGGTAGCATTTCTTTTTTTATAAAAAAATTTGCCTTGCCAACTGGCTGAAAAAAAAAAAAAAAAAAAAAAAAGATTTCTAGTAACATTTTATTTTGTTTATGGCTTAATATAAATTATTTTATTTCAGGTTTTTTTAACAAAAATTTTGCCTTGCCATTTTTTTTAATTTAATTTATTCTTACATTTTTATTATTTTATTTTATTTTTTGTAACATTTCTTTTTTTATGCTTATTTTCAGAAGTAGACCTCCTAAACAGTTATCTGTAAATACTGTGCATTAAAAAGAGAAAATTAGCTGATTTCTCTTGAAAAATACAAAATTTTATAATTACTATGGAACAGCAATTTAGCTTGTATTCAGAATGAAAAGTATGCAAAATTATTTTGATTTCTAAAATTGTCCATCACGTTGGTTGTTGACACATGGATGTGAATAAGTATTGGCTATTGTAGGTTGGGAGTCAAGATTTGTTTCTTGAATGTGATTAGCATGAAATAACACATGGATAACAAAAGTACGAGACATCTTTCTGTCCTTAGCTGTTGTCTGAAAACATACAGCACGACTAGAATAGTCTGATTCTTGAACAAATGACTCTTATGAGTGATTCTTTTGAATGAATCAGTGATCATTGAATCAGTCAAATGATTCATTTACTGAAAGATGCAAATTTGCAGGTTTTTTTGTGGTAAATGTTACATGAAATGTTGCCATATGGTTTTGTTTAGCATATACACTGAAAAATGAATACCATACAAGTTAAAAAATTCTCTCTTAGCGCATCTCTGGCCGTTACAAGCATGTAATTTGACGCTCTGTCATGGTTTTTGATCTGCTGGAGGTTCTCTTTTCTAAAGTGAACATGCTTTTTAATGGATTAGCGCTGCGTCTGCGGTGAACGTTTGCACTCTCACACCTCCGCTTCGATTTACCGCTGCGGCGGCTTGAAGGAGAGAAAGTAATCGGCTTTGTCCGACACTTCTCCCTCACACCTCTCCCTCTCTGAGAGATCAGCGGAGAGGTGAGCCGAACCGGCCTGCGTCTGTGCGCTTTTGTTTCGGGGGGGATGTGCGCTTGCACATCTTAGTCGGCTCGTATGCTTCAGTCCCGCTGGTTAGGCAACGTAACCATGACAACTCGAATGCCTGGGGTCTCTGTATGATTTCGCTGGAAGGCGGGCAGAATGTGCCACGGTTTCTCTTGCTGGGATGGAGAGAACCCTCCCTTCGGATGTGGGACAGGCACATGGCATGACCGTCCCGTTGAGACCTGTTTCTTGGCACAAAGAAATTTTCCATAAGATGAGCTGCTCCTCTAAACTGTTTCAGTTATAATAGATGTGCTATCTTGCTATCTAAATAAGGACATGCATGAGACTATTGTTATTTTTAGTGGTGAACCGATGTTCCTGATCTAAAAACTAGGACAACTGGTGGTTGATTATAATGCAGTATACACATAATACAACTGCAAATGAGGAATCTGAAGACACAAAATGTTTATTTTCCAACAGCAAGCCACTGGTTTAGTGGGTTGATTATCTAATCAAGCACATTATTGACCAAAACTGGTCAAAATGGGTAGATTGCAGTTGATTAATCAACTTTACACTGCAAAAACTAATTTATTTAACAGTTTTTTTTGTCTTGTTTTTCAATACTGATATCTAAAGACTTCTAAATTAAGATTTTTAAAATAATGTTTTAAAATATTAATAAATTAAGATTAAAATAAAAAATTTAAATTAAGACATTTGGAAAAATAAACTTGTTTTGCTTAGTGTTTTTGTCTTGCTTTCCAATACAAATATCTGAACATTTTTAAATTAAGAAACTTTTACTTGTGAGACAAAATGACACAAGACGAAGAGATATATTAAGATTAAAATAAGAAATTAAGAAAAATGCTTTTTTTTTTTTCCTTTGAATTTTGCTTAGTATTTTGTCTTGTTTTCCTATACAAAGTAATTAAAAACTTCTACATTTGGAAATTACATTTAGATAAAATAAGATAAAATATATGAATTAACATGAATATAATAACAAAAAAAATTTTTGTGATTTTTGAAAAAAGTATTTTTTTTGTTTGTTTTGTTTTTTGTATTTTTGTGTTTTTGTCTTGTTTTCCAATTCAGATATTTTTAAATTAAAAAACGTTTACTTGTGAGGCAAAATGAGATAAGACAAAGTAAATGTTAAGATTAAAATATTAAAATAAGAAAAGTAATTAATAAATGTATTTTCCCTTTGATTTTTGCTTAGTATTTTTTAGTCTTGTTTTCCTGTACAAATTAACTAAAAACTTCTATATTAAATTACATTTAGATAAAATAAGATGATATAAAATGTATAAAATAAAATTAATATAATAACAAAAATAAAAAAGAAATTAAAAAAATATATATATTTTTTTTTTATTTTTGTATTTCTTTTTTTTTCAATAAAAATATTTTTAAATTAAGAAACTTTTACTTGTGAGCCAAAATGACACAAGACAAAGTAAATATGTTAAGATTAATACATAAAATATTAAAAGAAGAAAAATAATACATTTGTTTTCCCTTTGAATTTTGCTTAGTATTTAGTCTTGTTTTCCTATACAAATTTACTAAAAACTTCTAAATAGAGTAAATTACATTTAGATAAAATAAGATTAGATAAAATATGTGAAATAAAATTAATATAATAGCAAAAAAAAATAAATAAATAAATAAATAAGAAAAAAATCTATATATTTTTTTTTATTTAAATGTTTTTTTGTGTGTGTGTGTGTGTGTATTTTTGTATTTGTCGTCTTTTCCAATACAAATATTTGACAGGTATCCTTTCTTGTTTTAAGCATAATAAATCTCATGTAATTTTGATATATATATATTTTTTTTCCTGTACAAATGAAGAAACTTTTACTTGTGAGGCATAACTTAATTAATTTTAAGTTTATTTTGCTTATTAAGCAGATTTTTTTTTTTTTGCTTATTTTGCAGATTAGATATTTTACTGAAAAACACGACAAAAATATTGAGGAAGAAAATGAATTTTTACTGTGTGCTGATTGGTCAATCATTGATTGATTGTTTTTATAAACTAATTAAAATTATTACAAGCTAACCCTAAAATACATTTTGCGTTTTCAGAATAAAAAAAAAATGCTTCCTTTATGAATCAGTTGCTGTCTTGACGAACCTGATTCTCAGCCCTAGTAAACACACGTTCCTTGTGCAATCAAATTCCCAAATGGGATCTCAGGATGGGAAAATTGAGCCGTCTGGCGGGCATACGGGCCTGTCTCGCACCTCTACTCAACATGCAGCACTCTTTGTCCACCACCTGTCCTCTGTTCACCTCCACACACACACACACACACACACACACACTAAAGGAAACCAAAAGCTTGTTTTCCCAGCTAGATCTGTATTTCCTCTTCCTTTGTCCCCATTTTGTCACATTTCTTGAC
The DNA here is from genome assembly GCA_036247105.1 of Cirrhinus mrigala. Lineage (NCBI taxonomy): Eukaryota > Metazoa > Chordata > Actinopteri > Cypriniformes > Cyprinidae > Cirrhinus > Cirrhinus mrigala. Next base: position 10,033,486 of record CM070023.1, on the reverse strand, counting down.
ATGTAGATTGCAGTGTTGCTGGTAGAGCATGGTCAGTGTGGAGTGTGATGAAGCTGCAATGTGCTTTTCATGTACATTCAGTCTCTTGAGACTATGTGAAGATATAGGTTAAAAGAAAATTTGTGCATCCGTATCTGTTGCAGCTCTCAAAGGATGAACGTTAGCAAAATGGAAGCTGTTTTGATAGATTGTGCTTTATTGGATAAGCAGCACCGATGACAGGCTAATATATCTTGATGTGTCATGACTTTTATAGAGCGATGTATATTCAGAGTCTGGAAGTCAAAATCCCATGCATTTTCTCCATAGTGAAATAGATTTTTAGAGCTAATGTATGACCCTTTCAAGATGTATTGCAAACGTTTTATGTGGGTGTGAAGTGATGGTATGAGCCATAGGTTAGTGGTTTTTCCAATTTACATCACATCATCTGTGCCAATCTCAGTTTCTACACCACTTATTTGTATTTATTTTGATAGTAGCTTTATGCTGTTTTGTAATGAATACTTTATCATGTTTGTAATTCATTGTAGACCTGATTGCTTAGAACTGGCTATTTAGATGAAGAATAGAAATAATTTCAGAATTAAATCATTTATTTACTTTTTATTTTATTTTATTTTTTTTATTTTATGTCATTTTGTCCCAGCTCAGTTTTTAATAACTGCTACAATAAAACTTATTTTATTTTATTTCATTTTATTTTATCCCAGCTTAATCTGCAATCTAAGTTTTTAATAACTGTTAACATAAAACTTTTATTTTATTTTATTTTATTATTTTTTTAAATTATTTTTTTATTTTGTCCCAGCTAAATCTGCAACACAAGCTTTTAATAACTGCAAAATAAAACTTATTTTATTTTATTTTATTTTAGTGTTATTTTACTTTATTTAATTTTGTCTCAGCTCAATTTGCAACATGTTTTTAATAACTACTAAATTAAACGTTTTTTTATTTTGTCCCATCTCAATCTGCAGAATAAAAGTTTTTATTAACTGTTACAATAAAACTTGTATTTTCTTTTCTTTTATTATTTTCTTTTCTTTTATCATTTTCTTTTCTTTTTTTATTATTATTATTATTTTTTTTATTTATTGTATTTTTTATTTTGTCCCAGCTCAATTTGCAACAAGTTTTTTATAACTGTTAAAATAAAACCTTTATTTTATTTTATTTTGTCATTTTGACCCAGCTCAATTTTGCAACACTCAAAGTTTTTAATAACTACTAAATAAAACGTTTTATTTTATTTTATTTTATTTTTTGTCCCAGCTCAATTTGCAACATAAAAGTTTTTAATAACTGGTCAAATAAAACTTTTTTATTTTATTTTATCCCAGTTCAGTTTGCAACATTGGTTAAAAAAAAAGTGCAAAACTGTGTTGCTTTCATAAATATTGCTTTGTCTACTAGTGACATATTTGAGATTTCCATTACAATTCCATTGTAAAATGAACATCAGCACTGCTAAAGGCGGTGTCAGATGAAAAAGCATCACAACTCATGCTCAACTACCGCAGCAGCCTTATAAAACTTACATCAGCTTCATTTAAACGCCTTATGAATATATAACGAGCTTTAATAAACAACGATGTGTGGTTTCATAATGTAAGCATTATTCTAAAGCCACTGTCTCTCTGACCTAAATCTCCAGCAGGGAAACGAGGTCTTATAATGGGTTACCAGATGTGATAAAAGACCTAATGGTGAAGGATTAATCTTTATAAACAAAAAGATTTGCTGATGTCTGTGTGAGCAGACAGGCATCGTGTTTTAAAGCACTTAGTGAAGGTCACTCTCACAGCCTCGCTGGATGGATTACCGCATCATAACCCATGAGGCCGCATCAGAACCCGTGCAACATCCTCCTCTCCCCCTGTGTGCATGTTCACAAATGAGGCTTTTTCTGTGGCCATTCTGCTCTGAACAATGCTGAAGCTGGTCCCGGCGTCCAGACGCTGTGCGCTGCATTTCAATCAGCCCGAGAGAATAGCCGCGCTCGCCGTCAGCTCACAGACGCATGCTAGTCACATGGCTCTTAATTAAAGCGCAAGGACTTGAAAGGGAAGGCGTTTCTGCGCCGCTGTCGAGAGCCTGTGAAAGCTGGAGATGGTGGTAATTTGTGGGTGCAAAGGAGGTAAAAGCTGAAGCGGAAATGTCATTATAAAAGGCACAAAAGAGAGGAAGCTGTGTTGTGTACCTGTAACGCTGGAGAAGAGTGGTTATGTGGGAACTGAGAAGCTCTCAGAAGCGACCCGTGTTTCCGCTCAATTGAGGGTCGAGCGCTGATGTAACTGACAGAATTCAGAATGAAAGAGTTGCTTTTTTCAGTTAATGAGTGTGAATTTGAATTGAATTGAATTGGCCACAACACACAGGAAGTTCCATCAGAATGACATGAATCTATCGTTCTATCTATCTTTCTATTTATCTATCTATCTATCTATCGTTTTATCTATCGTTCTATCTTTCTATCTTTCTGTCTATTTATCATTCTATCTATCGTTCTGTCTGTCTGTCATTCTGTTGTTCTGTCTATCTATCTATCTATCTATTGTTCTATCGTTCTATCTATCTATCTATCGTTCTATCTATCGTTCTATCTTTCTATTTATCATTCTATCTATCGTTCTGTCTGTCTGTCATTCTGTTGTTCTATCTATCTATCTATCTATCGTTCTATCTATTGTTCTATCTTTCTGTCTGTTTATCATTCTATCTATCGTTCTATCTGTCTGTCGTTCTGTTGTTCTATCTATCCATCTATCTATCTAACTATCTATCTGTCTATCTGTTGTTCTATTTATCGATCTATCATCGTTCTCTCTGTCGTTCTGTCTTTCTTTCTATCTATCGTTCTATTTATCGCTCTGTCTATTTTTCTGTTGTTCTATCTATCTTTCTATCTATCTGTCTATCTGTCTATCTGTCTATCTGTCTATCTATCTATCTATCTATCTATCTATCTATCTATCCATCTATCCATCTGTCTATCTATATGTCTGTCCTTCTGTCATTTTATTTATCTGTCTATCTATCTGTCTATCTATCTATCGTTTTATTTATCATTCTGTCTGTCTTTCTATCATTCTATTTATCGTTCTATCTGTCTGTCGTTCTGTTGTTCTGTCTTTCTATCTATATATCTATCATCTATCATCTATCTATCTGTCTATTATCTATTGTTCTATCTATCGTTCTATCTATCTATCATCTATCTATCCATCTATCTATCTATATGGCTGTCCTTCTGTCATTCTGTCTATCTGTCTATCTATCGTTCTATCTGTCGTTCTATCTATCGTTCTATCTGTTTGTACGTTCTATCATCTGTATCTATTCACTCGTCTGTTCTACACTGCCGCTCAAAAGTTTGGGATCAATACGTTTTTTAATGGTTTTTAAAGATGTTTCTTATGCTCATCAAGGCTGTGATTATTAATCAAAAATACAGAAAAAATGTAATATTGTGAAATATTATTACAATGTAAAGTTTTTCTATATTAATATACATTCAGATTTAATTTATATCTGTAATTCAAGTTGAATCATTACTTCAAGTCTTCAGTGTCACATGATCCTTCAAAAATCATTCTAATATGCTGATTTATTATCAGTGCTGGAAACAGTTTTGCTGCTTATTTTTTTGGAACTTGTTATACTTTTTTTTCAGGATTCTTTTACATTGTTGGAAACTTGTGATTCATCAAAGAATTCTAAATATTAAATATTCGGCAGCGCAGCTCTTTCCAACATTGATCATTCTAATAATAAATCAGCATATTAGAATGATTTCAGAAGGATCATGTGGCACTTAAGACTGGAGTAACAGCTGATGAAAATTCAGCTTTGCATCACTGGAATAAATTATATTTAAAAGTATATTAAAATAAAAACTATTATTTTCTATCTATCTATCTATCTATCTGTCTATCTGTCTGTCTATTTATTTGTATATCTATCTGTCTATGTATCTGTCTATCTATCTATCTGTCTGTCTATCTGTCTATTTATCTGTCTATCTATCTATTTATTTGTATATCTATCTGTCTATGTATCTGTCTATCTATCTATCTGTCTATGCTGTCTATCGACCTATCATTTGTTCATTTGTTGTACAGGGTGGGCCATTTATATGGATACATCACACATCAAACTTATTGGGAATTTCACAAGAAAAACAATGGTGTGCTTGGTTTTAACGTAACTTTATTCTTTCATGAGTTATTTATAATGTGCCACAAACAGGACGTTAATATCACCAACCATTCCCATTTTATTAAGGTGTATCCATATAAATGGCCCACCCAGTATATCTGTCTGTATATCTATCTGTCTGTCTGTCTGTCTATCTATCTATCGACCTATTGTTTGTTCATTCGTTGTATATCTATCTATTTATCTGTCTGTCTATCTATCGACCCATCGTTTGTTCATTCGTTGTATATATATATCTGTATATATGTCTATCTGTCCATTGTTTGTTCATTTGTTGTATATCTATCTATCTATCTATCTATCTATCATTGTCTATTGTTCTGTCTATCTATTGTTCATTTGTTCGTTTGTTCATTATCTCTATTTATCTCTCTGTCCCTTATCCATCTATCTAACATTTGTTCACTCATCTGTCTATCTGTATATCCATCCATCGACCTATTGTTTATTCATTCGTTGTATCTCCTATCTATCTATCTATCTATCTATATATCTATATATCTATCTGTCTATTGTTCGTTCGTTCGTTCGTTCGTTCGTTCATTCACTCTGTTTATCTGTCCCTCATCCGTCTATCTAACATTTGTTCGCTCATTTGCTCATTCTATCATCTATATCTATTCACTTGTTTGTTCTATATCTATTGATCTATCTATCGTTCTATCTGTCTATCGTTCTATCCATCTATCGTTCTATCAAACTTTGCTTTTATGGTTAAAAATTGCATTAATATGTAACATTTTTATTTTACTTCCTTACATTCGAATTGAAATTGCTATTCTGCATTCTGTTTGCTTAAATTTGAATTCAGGACTTAAATGAACAACAAAGGCTGCTGCAGGGCTGATTTTTTTTTTTTTTTTCTTTCTTTTTTTTTTTTTTTAATCTCTTCTTCATTAGAAATGTGCAGAACAACTCCACATTGCACTCCGCCACGTATCGATGGAAAAAGTGCATTTGATCCTCAAGAACAAGTCCCGCTCACAGCAGCTGTCACGTCTGGAGCAGCTTGACGTGGCCTGATCACACCTCTCTCTTTTTCCCTCTGTCTTTGAGTCATGACCTTGGTCACGTTCTCAAACTGTGTTCTCAGCTCAAGCTATTTTTGTTTCCAAGTTAAATAGGCTGTATCAGCAGAATTAGTCCTCAGGCCAAACAAATCTTCCTGTAGAGTCAAAGGCGGTCACCGTACTTGTGCCGTACCACAGCACCGTGTGACCACGGGTTGTGCTATCATTTATGCATGCTTGAACACTGTTTAATGGAAGCTTTTATGGAGTAAGTGTTACTGGTCGCTGTGCAAATGCACCTGTGTAGCCCACAGACCTTCATGGTCAGAGAGCTGCTGACATGCTGATACAGTTCTTGGTTTCTTCTGTTAATCCTTTACAAACTTAAGCTTTATAAAACATGCCTAAAAGGAAATATTTTTCTGATCTTTTACATTAGAGCTTCATGGCAGGATCTTTTTACCATAAGTTTTAGAGTATTAACAGATGGCTCACCATCATGCATAATGCAAGAGATTGTGGTGGTTGCATTTTTAGAGTGTGTCATTTTTCAAAAAGACCCTTTGGAGTGGTGTTAGGGCTGGGCAGTGTTGTTAAAAGATTCCATATTGATAATTTTTAGCCTTTTGACCATATTAAAGATTTTTTTTTCAAAAAAAAAAAAAAAAATTTGATTAAAAGCCAGTGTTTCCAAGAAGATTCAAAATGTTTCAGGTTGATTAACATACCATACAAATCATTTTCACCCATCTCTTTAAAAAAAAAGATCAAGGCTACAGAAAGGCATTTAAAATAAAAGAAGAATTTATAGACTAAAGTGTTTTAGATTGAACTGGCCACATTCCACAGGAATTTGAATTGGAATATGAATTGGAATGTTAGGAAGTGGATTTTACTTAAATGCATAAAAGCACTTTTTTTAAATGCACAAGACAAGACATACATTATGTATGATCATAAAGTAGTAAAACTAACCATGTCTTTATTATTTATGTTACTTAAGTTATTTAAGTTTATTATTTAAGTTATGACAATGAAGACACAAAGAAAGTAATATTAGACACAGTTTTACACAGACAAGGTTAGTAAGCAATTTTTATGTCACTAAGATCATATTAACAAGTACACTATCAGTCAATATCACTATCAAGTTTTTAAACCATTAGATATTTTGTTTTTTTTTAAAGACATCTCTTCTGCTTACCAAGCCTGCATTTATGTGATCTGAAGTACAGCAAAAACAGTAAAACTTTGAAATATTTGTATAATTTAAAATATCTGCTTTCTATTTGAATATATTTTAAAATGTAATTTATTCCTGTGATTTCAAAGCTGAACTTTTAACAACATTACTCCAGTCACATGATCCTTCATAATTAATTCTTATATTCTGATTTTCTGCTCAAAAAACATTCATTATTATCATTTATTATGTTGAAGACAGCTGAGTAAAAATGTTTTCAGGTTTCTTTGATGAATAGAAAGTTCAGAAGAACAGCATTTATCTGAAGTACAGTAGAAATCTTTTGCAAAATTATAAATGTCTTTATCATCACTTTTGATCAATTTAAAGCATCATTGCTAAATACAAGTATTAATTTCTTCTAAATAATTTATTAATTTCCAATTTTAAGCTTTTGAATGGTATAGTGTATAATGTTACAAAATCTTTTTATTTCGGATAAATGCTGATCTTTGGATCTTTCTATTCATCAAATAATCCTGAAAAAAAATGTACTCAACTGTTTTAAATATTGATAATAATAATAATAATAATAATAATAATAATGATAATAATAATAAATGTTTCTTGAACAGCATATCAAGTATATTAGAATGATTAGAAGGATGCTGGATGTGATGCTGAAGACTGGAGAAATGATGCTGAAAATGTAGCTTTGATCACAGGAATAAATTACATTTTAAAATATATTCAAATAGAAAGCAGTTATTTTAAATAGTGAAAATATTTCACAATAGTAATGTTTTTGCTGTATTTTGGATCAAATAATGCAGACTGTTCAAAAACTTTTGATAGTGTATTATGTTCACCTCTTGTGGCAACACTTTTGAAGCAGTGTGTAGTTTTGCATTTTTACTGAAAAACAAAATTGTTTTAATTAAGGGTGTGTTCACATTTATAGCTCAGTTCAGTAATGACATTTAGTCCTGATTTGTTTAGTTTTCACACTGTCTTTTTTAAAACTGAGAAAAAACTAAAGGCATAAAGATACTGTCTCAGTCTGATCGGACAGTTTTTACATTTTGCTGGCTTACACAGCAGGGTTTTTCCAGCAATGAGCAATGTTTTTAATGCTCAAAGTAAAATGTACAGTGAGGAAAAATGTTTTCCTCTGACATTTTTTTTTTTTTTTTTTTAAGTATTGGATATTTATCTCCAAACCCATGTGAAACACATTTACAAAAGACACAGCATTCATATTTTTACTTGTTCACTGCTGTGTCTATTCAAAAATTGCCCCGTAGCAATTTATCAACACAATTATTAATAGTTGTTTTAAAATTTTACACACTCTCTGACAGAAATTCATACTGAATTATGTACTTTACATGTTCAAAGCCCAATTGGATGAGACGAGATACACCGGGTCAGTGCGTGTTTATCATTTTGCGACTGGAAACCAATTACTGTCCTGCTTCGAGCCAAAGAGAATCGATCAGCCTGTTTTAGCACCCAGTATTTATTAGAAACAGCTCCACTCGGCTCCGTCAGCTCCTGATGAACTTTATACCAGACGGGTTATAGATTCAAGATTGAGCGGCTCTGTCTAAACCCAAGCAGACGGTATAAATTTCCGTGTGCGTGCAGCTTTCCAAGCAGACTGCGAATGTGTTTTCTGTTAGAAGTGTGCCTTGCATGGAAAAAAAAAAAAAAAAAAAAAAAAAAAATATATATATATATATAATATATATATATATATATATATATATATATATATATATATATATATATATATATAATATATATATATATATATATTATATATATATTGATACTACTTTTGGGAGTATGAAGTCACACATTTTAAATAAATTTAAAACTAGATTCATGCACTGAAACAGCTAAACCTTCCAGTTAATTTTACTGCTATTTAATACAAGGTGTCAGTGTCAGATGATTTGATGCTAAGAGGTTGCTAGGGTGTTGCTAAGCCTTTGCTGAATCAATTTTATCATTTTTCTATAAGGTTTCTATGGTGTTCTGGATGATTGCTAGGTCGTTGCTTGTTGCTCATCCATTTGTCCATCCGTCCTTTTTGACTTTGCTTTTTGCTTTTTTTTTTTTTTTTTTTTTTTTTTTTAATCCTCCTTTTTATTGTTTCTTCTTTAAGACTTTTTTTTAGTTTTTAAATATTTCTACCAGTTCTTTTTTTTATTATTTTTTTAATTATTTTGTTTTACATTGTTTTAACTTTTTATATATATATTCTTTACGGTTTTATTCTCATTTTTTAATATTTCTGCTTTTTTATTTTATTTACTTAATCTTTTTTGATTTTTAACCTTTCTACCTTCTTCAAAATTTTTAAATGCTTATACTTTTTTTTTTTTTTTTTTTTTTTTATATATATATATTTCTATTTTCTTTTTTCATCTTTTTTCTTTCTCTTTTGAGGGGTTTAAGTTTTTCTTTTTTTGATTTTTAAATAAAACATTTCATATTTTTTTTCATTGTTCACTACTCTTTTGTTTATCTTTTTATTTGAAAACATAAAAAATGTAAGACTTATAAGCTGTAAAAACTTTTTTTTTCTCATTCCCTCTGAAATGCACAGTTTAAGCAGTTGAGCATGTTTCCAAAACCAGTCTTAAATAGCACAGGTATATTTGTAGTAATAACCAAAAATACATTGTATGGGTCAAAATTATCGATTTTTCTTTTATTCCAAAAATCATTAGGATGTTAAGTAAAGATCATGTTCCATGAAGATATTTAGTAAATTTCCTACTGTAAATATATAAAAAAAATAACAGTAATGTGCATTGCTAAGAACTTCTTTTGGAAAACTTTTAAAAACGATTTTCTCAATATTTCGTTTTTTTGTTTTTTGCACTCTCAAATTCCTATCCTAACAAACCATACATCAATGGAAAGCTTATTTATTCAGCTTTTAGATGATGTATTAAGCTCAGTTTTAAAAAAGACCCTAATGACTGGTTTTGTGGTCCAGGGTGACTTTATATTCAAATTTGAATAATTGGCAATGGTGATCATTACTTTCTGCTGGCTGCAGTTAAAATTCTGTTAACCCCCATCGTCCTCATGTCAGTAGCAAACGCAGCCTTCAGTTTTATAGCTCATAGTTGTTTGGGGGCCGTTATGAATCTGCACAGCCTTTCTGGCAATAATTGCACTCTCAAGTGCTCTTGCGCGGCTCGCTGGAGAGCTCTTCCAACAGCCAATCAGATGCTCTTGTTTACAGCCTCTTTCCTGCATGGCCTTTTCCTTTCATCAGCCCTTTAGAGCCTCACAGTCACACACATGATGAGTGCAGCTGTTCTGTGAGGAGACGTTCACACCTCGTGAGGAGGCGTAAGGAGCTCTGATAATGCACAGACGCTCGGATCGATACTGGAGCTCTGAAGGATCTGTCAGCAGCGACGCTGTGATTACAGCTCAGTCCTGCGCACGACTTCTGTGATGTGCTGTTACAGGCTGTAAACCCACATGACACCTGTGCCGATATGGGATTTTATGTGGTCTGATTCTGATCCAATATGTAGTGAACTGGATGGACTTTTTCTTTTTCTTTTTCTTTTTTTTTTTTCAATCCTAAACAGGATTGTGAAAATTTAAGGTCCACTGAAGTGCTTTGAAACACACGGTGTTATTCTATGTGTTGGCATAATTTCAACTGAATAAGAAATACAGTACTGTTGCATCCTGCAGCAAATTGTGTGACACAGCCCCAACAGAAAGCATATTTACGCTGAATCGTTCCCTATCCCTCGTAATGCACTATGCATTATGTGCCATTCACCGTATAGAAAATACTCATTCTAAAAAAGATTTCAGCAGCTTCAGCATCTATGTTTAGTTTAGGAACGCAATGCTTCAGATTCTATAGAGCATTTGATTGGACCGAAAGTTTGATGAGACATTGAAGTGCAGGATGATGTCATCAAAATCGCTGATCCATATTGGCGGAAGTTTGTGACTATAGGTTTTGGATATTGTAAATGCGAATTTCATCATTGTTTTGGAGCACACCAGCTTACAGATAACCTTAAGACTGATATATTCATACTAAAAGCCAAAAAAATGTTGATTTCATGGGGACTAGTCAAAACCTTTCTTATCCATCCATCCATACTTGTTTTTGTCTTTTTTTTTTTTTTTCTTTCATGTTTTTGTCTTTCTTTATTTTGTCTTAACTTTCCTTCTCATTCTGTTTTTCTGTCTTTTTAGATTGTTGTGTCTTGTTGTTCTGTCTTGTTTTAAATTTTGAATTTCAGTGCATTTTTTAAAATTCTGTGTCCTATTAAAATTAAGTTGCAATTAAGTTGCAATTTGGCATTTTATTTGCTATCTTACTACCTTCAGGAATTTAATTGAAATTAATTAAAATTAAAAACAAACTAACTGTATTATCCTAAGTTATGATATTTTGGCAAATTCACTAAAAATATATAAGAACTGGGAATGGCCATTATTCAGTTGGTACATTTTTGTAGTTACAAAGTTACAAAAAAAAGGAAAATGTCTGATTATTCAGTCTGTCATGAAGCGTTAAGAAGCAAAGACATCATATTGAGCACAAGCCCAAATGACAGGGTAAATGTTGATGTAAATGTGTGTTTCAGCCTGTCTGTATGATCTCATGTGTTGAGGGTCTGTAGTTTTCATCAGACGCCACTGTTATATTGCATGTTCACCCATCAATGTCATGATTCATTGCAACATGCCTGATGTGCCCTTTGTGGGTTTTTTTTCCATCTTTCAGTCTGTCAGGATTAGAAGCGATTGTGGAAACCAGTTCTGCCTGACATTTCTCATGATATTATACAAATTACTGTCAGCTTACGTTTCCCTTAGTGCATATGCACATTTAAATGCTTGTAATCCTACTGATCTAAATTAATACGAAATATACATGTATATGCATATGCATGCACTAAATATGCAACTCTGTAAGTTGCATTGAGAGCTTCGGCATCAGCATTTTACACCCTTTTCTCGACCCTCTTTATTGCAACACACAACATATGCCACGACGTGCCAAGAGTAATTACACATTCACAAAGGAAGAGGTCACTTTAAATGCGTGTGCATGAAATACGGCAGATCACATATGACCCACTTTCTTCTTTCTTCCATCTTCAGGCGCAGGAGAAAATAAAGGTCACGCTTACGTTCATCTGCTATTCACTACACAGACCGCATGACACCATAGATCTCATGAAACGGTAATGAACTCAAGCCGTCGTTGCCCGCGTGACAGTTTGCAGATAGGCTGCTATTCGTCAGACGGCGGGTTAATTGGTCAGGCCTATAGCTGCTTCCCATCAGCTCATTAGCCTAGTCTTGATTGTTTGGCGTGATTTCGATAAACCCCAGTCGGGTTTTTGCTTGTTGTTGTCTTTCTGCTTCACTGAAGTCGTCTCACCTCAGGTGCTAAAATCACCTTTGCTTCTCTGTTCATACCTCAAATTAGAAATTTATTTTGTGTCAGATAAAATAAAATCTTTGAGATATGAAGCAGGATTTAGGTTAATACCAGGGTATTCTTCTGAATCTTTTTACATACAGCTGATGATATTAAAGATTGATCCAGCATTTGTAAGTCACAGAGCCTTGAGAACTCTGCAGATTTTACTGCACATTATTTAGAGATGCTGTTTGTTGTTTATGAATTTCATACATTCATATTTATAAACATGTCTAGAGGTTTTAGAAGGCTAAAGACTTATTTTTCCCCAGGATGAGTTGTCAATTTATTCTGCTTTCATTGAAAGGCATTAAAGGTGCCGTAAGAGAATTCAGGCAGCACAAATATGGAAAATGATTGATAGGCACAGGGCGTTTCTGATTGGCTGAAAAAAAATGCAAGCTTGTTCCCCTGAATGCCTTTTTTTGTGTCTAGGACTGTGATCAGCAAAATGTGAATTTACTTTGTCATGAAACCACTGATATCCATTTGTTTGCCTTGAAAGGGTATTTAGTGCAGTGTTATTTTAGTATTATTTATATAATGTTATAGTATTTATGATAGTATGTACTTTACCATTACTATATTAGAATTATAGTTAATTTCACTGTTATGATTGATTATATTAATGATATTATAATAATGTTAAAGAAATGTATTTATTTTTATTTATTTATTTATTTTATCTTTATTCTATTTCTATTTGTATAATATTAAACATTTTTTCTTTTGTTCTTATATTACTAGTTTTCATTGTAATGTTAGTTTTAGAATTTTTTTGTGCTTTTGGCATTTTTGTTAGTAAAACACATTTCTGTTTTTCTGTTTTTTTATTTTATTTCTATGTTTTATTTAGTTATTTTTATTCTATTTCTATTTGTATTAATATTCAATTTAGTTTTAATTTTAATGTTAAAGAAATTTTGTTGTCCTTTTGCGTTTTTTTTTTTTTGTTTTTTTTAGTAAAACATTTGTTTTTCAATTTCATTTCTATTGTTATTCTGTTGTATGCTTTTGCCAGTTTTATTAGTAAAAATATTTGTTTTTTTTATTTTATTTCTATTTTTATTATTTCATTTTTCTTTTGTTTTTTTGACTAGTTTTAGAATTTTTGTGTGCTTTTGCCAGTTTTATTAGTAAAAAACATTTCTGTTGTAACATTATATTTATTTTTATTCTACTTATATTTTTATTAATATTCTTTTTTTATTATTATTTTATATTAGTAGTTTTCCTTTTTAATGTTAGTTTTAGAAATTTTGTTGTGGCCTTTTGCCATTTTTTTTTTTTTTTTTTTCTTTTAATGTTTTAGAAATTTGTTGTGTGCTTTTGCCATTTTTATTAGTAAAAACCATTTCTGTTTTTATTTTATTTCTATTTTTTATTTTATTTCTTTTTTTTTTTTTGTAGTTGAATAATTTTAGTACTACAGCATTTGTAATTTTTAATTTTTGTTTGTCTATTTTTATGATAATATTTACGTATTTTTTGTTTTTGCCATTAGTTATACAGATTTTCTATCTAATGTTTGTATTATATTTCAGCTTAATTTTAATTAACCAAAACAAATTTTATTAACTATAATAGCACTTTTTAGCATTAGTTTAACTTTGCATCATTTGTCTGTGTACATAAATGAAACCTCATATCATGAGCTTATTGAGGAGAAGTTTTACTTCTCTTTTAATTTGGTGACTCATTATAAATCCTTTTTTTTTTTTTTTTTTTTTTTTTTTTGTCTTTTGAATAATGTGAGCAGCAAGACCAGAAACATTTATTCATAAAGTTAATGAGGTCACTTTGGATTCATGTGAAATCCTCTCCTGTCTTTTCTCTAATTGAGAGCTTATGTTGTGTGTGTCATTATAATAGCAGTAACCATAGCAGGACTTGTTTTGTTGCTACTATCACTTATCACTGCCGTGGAGGTGTTTATATACTGCGGTATACATGAATCCTCAGGCATTTTAAGCATCTGATCGACAGCAGCTGTTTTGCTCGTTCCTCCACGGGCTCCGTGCGGGAAACCGAACTCACCGGGTTTCTCAACTGCATCTGATACAGGTCACGTAGCATGAAATTAATCTTAAAAGAAGCTGCTTCAACTTTCATGAGTCTTAACTTCATCCAGATGTATTTGTGTGAATAACTCAAAGCTAAAAAACTAAGGACAGACCCGCTGCAGTGTTATATATAGGATGTCAGGGGGATTAAATGCAGTGCTGTCTACACATTCAGCATGATTGCTTGTGTTCAGAATGCATGTATGCATGTATAACATAGCAGATTAAATGCAGATTTGCCTGCTGTTACAGTGTCTTTTGACTTTGTAATGGCATGGGTCAAGAGATTATAGTTATCAAAGGAGAGCTAGAAGAGCTTGCGGTCACCTGTACCATAATTATTTATGCTTTCTGGGACTAAACGCAAACATCATGGCCTATTGCATGTGACTTGAGAATCAACTTTTAATTTAATCCAGGGATTACCCAACTTTTTTGCGGTTGGATGTAAAATAAGTTAATATTTCAACAATATAACCACACATTCTCATGTTTGAGGTTCTGTGATATTGATTAGTGGTCACATGACATGCAAATAAATATAAAATAAAATAAAATATATATATTTTTTATGACTTTGTAGCTAGATTTTAAAATAGACTTAAACCTTATTACACTTACACTAGTGTTTTAGGAACCCTATCAATTGAATAATAATAACAACAATAATGATAATGATAATAATAATAATAATTATTATTATTATTGTTGTTGTTGTTGTTGTTGTTGTTGTTGTTGTTGTTGTTGTTTAATTATGGAAATGAAGAAGGAAATGTTAAAAATAAAGGACATAACTTACTGTTGTGCTGTAAAGTAAAATAAAAAAAATAATGTTTAATATTTATAAATTTATTGTGCATTAATACTATTAGTGTCTCAGTCCACATTACGTCTACATAGTTTTTTTTTTTTTTTTAGGAACCCTATCAAATGGAATATTATTATTATTATTATTATTATTATTATTATTATTATTATTATTATTAATGGTTGAATTCTACTTATAAAAATTAAGTCAGAAGTACAGTACTGTTATTATATTACATTTTAATATTAGTTTATAATTTTTTATTAGTAAGAAACATTTCTGTTTTTAATTTTATTTAAATTTTTATTGAACTTTTTTAATTCTATTTCTATTTTTATAATATACATTTTTTTCTATTGTTTTTGTGTTACCAGTTTTCATTGTAATGTTAGTTTTAGAATTTCTTTGTGGGTGCTTTTTGCATTTTTATTAGTAAAAAAACATTTGGTTTCTTGTTAGTTTTAGAAATGTGTGTGGGTTTTTTTTGTTTTTGTTTTTTTGCTTTTTTATTAGTAAAAATGTCTGTTTTTTTATTTTTATTTCTGTTTTTATTTATTTTAATTTCTATTTCTGTTTTTATATTTAATTTTTTCACTAGTTTTCATTGTAATGTTAGTTTTAGAAATTTTGTTGTATGCTGTTGCCGTTTTTATTATTTTATTAAAGTTAAAACATTTTGTTGTGCTTTTTCCATTTTTATTAGTACAAATATTTCTGTTTTATTTTTATTCTATTTTTATTTTTATTCATTTTTATGTTTTTTTTTTTTTTTTTAGTATTATTAGTTTCTAACTTTCTATTTTCTTAATTTCTCATTTTTATGTATTTCTATTTTTATAATATTTCATTTTTTTTCTTTTGATTTTATGTTATAGTTTTCATTGTAATGTTAGTTTTAGAAAATTTAGACATTTTGTTGTGTACTTTTGCTATTTTTGTTAGTAAAAATATTTTTTTTTTTTTGTTTGTTTCTATTTCTATTTTTATGAATATATAATTTTTTTTTAGTTTATATTACTAGTTTTCATTTTAGTATTAGTTTTAGAAATTATGTTTATTATGCGTTTTTGCCATTTTTATTGGTTAAAAACGTTTATGTTAAATAAAAAAAAAATGTAAAAAAGATTATTTGATAATTAACATTTTATTTTACATGTTACAAGATGAACATTTAACAACTTTTAACATCCTTTTAACATTTAACAACAATAAGCTTTTGTTTTGGTGGAATACTGAAATGCACTTTTTTTTTTATTTTTTTTTTATAGAAGTTTATTTGATGTTGGAAATGATGCGAATGCGTAAATAAACTAAACCCTAGAGGATATTCTGTTCCCAAATGCATGTGGGGGTTCGTGAACCGCCGTTTGGGAAACCCTAATGCATCATCGCAACCACCATTTTCCATCTCATTTGAATCACTCCTTACTTTCATAAAGCATCCACTGGTCGACTTTAATTTCATGCTTTCCAATTGCACTCTAATGATTTGTTGAAACTTCTGCAGATCCTCTGGATGTCATCACGCGCCTCTGACATAATTATGTAGATGGATGCAGGCGCGACGCGTGACCTCTCATCTGCTTTTTCATCACGACAGGGATTTTGTGTCATCTTCCCCCTCGCTGACGTACTCCTGCGGTCTCCTCTGAATTAGAAATGGCCACCCGCACTTCTGTACACACCGCTGACACTTTGACCTCTCTTATTCAGCTCAAATTGAGAGTCTTCAGTCGCTCACCCGATTGGAATCTGAGCGTTGCAGATGTGCTGCCTGCGTCTCATCAAGAACAAATGCTGTAGGTCTGAAGGAGAACCAGGCCACACCATTAAAGAGAAACATTTAGATAAATTATGATATTTACGGTGATGGAATCGGGACAGTGAGCGGGGAGCGTGTTTATCCTGCCCACAGATACAAAAGATTCATTGTTGGGTCTGAAAGTTATATAGCACAAAGTTCCTTGTTGTTTATCTTACAGATCTTCTATAATCTACCTGTTCTTGGTGTTTAAATAGATAGACCTCCATATGGAAAGTGGGTCAGCTTAGTATAAATTTTAACACGTTTTAATGTCCTTAAAGGAGAAGTTCACTTCCAGAACAAAAATTTACAGATAATGTACTCACCCCCTTGTCGTCCAAGATGTTCATGTCTTTCCTTAAGTCATAAATATATGTTTTTTGATGAAAACATTGTAGGATTTTTCTCTATTAAATGGACTGGTATGGTGCCCCGAGTTTGAATTTCCAAAATGCATTTTAAATGCGGCTTCAAACGATCCCAAATGCGGTTGTAAACAATCCCAGCTGAGGAAGAAGAGTCTTATCTACCGAAACGATTGGTTATTTTCATAAAAATAATACAATTTATATGCTTTTTAATGTCAAACGCTCGTCTTGTCTTACTCTGCCTGAACTGTTTTTTTTCTGGTTCATGACAGTTAGGGTACATCGAAAAACTCCCATCTCATGTTCTCCCTTAACTTCAAAACCATCCTATAACGCTGTTTTACCTTTGCTTTGCAAAGACTGGGTCGGTGCTTCTGCAACAATGTAGGATGATTTTTTAAATGATTTTTGAAGTTGAGGGAGAAAATCTGATTGGAGTTTTTAGACATACCCTAACTGTCTGGAGTCAGAATACACAGAGTTCAGGCAGAGTAAGACAAGATGGGCATTTGAGATTAAAAATTATTTGAATTGAATTTTTTTAAAAATGAAAATAACCTATCGTTTCACTAGATAAGACCCTTCTTCCTCGGCTGGGATCTCTCACAACCGCATCTGGCATCGTTTGAAGCCGCATTTAAACTGCATTTTGGAAGTTCAAACTCGGAGCACCATAGCACTCCATTATATGGAGAAAAATCCTGAAATGTTCTCCTCAAAAAACATAATTTCTTTACGACTGAAGAAAGAAAGACATGAACATCTTGGATGACAAGGGGGTGAGTACATTATATGTGAATCTTTGTTCTGGAAGTGGACTTCTCCTTTAAATAGATAGACCTCTATATGGAAAGTGGGTCAGCTTAGTATAAATTTGAACACGTTCTAATGTCCTTAAAGGAGAAGTCCACTTCCAGAACAAAAATTGACAGATAATTTACTCACCCCCTTGTCATCCAAGATGTTCATATCTTTCTTCATTTGTAAAAAAAAAAAAAAAAAAGTTTTTCTTGATGACAACATTTCGGGATTTGTATTCACATAGTGGACTTCAGTGGTGCCCATGAGTTTGAACTTCCAAAATGCAGCTTCAAAGGGCTCTAAACGATCGCAGCTGAGGAAGAAGGGTCTTATCTAGTGGAACAATTGGTTATTTTTCTAAAAACAATTAGCAATTTCTATACTTTTTAATCTCAAATGCTCATCTTGTCTAGCTCTGCGTGAACTGTGTGAAGGGTATTCTGGTTCAAGAAGTTAGGGTAGGTCTAAAAACTCCCCTCTCATTTTCTCCTCCAACTTCAAAATCGTCCTACATCGCTGCAGAAGTACCGACCCAGTGTTTACAAAGTGAACATGCAAAGAAGATCAAACAGCCTTTAGAAAAAAAGGTAAAACAGCTATGTAGGATGATTTTTGAAGTTGGAGAAGAAAATGAGATGGGAGTTTTTAGATGTACCCTAACTGTCATGAACCAGAACACAGCGTTCACACAGAGCTAGACAAGACGGGCATTTGAGGTAGAAAAGTTTATAAAGTGCAAATTGTTTTTAGAAATTAAGCGAACGTTTCATTAGGTAAGACCCTTCTTCCTCGGCTGGGATCATTTATAGCCCTTTGAAGCTGCATTTAAACAACATTTTGGAAGTTCAAACTAGTGTTGGGCAATATGCTCAATTTTCATATTGTCCTATCGTCAGCCTGCGAGATCGCCAATACACGATACTATCGTGCTAATTTATTTAATTATTTACCTACTTGGTTTCATTGCTGGCAAATGAACCAACACCAGCATGAGGCTAAAAACAGTCTAATGTTTTCAATATGACTTAATTTGTGTTTAAAGGAACTGCACTTTTTTTGAAAATAGGCTTATTTTCCAACTCTCATAGAGTTAAACAGTTGAGTTTTACCGTTTTCGAATCCATTCAGCCGATCTCCGGGTCTGGCGGTAGCACTTTTAGCATAGCTTAGCATAGAGTATAGAGTATAGTTCCTAGCCATAACGACCTAGAAAATCGCAACTTTTAATTTTTCGTCTGTCTTTGTGCATGATGTAACTACAGAAGAGTCAAGCTTTAAATAGGAAAAATATCGAAACTCTTTGGTCGTTTTTGAGCGAGATGCTAACAGTCTAATCGGATTCAATGATCTATGCTAAGCTATGCTAAAAGTGCTACCGCCAGACCCAGAGATCAGCTGAATGGATTCAAAAACGTTAAAACTCAACTGTTTAACTCTAGGGGAGATGAAAATGAGCCTATTTTTTTGAAAAGTGGAGTGTTCCTTTAACATGGTAACAATTTAATAGAAACATTGTAAGTTACTAATGCTAACATTTCCTTAATTATTCAAAAAGCAGCTACAGAAAACGAGCAAAGAACATTTACGTTCACCACTGACTAGCCTAGCCTAGTCTAGCACGAGTTTATGTACTTTAAAAAACACTCCCAGTACCAGATGTAAATACAACGGTTACATCACTGTATGATGAATACATTTCTTACCCCTTATTTACACTGCACATGTCTGTGGTGAGAAGGGGGGCCGTTCCCCAAAACGAGTTACTGTGCCGCCCTTTTCCATCCTCTCCCTTCCTTTCTGAACAGGATCAATTTTAAAAGTGAAAAACCGGAAAAACAGCACGCTTAAGAAGGTGATTGCACACTTTCGCAAGCATCAGCAACTGCGCGCAATTACAGATTGCATGCTTCCCACCCGAAACACCCCCTCCCGCTCACCGTGATTTGTGCCTTTGTGTTTATACCAGTTTTTGAAGCACCCCAAAAGCGGCTCTCTGCACTGCATCGCTAAAGTTAGGCGCCTAGATGAGCTTTTTTCAGGGTTTTAGGACTCATTCCTGCCGTCCTCTATTTCAGTTGGTCATTGATGGACAGTTGATGCACTACAGATCAGCAGAAGTTCAGATATGGCCTCTCATCCCTCTTTCCCCAGTGTAACGCATGGAATTCCCATTGGTCACGCTTCATATCAATTTGGATTTGCATTTTGATTGCGGCTGGAGGGAGCTTAACTCTTCTAAGAGCTAAACAAATGCAAATAGACCAGTGAGCACAGTAATCCCAGGGTGGAACCAGCAGCTGCTGTGATTCAGAGGAATTCAGGAAGTCCTTTAAAACTGTTTGCTTAATAAGTGGCAAAATAGAGTTGGCACATTGCTGTTTTTATGTCCAAATAATGTCAGACGTCACACTGGGAAATGTAGCCTGCACACAAGAAATATTCTTGTGTGTACAAGTTAACAGGTTGATTCAGATTTGCTGTAGTTTTCCAGTCTTGTGGTATCAGATCTTAGAAAGATTTACGTTGAAACAGTTTACACTCAAAAATTTCTGGTAAATTTCATGAATAATTACATAGAAATGACAATTAACACATTAAATAAAATGTAAAAAATTATTATTTATTTATTTATTTTTTTATAAGTAGAAAGACTGATAGTATCTTTTTGTAACACATAATTCAATAATCTTTATTTATTTTCCAAAACTATATTTTTTACGGTATGCACTACCAGTCAAAAGTTTTTGAACTGTAAGATTTGTAATGTTTTTTTTTTTTTTTTTTTTTAAAGAAGTATTTTCTGCTCACCAAGCCTGCATTTATTTGATTCACAGTACAGCAAAAACAGTAAAATTATAAAATATTTTTACTATTTAAAATAACTGTTTTCTATTTGAACATATTTTACAATTTAATTTATTCCTGTGATATCAAATCTGATTTTTTAGCATCCTTACTCCAGTCACATGATCCTTCAGAAATCATTCTAATATTCTGATTTTCTACTCATTTTTGTTGAAAACATCTGAGCATAATTTTTTCAGGTTTCTTTGATGAATAGAAAGTTCAGAAGAACAGCATTTATCCGAAATAGAAATCTTTTGTAACATTATAAATGTCTTTATCATCACTTTTGATCAATTTAAAACATCCTTCCTAAATAAAAGTATTAATTTCTTTAATTTCTTTCCCAAAAAAATTATACTGACTCCAAGCTTCCGAATGGTATAGTGTATAATGTTACAAAAACTTTTTATTTCAGATAAATGATGATCTTTGTATATTTCTATTCGTCAAAGAATCCAGAAAAAAATGTACTCTAATGTTTTAAATATTAAGAAGAAGAAGAAGAAGAAGAAGAAGAAGAAGAAGAATGTTACTTGAATAGCATATCAGCATATTAGAATGATTTCTAAAGGATCATGTGACACTGAAGTCTGGAGTAATGATGCTGAAAATTCAGCTTTGAAATCACAGGAATAAATGAAATTTTAAAATATATTCAAATAGAAGACAGTTGTTTTAAATAGTAAACATATGTCAAATGTTCACTGTTTTGCTGTACTTTGGATCAAATAAATGCAGGCTTGGGGAGCAGAAGAGACTTCTTTAAAAAGCATTGAAAACCTTACTGTTAAAAAACTCTTGACTTGTAATGTAGGTTAGTATATCTTTTTAAAAACCTGCCTACTCTCAGACAGGAAAACATGCCTGATTAACATGTTACATGACCAACCATAGTTTGTATAATGTATCGTAGTTTGTATAAACATATTGTTCTGTCTCCACTGTGCTCTACTGTAGAAAACAGCATTTCCAACCTTTGTATTTTTGCAGAGTATCATATTCCTGAGAGATTCTCAGTAAAAAATAAAAAATGTAGTGCACAATGCCAAACCTTTTAAGCAAGTCTTTCATGTCAGCATTTTGTGCTTTAAGCTGACAGTTTGATCAGGTACAGTGTTCATTTTTATGTCCTGTGTGAAATATAAATTCACAAATGTCATGTGAATGTCAGGTAGAGTTCAGTTCTCACTCTATTGAAGTTGAGGAAAGGATTTGTGCAGGTCAGTCGGTCGTTCCCTGATAATCCCAGACAATCCAGACGGCAGGCAGACCAGCCCAAACATGAGTTAATATGACACCAGACCTGCGCACCTGGAAATACCACATTTAATAACACAGATCGTCAGCAGAGACTCAAATAGATTCTACCATAAAATACCACCAAAAATGTCACACAAGTTTGTTTTTATCTCTACATTGTGAAAGCGTCGGTATTTTAACTTTTTTGTGACTCCATACGTAATTCTGGTTTAAATGAGAAATTTATCATGAAAACAGGAAAATGTACGCTACCAGTGAAAAGTTTTTATACTGTACGTTTTTTGTTTTTTTTTAAATAAGACTTCTTTGCTCACCAAGCCTGCATTTATTTGATCCAAAGTACAGCAAAAACAGTAACATTTTTACTATTTAAAATAACTGTTTACTATTTGAATATTTTTTAAAATGTAATTTATTCCTGTTATTTCAAAGTAAATTTTTTTAGCATCATTACTCCAGTCACATGATCCTTCAGAAATCATTCTAATATTCTGATTTGCTGCTCAAAAATATTTACCTTTTATTTTATTTTTTAAATTTTATTTTATTCCAAAATCAAGAATTATTCTATTGTATTTTGCACAAAAAATACACTTTATTTTATTTTATTTTATTTTATTTTATTTTATTCCAAAATCAAGAACTATTTCAAGTGTTTTACATGATATATTCCTATGATTTCAAAGCTGAATTTTTGCATCATTACTCCAGTCTTCAGTGTCACATGATCCTTAAAAAATCATTCTAATATTCTGATTTGCTGCTCAAAAAAACATTTATTATTATTATTATTATTATTATGTTGAAAAAAGGTTTCTTTGATGAATAGAAAGGTCAGAAGAACTGTATTTATCTTAAATAGAAATTTTTGGTAACATTATACATTTTTTTTTATCATCACTTTTGGTCAATGTAAAGCATCCTTGCTAAAAAAAAAATTATTAATTTTTATAAATTAATTATACTGACTCCAAGCTTTTGAATGGTAAAGTGTGTAATGTTATAAAAGCTTTTTATTTCAGATAAATGCTGATCTTTGGATCTTTCTATTCATCAAAGAATGCTATAAAAGAATGTACTCGACTGTTTTAAATATCAATAATGATAATAATAAAAGTGTTTTTTGAACAGCACATCATCATATCAGAATGGTTTCTGAATGATCATGTGACTGGAGTAATGATGCTAAAAATGTAGCTTTGATCACAGGAATAAATTACTAATTAAAATATATTTACATACTGTTTTTGCTGTACTTTAGATCAAATAAATGCAGGCTTGGTGAGCAGAAGAGACTTCTTTAAGAAACATTAAAAATCTTACTGTTAGTGTACTGTATGTTCATCTTAAACTGGACATGAAGGAGATCTTAGAAGAAATGTAATAATCTGGATTTGAAGACAAAGGAAGATTGGATTGTGTCTTCATGACCTGTGACAGCTGTTCAGACATGGAGACAGTGATATTCATCCTTGTGAAATGTCCTAATCTTTCTAATCCATACAAGGAGGAGGAGTGTGGAACTTATAAGAAAGACCTAAATCTGTAGAGATGCAGTCTATACTGTAACTATAACTGTGTTTGGTTAGGAAGTCTTTCCAGTTAAACTCTAGAATGTTTTAGACTAATGCCAATATGGACAGGTCACTGTCCTTATTGAAACTGGTAATATTAATAAAATTCTTTGTTGTATATTAAGTAAGTTTAAGTTAACTTTTGTATGAAATACTATTTTGCTTTTGCTTTGGGTTGTGTCTTCATTCCCAAAGTACAGTCTTGGTCCTATAGTGAAACCAGCTTCTGTTCTGTTGTCCTATCAAATTCAGACCTGCTCAGATAAACTGGATTGGTTTACGTTCTGGTGCGCAGCCATGCACTGTCTTTGTTAATCTGAGCCCGGTTTGAGTCTGGGCAGCCCAGATTTATGGTCTGGTGTAGTTGACATACATGCTTAAGCGGTACCGTTCTAATCTGATGTTTGTGTGCTGACATAATTTCCCCCCAATCTGTGTAGGCCGGCATGAGTCGGCATCTGTAATCTCACTGTCCTTGCATTGGTGAGGCTTAATTCTGCTCTAATGCAGAATTTCATCTGCATTGTCTTTCAGACAGCCCATTTCATCCATCTGTAAGTGAAATTCAGTTCACGTGGGACTTAACCTCTTCCCTCGCAGACACATTTTCATCCAGCATGGTGTGTTTTTGTTGCGGACAGGGGTCCTGTGCAGATACAGAGGTTTGACTCAGATGAAATGCTCTGACATGAGAGAAATTCAAGCCGTCTCTCCGTATGTGCAGATTGTTGCTTTGTCCTGCTGTTTTACCACTTTAGATGAGTGATTTGATTTTTTTTTTTTTTTTTTTTGAGACTGTACAAATAGTAATTTGCACAAAAATAAAGCCTATTTTTGGGAGTATTAAATAATTTATTTATTTTACTTTTATTTACTTTTATTTTATTTTATTTTATTTTATTTCAAAATCAAGAATTATGAAATTGTATTTTGCACTAAAAGAAACCTATTTTTAGGACTGTTTTTTGTTTATTTTATTTTATTTTATTCTAAAATCAAGAATCAAAATTGTATTTTGCACAAAAAGAAGCCTTCACAAAAAGAAGATTGTTTTATTTATTTATTTATTTATTAATTTATTTTTTTTTTGATCAAAAATCAAGAATTATGAAATTTTATTTAGCACAAAATAAAGCCTACCTTTAGGCCTGTTGTTTTGTTTGTTTGTTTTGTTTTGTTTTGTTTTATTTTATTTTATTTTATTTTATTTTATTTTATTTTATTTTATTTTATTTTATTTACCAAAAATCAAGATTTATGAAATTGTATTTTGCACAAAAAGAAACCTATTTTTAGGACTATTTATTGTTTCTTTTATTTTAATTTATTTTAATTAATTTTATTTTATTTTATTTTATTTTATTTTATTTAAAAATCAAGAATTATGAAATTGTATTTTGCACAAAAAGCATTCTATTTTTAGGACTATTTATTGTTTGTTTATTTTATTTTATTTTATTTTATTTTATTTTTCCAAAATCAATAATTATGAATTTGTATTTGCACAAAAAGAAGCCTATTTTTAGGACTATTTATTTATTTATTAAAGTGAAATATGTTGTGAATCATGCTGTTTCAAGTATTTTACATAATATATGTAATATGTTGTACTGCCTTTTTGTACCGATTAAATTAAATTCTTAAAAAAAAACTTTAGATAACATTATTCTAAAACTGTTGTTCTATTAGAGTTCTATATATTTATATATATAATATGTATTTATAATATGTTATAAAACCTTAAAACAAAGAAAAACTCAATAATTAGTCAATATTTAATCAAAGTATTTGCAAAAAGAAAATTCAACTAGACTAATTCAAACTATTTAACAACCAGTATCGATCATCTCAAAATGGCCAGATATCAGCTATGATATTTTAACTTATGAATTTAAGGGTTTATTGTTAAGAAAATGCCATCACAATGCAAAAATGACCTACTTTTCTACGTGCAGAATATAATTTCTTTTTTCTTTCTTTTGATTTAGAAGTGAAATATGACCCGGACAAGTCTGTGACAAGTTTTGTGAAATTCACAGATGTTTGTCATTTCTATGTGATGAGACGATTTCTGTGTTCCTGTCCTTAAAAAACAAGGTTTCAGTTTCTAAACGCCGAGCACCAGGACGAATAAAAATAGCACAAAGCAGGACTGTCACTGGCTTTCAGGATGGCAGGTTTTTTTTTCTGTCGAAAAGTACTCCTGCTTCAGAGAGGTTGCCATGTTGGGACCCTATTTCTGTCTGGCAGAGAGTGTACTTTACCTCGAAGGGGCACGCGGTGAAAGTGCCTGCAAGGATCATTAACTATTCATGGAAGTACATCCCTGCTAATGGGACCTACAACTATTTTAATTATTGATGTGGTAATTGACAGCGCGGTCCTGCCTCCCCTCACGGGAGCGGCTGAATTTACGTGTATGACATTGTTCGTCGTCCCCATCCTATGACCCTTCCCGTCTCATCTTCCATCTGTCTCAGAGATCAGCGTGATTTTGCATCTGTCATTCGTAATATGTTGTGCCAACCGGGCTGTTTTTTCTCCTCTGCGTCTTCCTCTGTCAGCCGGTTGTTGATGTTGACGGACAGCTGTCGGGTGGGCTTACGCTGATGATGTAAAGACGGGCATGTGGAGCGTCGGACGCTGCTGGCGGGAAGGTGCATTAATTGGTGATAAATGAAAGATTATCGGCGGTAAAAACGCGAGTGGAAGCCCTCGGGGAGGTTATCTCACACCAGCGCAGATTAAACACTCATTAGGGTGGTAAATTGCGGCCGGATCTGTCACTTAGCGTCACGTCAAAGCGTCGCGATCATTAGTTATCTCGCGGGGAGGTGGGTGGACAGGGGGGTCGTCCTCTTAATTAGATAAAGTGATAAATAAAATGTAAAATGACATTCCCCACTGTTCACACATCATCTGTTTCATAGACTTGCCTTTGTGATTTTCATGAGTGGTTTTTCTCAAGCATCACTATTGCAATTCCTCATAGAGTTCAAATCCTTAACCTGAAGGATTCAACTTTATACAACACAAATATAAAATATCACAAATTCAGATTCTGCTGTAAAGTGGCTCCAAAAGACAGTAGTGTCATTGTTCAGTTCAATTCAGTTCATCTCTATAAACTGTATATGTTCAGCTATTTATAAATAGTACTACAGACATGAATGTTTTACATTTATATAAAATATGCATAATATACATAACATCTAATAAAAAAAAAAATCCTTTAAAGGATATTTCACTCAAAAATGAAATTGTTTCATTATTTACTTGCATTTACCACTAGGTTTGACATCATGTGACAGAACATATGAGAACCAATGGCATTTTAGCTGTGAAATAAAATGCATAAATGTGATTAAAAAGTGTGAATTTGGGGGATTTTAGCAAATAACAAATATTGGAAATTGTATGACTTCAGAAGACTTGAAATGAGTGTTTTTGTATGGAATTTTAGTATATTTCGTAATATTTAGTATTGTATATTTTGAATGAGCTTTTATTTTGTTGTATTTTTTATATATATATATATATAAAATTAAAATTAAAAGTTAATAATAAATAATTTACATTGTTATAAAATATTTGTATTTTGAATAAACACTGTACTTTTTAAACTTGTTATTCATGAAAGAATCCTGAAAAAAAAAATTACAGGTTCCAAAAAATATTTGGCAGCACAGCTGTTGATATTATCCAACATTGATCATTCTAATAATAAATCCGCATATTAGAATGATTTCTGAAGGATCATGTGACACTTAAGACTGGAGTAACAGCTGATAAAAATTCAGCTTTTCATCACAGGAATAAATTCTATTTTAAAGTATGTTAAAACATTATTTTATATTGTAAAAACATTTTGCAACATTACTGTTTTTATTTCTATATTTTTAATCAAATAAATGCAGCCTTGATGAGCATAAGAGACTACTTTAAAGACTATTACAAGTCTTACTGACTCCAAACTTTTGAACAGTGGTGTATGTATAATTTTTTTTTTTTTTCTTTCTGTTAGTTGCCAAGGCAAGTTTTCTCACTTCCAATTTCTTTTTTTCAGTTTTTATTTTAGCTTAATATCATTTTTGTTTTAGAAATGTTACATTTTTGTTTAACTTTGTTTTTATTTGACTTTCAGTTTTAGTCATTTTAGTATTTCAACTAATTTCACTTATTGCCAAAGCAACATTTCCACGTTTTTAAAGTCTTTTTTTTTTTTTCTTTTTTTTAAGTATAGTTTGTCGTTAAAATAGATTTCTTTTCTTTTCTTTTCTTTTCTTTTCTTTTATTCCAAAATCAGGAATTATAAAATTGCATTATGCACAAAAAAGAAGCTTATTTTATTTTATTTTATTTTATTTTATTTAGTTTAGTTTAGTTTAGTTTATTCCAAAGTCAAGAATTATTCATTTGTATTTTGCACAAAAAGAAGCTTTTATTTTATTTTATTTTATTTTATTTTATTTTTATTTCTCATGCGCTGCATGCAAATCTGTATGACTGTTGACCTTTACTTGCAAGAAAATAAATCTTCAAAAGACTTTGTCTCAAGCCTTAATTGAAATAAATTTGCCACATTTGTAGTTAACAATAACAGCTCTGCCAACACATTTCATGATGCTTTTTGTGGTTTTTGGACCTTGGCAGTGCAACGGAAAAGTCACATGGGTTTGGAACAACATGTTTGATTTATTGATGGCAGAACTTCCTCTTTTGGGTGAATTATTCTTTTAAAGTGAACCTAATATGACTGAAGTCGGATCTTCTAACCACACTGTTGAGATGACAGATCTGGTGTTAAAAGCTATGATATTTGTTCGTCTTTACTGACCCTGCTGTTGTGGCTGAACATCAGTTTTTTCCCTATTATTTTAAAGAGTAATTTCAGATTACAGCAAAATTATTATTTCAGTCATTGCATATCTATGCCAACAGTTCTCTGAGCAGGTTTTTTCTTTTTATTTTTGGATTTTTGGCCTAGATGAACTCACAGATAGTGTCCTGATGCATTATGGGTACTCATTTGCTCAGTCACAAAGTCATGCTGGTGTGCTCATGGGGCTAATCATGGCCAGGAGCATGCATGCAGACGCACCCAAATGTCCTGTGCTGCAGTGACAGCTGCGTTTACCCAGAATGCCCACAGCTCACCTTTGCACCTTTGGGTTGCAGGGTGACCTGCCCGCCGGCTCGCAGCTTAATGAGAGCAGATGAGTGAGTTCTTTCAGGAGCACGTATGGCATAATGAGGGTGAATCAGGCCGAACGGAGCCGGGTTTGGATGGAGACGCCGGTGGAGCTGCATGACTCACCTGTGAAAGCAAAATTTTAGTCTATTTTTTTTTTTTTTTTTTTTTTAAATCTTGTCTAGTTGAATCTTGTATCACTTAAATAAGTGAAGTTGAAATTAAATTATTAGGATGAGCAGGGTTATTTTTTACTTAACTAAAACTAAAACCTTAAAAAGAAACGCTTTTGTTACGTGAACTAAAATAAAATTTTAACTGAAGTAAAATAAACTATATATAAAAATCTTTTAAACTAAAACGAAAAATGAAATAAGAATTAATACAAACTATACAAATTTAAAATATTTAATATAGATATACACTACCAGTCAAAAGGTTTTGAACAGTAAGATTTTTAAAGAAG
This sequence comes from Cirrhinus mrigala, assembly GCA_036247105.1. Classification (NCBI taxonomy): domain Eukaryota; kingdom Metazoa; phylum Chordata; class Actinopteri; order Cypriniformes; family Cyprinidae; genus Cirrhinus; species Cirrhinus mrigala. The sequence continues at coordinate 10,004,402 of CM070023.1, read as the reverse complement.
TCTCCTCTGCTCACCAAGCCTGGATTTATTTGATCCAAAATACAGCAAAACAGTAAAATTTTGAAATATTTTTGCTATTTAAAATAACTGTTTTCTGTTTGAATATGTTTTAAAATGTAATTTATCCCTGTGATCAAAGCTAAATTTACAGCATCATTACTCCAGTCATCAGTGTCACATGATTCTTCAGAAATCATTCTAATATGTTGATTTCCTGTCCAAGAAACATTTTTTTTATTATTTTTGTCAGTATTAAAAACAGTTTGAGTGCATTTCTTTAGGACTCTTTGATGAATAGAAAGATCCAAAGAGCAGCATTTTTTTGAAGCAAAAAGCTTTTGTTTTGTTACAATTATACACTATACTGTTCAAAAGTTTGGATTTATTTATTTATTTATTTATTTATTGGGAAAGAAATTATAGAAATTAATACTTTTATTTAGCAAGGATGCTTTAAATTCATCAAAATTCATGATAAAGACATTTATAATGTTACAGAGGATTTCTATTTCAGTTCTTCTGAACTTTTCTATTCATCAAAGAAACCTGAAAAAATTATACTTGGCTGTTTTTCACAAAATAATAAAATACATGTTTTTTGAGCAGAAAATCAGAATATTAGAATGATTTCTGAAGGATCATGTGACTGGAGTAATGATGCTAAAAATTCAGCTTTGAAATCACAGGAATAAATTACATTTTAAAATATATTCAAATAGAAAACAGTTAGTTCAAATAGTAAATTTATTTCACTTTGAATCAAATAAATGCAGGCTTGGTGAGCAGGAGAGACTTCTTTAAAAACAAAAAAAAATCTTACTGTTCAAAAACTTTTTTGACTGGTAGTGTAATAAAAATGTAATATATTTAAGAAATAATATTAAAATGTAAATAAAAATGATTCAAAACTAATAAAGGGATCTTGATACTAAGATAACACAGTTGGTGAGTTGAAGTAATGGAAAATTATATGTTGCAGTGACTTATTGATCATTTTTTGCTCTCTATGATGTTCTGGTCTCTAGATATGACTCATAGTAACATGAACAAATAAATAGTTTCTATTAAAGAATCTTTCAAGAAGATTCAAATCACCAGTTTGAATCGGTCTGATGAATCTTAACTGAATCAGTCACAGCTGTAACTAAATCACTTACTGAACTTTAAATTGTTATTAGTTTTACTGATGTTTTGTGTAATAAAAATTTGTGAACTTAAAGTGCTCCTATTATGCCTTTTCAAATATGACTTTTCATGCAGTGTGTCATGTAGCTGTATGTGAACACAAACTATCTACAAAGTTGTGAAGTAAATGAAATAAATGAAGTTATTGTCTATCAAAAAAAAAAAAAAGAGTCGGTTCACAGTTGCCTGAACGAGTCGTCAGGAATTTGAATCTTTTTCTGTTACGGCCACACGTCACGAAGTAACACATTTGCATAATGTTCGCCCACGTTCTAAGTCGCGAACAGCTTGCCCGCCCACAAACACAGTAAAATTTCCATGTGGTTTACGTCATGTCGAGAAGACGCTGTATCCTGAGTACTATGCGGGGTAAATAAACTAATCAGGACAAAATGAGGACAGGAAGAACCAAATATGGGCACAATGGGAAAAACAAACATAAACAGTCCAAACGGCACACAGAACTCTGACATTACTCCCCCCTCCCGGAAGGCGCGACCTCGCGGCGTGGAAAGGGAGTGGAAATAATAAAGTCATTGTGGGAGGAGGCTCTGGTGGCGGACGGTCTTCCGGGAGGAGGACAATAAACAAAGTCCAGGGTGGTGACGACGGAGGGAGGAGCCAGGGAGAACTCAGGAGGGACCCGGAGCAGGAGGAGCCATGCGAGACCCAGACCACAGCCATCATGACGACCCACGGTGGAGCCGACGGAGGGAGGAGCCATGGTGGAGAAAAGGCTGACGACTCCAGGGGGGCGACCGACGGAGGCGGAGCCGCTGGCGGAGGAGCCCGAGGCGGAGACGGAGAGCCGAAGATCCAGGGCGACACCGAGGATCCGGAGGGCCAAGGCGGAGCCCTAGGCTCTGGCGACCGAGGCGTAGGCGGAGATCCGAAGGTCCGCGGCGGAGCCGGAGCGACAGAGGATGGAGGCTGTGCCAGAGGGAGGGAGGAGGTCCACAGAGCCGGTGGGACGGAGTGACGAGGCGCAGCCGGAGGAATAGAGTCCTGAGGTGATGAAGGGCCGACGACCGACCAGGGCGGAGCCGGAAAGACGAGGGAGCCCGGTGGAGCTGGTGGACCGATGGGCGACGATGGAGACGAGGGCGCTGAGAGCCGTGGTGGAGCCGCAGGGTCGGAGGGCCGAGGCGGAGTTCTGGACTCTGAGGCTGGAGGCGGAGATGAGGGATCCTCCAGCCCTGACGCCGATGGAAGCTGGCAGACCCGCGGCGAACCCACTGCACAGGTGGTGGGCTGAGGGTGAGCAGAGGGGCTGTCAGGGGACAGCGGTGAGCAGACAGATGTTGACATAGGCAGAAGAGGGAGGGTGGGTGGGGATTCCATACTGGCAGGCATAACGTGACAGGTAGATACTTCTGTAAAGAAGTCTATTAAATCCCCAGAGTTATTCTCTAGATCTTCCGTAGAAAAGTCAATCAAGTCCCCAGAGTTATCATCCAGCTCACCCCCAGCAGTGGTGCAGTGGGCAGGGCTCTCCATAGCCCTCACTTGCTCCATGTTGCACTCCCCCGTCATGGTAGATGTAGCCGGCTCTCGCACCTGATCGGACGTGTAGGGCTCTGGCTCTGTGGCGATCTTTAGCTCTGTCGCTCGTGGCTCTGGCTCGTCATCCGCGGTGGGCTCGGGCTCAAACTCCGCGTGTCGGGGTGCTGGTTGGCTGGGCTCTGGGTCTTGAGTGGGGCTGGTGTCATCCTCCGCGGTCAACGAAGATATACAGGACACCAGCACCCACTCCATGTAGTCGGCGAAGCTCTCTCGTGGACCCTCCCCGGACAGCTGCGCTTTCGTGGCGATGTTCAGTCCTGCACGGTAAAATGTGCAAAGGCTGCTGTCCGGGAAGTGTGTGAGTGGTACGAGGTGGACAGATTCACCAAAGGCTTGCTCTTAAAAGATGGATCAGTGCCCAGTTTATTTGGACCGGCTTGCTCCTCTGAACCTCTACCTGATTATTGTGATTGATTAAGTGTGATTAATAATTGATGATTGTATTTTCTAGCGATCGTTCAAAATCGTCCTGTATCGCTCATTGGGATGAGTAAATTATCAGGACATTTTTATTCTGAAAGTGGAGTAATCCTTTAAAACTTGTTGCTCTCATGTAACGTTACTCTGTATCGTGCAAATTACGTATGTAGTCGTGTGTGTGTTGTGTTCGCTCCGCGCAGGTCTCTGGCTAACCGGCTGACAGCTTTATCTGTTCACTCGCTATTGTCTAGAAATGTGTAGATGAATAGTGAATGTCTGTCGTTCTGATAAAGAATAGAACAATACATTGGTGTACAAGCTGCAGTGCTTTATCAATACGTTTCTGCGTTGGGTTGACGCATATACTATGGCGGTTTGGGTGTTGTTTACCACCGAGTTGTGGGCTAGAGTAACAGTGATGGGCATTCCATGTTTGAAATTCGCTGCACGCAGTAGCGTTAAACCAATCACAAAAGACTAAGTCATTGGACCAATCAGCGCAGATTAGTGTCACGCAAAGGAGTGGTTTGAACGAATGATTTGTTTTAATTAACCGTTTGGGAGTCGTTGCGGAAATAAGGTATAAATAAATGCATATTATAAGACAATAAAAGTGTTTTTTTGACCTTGTATGCATGTCAACTTGTTGTTGGGGACTCACAAAACCAAAATATGAACCTTTTATAATCCATAATAGGGGCATTTTAAAATCAGTATTATTGCACTGCTTTCTCATGTGATAACATTTAATTAAAAATGCACATTTGCAATTTTTTTTATTAATTTATGTATTTGTTATTTTTATTTATTTTTTGTAGCAAATGAACTTTAAGTAATAATTAAAATCCCCTCCTTCAGTCACCCTGGCCTGATTCTGCAGTATGTAGATAATGATAATGATTGTTAAATGGAGATCTGTCCCGCTCATCCATGCAGAAAATCTGGATTAGTCCTTTAGTCCACAGATTTTGAATTACAGTGTACAGTATTTGTTATTTCCATGCCAATTTTACTGGCAAAATCCATTCATGTGCTGCTGAGCTACAAAACTGAAAATCATTGCCGCAGGATCTGTGCTATTTCTGAATAATAGATCTGAAAAGGTTTGCTTTTACCAGTTTGTACACCTTGACTAGCAATTACCATATAGACTACAGGTTAAAAGACAGCTATGAGTTGCATATTGTTTTGTATGCATCTAAGAAAAGCTGCTTTTGTATCCGAGAGGCAGTTTAAATGTAGATTATTTTGCGTCTTGAGCGAGACGTGTATATATTGCATTTGATATGGTGAGTGTTTGTGCATCTGCTGGCACCATTATCTTTCTGGCCCATTTTCACCAGATGAATATTCATGATGTTCTCTCCCTCCTCATCTGAATACAGTTAATTTGTGTAGTGTGAGTCGTCTGCACGGCATTATAATATCTCTGAGTTTAATGTGAAATGTTTTGAATGGCTGACAAGGCCTTTTTTTAGTAGCTCCTGTGCCTTTTTGCTTTAAATTGCAGTTTATCAGTGATGGATGGAGTGCAACAGAATGTGGAGGCTTTTAGACTGAGATGCTTTGTTGAAGGTGGCAGATTTGTTACAAAAGCTGTGATAGGTGTTGCAGCAAAGCTTTATATGGGTGAATTTGCAAAGAGGCAGTGATGATTAAATATACTTATTGTAAT